>LPNX011132881.1:93213-134179 GCA_001517045.1 Pseudotsuga menziesii
TGATTTAGATGTGAGAGAGTCTAGGACGAGAGGTAAGAACCTGCGCATCACATTGTGACCACTCCTTGCATTCTTTATCAATTTGCATCTTAGATAGGCACTTGCATATCATACTTAAAGTCAAAAAATACAAAAATATATACGGTGGACCAGGCCGCAACCAGTAAAACCTTTTATTTTTGTTACTTGACCTACAGTAGCCGGACCGCAAACCGGACGGATTCCCTACACCAAACAGTCACGGGCTAGTTGGGAACGTTGACTGGGGAGAATCCATTGTTGTTGTTTCCTGCGAATTTCCAGGCCTCAACAGGGCTACGTGTATGAGGCCATGGATAGGGCCAAAGAGGCCTACTATGAGGACAAAGGGGAAGAGGGGAAAGCGAAACAACAATTGATATGGGAGGTGATTGATCAGCGATGGAACAAAACACTTCATCGCGCCATTCATGCTGCAGGCCTATTCCTCAACCCCGCATTCTCTTAGTCATGTGGCTTCAACTTTGATGCAGAGTATAATGGATGGGTTCTTGGAGTGTGTCCAGAGGATGGTACCAAGTGCAGCTAACCGTTCAGAGATTTCCAAAGAGTTGGAAGTCTATAGGAGGGCCATGGGAACATTTGGCTTTGATATGGCTATTAATGACAGGAAGAACCTAATGCCAAGTAAGTTTCACCTTGTTTCAAAATGTAATTTCATAACTTTCTTTGTTTTATATTTCAAATTTTCAATGTCTTCTCTTATGTTTCTCCAATTCATTGTAGATACTTGGTGGGAAACCTATGGCAGACGAGTACCCTATCTCCAAAAGCTTGTTGTTCAAATCCTAAGCCAAACATGCAGTTCTTTTGGTTGTGAGCGCAACTGGAGTGTATTTGAAAAGATACACACCAAGAAGCGCAACAGGTTTGAGAATTTGAAATTAAATTCTAAATTCATTATAACTTGTAATTTATGTCATATGGGTAATTTTAATTTATGTATTCTAAATTCTTATTGGATAAATTTATGGTAATCATACAGGTTGAATACCCAACGCCTGAATGATCTAGTGTACGTCTCCTACAATCTCAGGTTGTGGATGAAGCAACTTGAGAAAAAACCTGAGGTGGAGGCTATTTCATTGGATCACATTGACACCACTGCTGCATGGAGAGCGGAGATTGAGGAACCTATTATGGAGGCAGCTCCTGATTAGTTAGAGGATGATACACAGGACATGGAGACTGAGACATGGGATGATGAGTGGTTAGACGCATCTGAGATTGTGCCACCACCGGAGCCACCAGCCACACAACCACCAGTTGCAGAGCCACCAGCCACACAGCCACCAGTTGCAGAGCCACCAACCACACAACCACCACTTTCACAGCCACAGTCTCAGTCAGAGGGAAACAGATATATGGGCAGTGGTAGCAGTAGCGGCGGTAGAGGACTTGATGAGGGTCCAGTACCTCATCATTCTTCTAGTTCTTCTAGAGTACATCAGTTTCCAGGCACTTCTAGAGGACGAGGAAGTCCACGACGACCCCCACGAGCACCTAGGATTTCTAGCTCTGGAGGCAGAGCCATTACTAGAGCGATTACCTTTGCCTGTAAAAGGGGTAGAAGGAATCCATAGTTTACTTTATTTGGTTGATTTCATTGCATATGAGATACATATTACATATTACATAAAATATTGACTGTATTTTTTTGGTGATTCATGAGTCGGGGACTCAAGATCCAATACACGATTCATTTTTTATGTGTGATGTATCACTAGACCTCTTATACATCTTATATATCGGTTTTATTTCCATATCCATGTAGCAATGTGTCTATTTGATGTTCTTGTTGCTTTAGATGTTTAGAAAATTGAAAAAAAATGAATATTTTTGTATTTTTTTACATTGCCGATATATTGCCGATGTTTGCCGACATTTTCGCCGATAAATCCGATAATATCTTTTTGGACCCTCGACGATATATTCATCGACACGATATTTGTAACATTGGTTAGAACTACATGTTTACGAAACGCTAGATGTAAGTACTCCCAAATAGGCACTGAAAAAGAACAGTGGTGAAAAGCGACATTCAACTATCCATAAGCAACAGTGCACACTCTCAGCCAAAGGCCATCTAACCAGTTTGTTCAATTGGGGTAGTCTCCCAATTGAAGGCACTACAAAGTACACAAACTAGTGAGTTTTTGTCACACGCATTCTGTAATGAACAAAATAAATAATAAATAAGCAAAAATAAATTAATTAATTAATTAATAATTAAATGAAAAAATGCAAATGAATAGCCACCTTATGAAAGGTGGTGTGTCATCACCAAGGGAAACTATTGCATGGGTATTTATACAAGTATCATTTCTCATTGTAAAATATCTCTTTATCTTATCAATCAAATATTTATTCATGGAGTATTGTAATCTGGCTTATTTGTGCTAATTATTTCTTTAAGAAACAATTTTGTAGTTTCATTGGTATCAGAGCCCTTTTCTTGGGCATACGCTTGATATTGGCTTTTGGCCAAATAATTAATTTGGGAGTTTCTCCAAACTTGGGTTTTTGACCAGTCTGGGCCCTTTGCCACAAAAAAGAAATTAGAATTCCGCTAAAAGATTATTCTCCTGTCAAATTCAAATAGAGAATTATTGCTGAGTTCAATTACTGAAAGAGGGTGAAGAAAAAGAGAATAACAGCTCCGGTGAGTTTCTGTGGGCTGCTACACTTACCAAACAAAAAAAAAATCAATTCACTGTAATTCAGAAGAAAACCAAAACTACTCTACTACAAACAAAATCTGATAAAAAAATTAAAAAATTGGCCCTTGCCAAAGTTAAAGAGATATTTATTAAGAGTTTCTCTTATCTAAATCTCTGAACAATTTTTGGCCCTTGGCCATTGACAGAGGTAGTCTGTGACAAGTTGAAGATAACTAGAGAAAGAAAGAAAAAATCAAGGCAAGAGAAGGATAGTCGTACAACGAAGAATTTGTAGGCTATGTATAGGTCATGCCTTTTCAAGGTTAGAGCAAGAATTCTTTTTGAATAGATCAAATCCACTGCAGAAGAGAATAAACACAAATCAAGCCACTGTTCAAGCCTTGCTTAAAAGCCGTACGAGTTTGTAGCAAGAAATCGTGGTAATCAGGGGTACAGCATCCACACACGGGTCCAACTACACAAGTAATTTGAAAATCATTACAGTAGCATTGTTTATTAGTGCCACAAGTTATACGCTATAATAAGCCGCATCAATCTTCAGAGTCGTCGAGATGAACCATTGAGACGGTAGTTTTGGTACTCTAGTCACATTTTCTGTTAGATTACAGATTAAGGTTGAAAAAAAAAATGAAGAAAAAAAATTACGTTGAAACCGCCACTTGAACTTGGCATAGTTGTGCATAAAATAATTATCCGCGTCACTCTAATTGCTTAACTGTGGAATTTAACATCCTAGTGCTAACATTGCTGTCGTGCAAGAGTGCATAAAAAAAATATTATAGGTTCTAACTGTCCATAGCCACCGATTGGGATAAGTCGCGATCACTCTCATTAGCTAAAGTTTCGTAATATCTAGCGTTTAAGTGATGATATTAAGGGGGTTAACTACATAGTGATATTTCCTCCTAAGGTGATAATAAAGGGGTTAAGTGGTGATATTAGTCATCATAAAAGGATAAATAAGGACGAGGCATTTAATAAAGTATTCACTTATCAAAAGGCTACTCACACGAAGGATTGCCAAAAGCATTAAAATGATTTTATATATATATAAATATATAAAAGGGATCAAGTGGTTTAAAATACTAAAGTATTTGGTTCTCCAAAGTATTTGTTAGGATTATAATCCTCCCTTATCCAATTTGGTCATATGTCTAAATCAAGAGTTATGTCTAAATCGGGAGTCCTTTCAATCTATTTCTAGTCACTAGCACCATTGGGTCCACATGACCTAATTGGGGCACATGCACCAGTTACTAAAGTGTGGGAACACTAATTAAAGCCAACTATCACTGATTGCACTTGCATGCATTAGTTTATGAGCCTCCTAAAACAATTCCTACAAATTAGGAGCCACTAGGAGTGTTGATACCAACCTCTATCAGTTGAGTTCAGTTGGTGACTAGTCAAGCTCAGTTAGGAGTCAGTTACATTCAGTTCTAGTTCCCTACACTCAGTTCTATTCAGTTAGCGCTAGGATTGCATGGCTGCATGCAGGTGAGGCGCATTTACTCACCTACCTCAGTCAGTTAGACTAGTCAACACTGAATGAGACACTTGAGTTTGGATTTTGAACTCCTATGAACTCCGATGAACTCCAATAATGATTTAGACAAGGTCAGTTAACCATTCAGTCAAGTAGAGTCCAACCAATTTGAATTTCCTCGCATGGATTCGAATTGCATGTGGCTATTTAGCCATTGTACTTCATTGTAATTAATCATCTAATTATTTTTTATTAATGAAAGCTTTCACAGTTGCAAGCCATTTTTGCACTGTTTCATTCTTCAATTCCTGAGTAAAATTGTATGATCTTTCTTGTGAGTTGTGTGTTGGTCCATAGATCTTTGTGCTCAATTTTACATGGTATCAAAGCCTCGGCAGAACAAGGAACTTCTCCTACTTCAGATTCATACTTGGATCCATTTTTTTTAGCAAAATTGCTCCTTCCAGTACTGCACCAAAAGCGGAGAATTTACCACTTAATATCCCAAGTTAAGGAATTGTTGATCAAGTATCAAGCTTGATTGATCAACTATGCTAGGGGTGAAGGAAATTCCAAAAGTGCAGACTGTCGACCTTATTTTGTCTGTTTGATTGTGTGATTTACAGGTTTATCAGTCCTCTTCACTGCATTCACTACAAGCAGCTTAGTCTCCTTCACTGCATTCGCTACAGCAGCTCAGTCTTCTTCGCTGCATTCTAGATGGCCCCTCAAATAGAGCTTCTCACTCCTTTAAACTATCACAAATGGAAGGAGGACATGGAGATGCAGCTACGCTCCAAAAGACTCTTCAGACTTAGAATGGAGGCAGAGGCAGAGCCAATACATTATGTTGACAAAGAAAAGTACTTCAATAGGCTTGATGAAGCCTATGGATGCTTGTGCCTCTTAATCTCTCGAGATCTTCTCTTCCACATCAATGGATTGAAGACTCCCAAGCAGGTTTGGGATAAGCTTGCATCCTTATTTGACAAGTAGGATGATCTGAGGATCTATCAGCTCGAGAATGAGCTGATTTCTCTTCACCCAGCCAATTTCGAAACACTAAATGACTTCTTCACTAAATTCAAGAATCTAGTGTTCCAGTTGAAACTGTGCAAGGTTGAGAAGGAGGATGATCAACTCATCCTTGCCATTCCCTCAAAACTTGGTGCAGACTATTCAGTCTTTGTATCAACATTTCATTCAATGAAGCTCACCACTCCAAATTGGAGGATGCCTACTCTAAACTCCTTCATTGAATCTCTCACTCAGGAGCATGACAAGTTGATCCAAATGGGGATCATTCAATCTTCCAAAGATCAAGCACTAGTTGCAGGAGGACCTAAGGTAGCGAATGATAAAGGGAAGCAAAATGATGAGTCTCCTGTGGAGAAAGAGCAGTCAAATGAGCCTTCAGGTTCGAAGAGAAGCAAGAAGAATGGCAAAGGAAAGACACTTTGTTCTTACTATGGAAAGACACTTTGTTCTTACTATAGAAAGCTCCTGTATGAGAAGAACAATTGATGAGATGGCTTTAATTCTGAAGAAACATAACATTACTGTACTTTACTTGCTGTAATGGGTAACCTATGGTCTTAGTTACCAGGGCCCACAAATTGTCCAAGTTAGCATTCAGGGGGGGTGTTAGGATTATAATCCTCCCTTGTCCAATTTGGTCATATGTCTAAACAGAAGTCATGTCTAAATCGAGAGTCCTTTCAATCTATTTTTAGTCGCTAGCACCATTGGGTCCACTTGGCCTAATTGGGGCACATGCACTAGTTACTAAAGTGTGGGGAACATTAATTGAGGCCAACTGCCACTGATTGCACTTGCATGCATCAGTTTAGGAGCCTCCTAGATCAATCCCTACAAATTAGGAGCCATGGGAGTGCCGATACCAACCTCCATCAGTTGAGTTCAATTGGTGACTAGTCAAGCTCAGTTAGGAGTCAGTTACATTCATTTCTAATTCACTACACTCAGTTCTATTCAGTTAGTGCTAGGATTGCATGGCTGCATGTAGATGACGCGCATTTAGTCACCTACCTCGGTCCGTTAGACTAGTCAACACTTAATTAAACACTTGAGTTTGGGTTTTGAACTCCGATAATGATTTAGACAAGGTCAGTTAACCATTCAGTCAAGTAAAGTCCAACCAATTCGAATTTCCTCACATGGATTCGAATTGCATGTGGCTATTTAGCCATTGTACTTCATTGTGATTAATCATCTAATTATTTTTTATTAATGAAAACTTTCACGGTTGCAATCCATTTTTGCACTGTTTCATTCTTCAATTTCGGAGTAAAATTGTGTGATCTTTCTTGTGAGTTATGTGTTGGTCCATAGATCTTTGTGCTCAATTTTACAGTATTAAAGCTATATATTATTTTATATAGCTTAGGTTTAAAAAGGAAAAAGATATAAGGGATAAAAGTTATATAAAGGAAGATAAATTATTAATCAAAGTAGTTCTTTGACGAAAATAAAATGGATTTTAATAGTGAAAATAAAGAAGATTCTCTAACACCTCAAGAATGTATGCTTTAGTGTTATTTCAAATAAAATGAACAATTAGAGCGAAAGACATTACTATTTCTGTTGCTCCCATGGAACGCAATAATTATATTAGTGTTGAACTTGCTATTGAATTAGTGATTCCGAAGTCAAATATAGGTGAAAATTTAGACTTTTGGAATGACAAAGAATATGCAATACACAATTTATAATTGAACATTGGAGATTATACTGGCGTCTCGCAATTCATAGTTAAATCCTTGTGGAGCAGTGATGATGGCCTAATTTTGGGATTACCATGGCTAGAAACATTGGGCACTTTTATCATATATGTTGAAAAGAAGTTTATGACATTTCCCTACAAAAAGAAGAAAATCACATTGTCGGACATGAAGTCAGAATCAGAAGTTGTGTTATCTGAAGACTTCAGAGAAATATCAAAGGTGATGTCGCAAGGAGATGGGAAATCAATACAGACGATACATAAGGATTTCGAGAAGGTGATTGCATGTAAAGTGTTGAAATATTGTAACTTCGAAGAATATTCTATATGTATCTTTTGTGGTCCCCGGTGGTCCTACCGGGAGAACCACTTGTATTATCTTGTACCCCGATGCTTCTAATCGGAAGAACTAACAAGAGTCATGAAGTTGTCCCCTCTAATTGTAAAAGTGGGTCATTAGCACCCCAGTGTGGTAACTCGAGACTACATGTCGGATGAGTTAATTGAAGTGAACGGATGAATATAAATAGAGGTGTAGCTCTCCTCATTTGAAGCACGCACTCTCACTTGTATAGCGCATTAGTGGAGAAGAGAGAGAAGTATCTGGAGAAGGAGGAGGATTAGGCTTTGATCTCCTTGTTGGTTTTATCTTTTATCTTTTGGGGCATCTATATTGAGGAAACTTTTGCTGGGTTTTTCCCTTTAGGGTTTTCCCAGGATAAATCTTTGTGTTCTCTTTTGTATGGTTGTGCTTGTCTATCTTTCAGTGATCCTGTTTATATGCTTTTGTTATGAAATCGAAATGAAATACTAATGATCTAGCTTAGCATATAAAAAAATTCAACATGGTATCAGAGCCACCCTGAAAGAAGACATTGTGCAGCTACAGAAGCTAGGGCTTCTTACTTTTTGGTTCTCTCTCCACAATCAATCAGCAAAAGAAGGCTAGGCTGACTCTCCATTGAGAGGCGCATCTTTCTGTCGAAATGGAATTCGATTCCGAGCATTTTCAGTTTTCGATGCAGGAAATTAGGGCTTCTTGCAGAAGAGGAATTTTTGAGTGAGCCCGGCATAGGATTGCTCTCCTCATCAAAATCGAAGTTTAGAGACCTGGATCAAGATTTTTAGTTGGGTGAAACTCTAGGAAAGTCAAACCCTAGTTTGACCCCGAGCTAGAAAAACCCTAAATACTAAAACTACTACGTTTTGGTACTTTCACTATATTCCGAGATTGGCGAAGGCTCAGGAGCTGAAAATTGCAGAAGCCGAAGATAAAATCTTGATGTACACTGTGTCCAAAATTCAGCCTCAAATTCGCTGTATTCTGGGAGATATGATCCCTCCAATTTAGGGTTCTAGCCTCTTCCAAAATTCATCCCTAAATAGGACACCTGGGGAGAATTGCTATAGCTTAGGCTACAGAGGTCCAAATGGAATTCCTGAAGATGTTCCAGAAAGAGCACGGACTATACTTTCTGTGGTCCGAAGTTCAGAACCAGAATATGATACAGTGACACGTGGCAGGCCGTACAACTTCGCTGTTCTGAATAGTCCTATAACAGGTCACCTTGGGAAAAGGATCATAAATCCCAATTGGTAAAACCAATTCTAATGAAACCTATGGTGTTGGATCAAGGACATGCGAGGTTACCTTAGTGCAAAATTTCAGACACAGAGGAGAAGTAATTTCATAGATATCACAGAAACAATGATAGACATTTCTGAAGAAGAAATTGGAAAACTAGGGCTTCCTATTTCAGGAGCTTCCCTCCACTGTTTTCAGAAAAGGAGTACATCGGATAGCTCCGTTTGAAGAGATCTATCTTTCTATCCAATCAGATCTGAAATATTCCAAGTTTTGAAAACTAGGGTTTTTGACAAACCCTAGATCAGACAGCTTCGGAAGCAGGACGGACACCTCAAATTGGTAAGATCTCATCTTTTGCTATTTGCATTTGAGGTTCTCATTTCAAAGTGATCTATCACATCGGCTTGATGATAAGCTTGGTGAAGTTGACAACTTCCAAGCATGAAAGTATTTGATCTCTCTGAAGAAAATGAATTGGACACCTACATGAGTAAAGAGGTTCCAATTCTAAAGGGAGATGAGGCTCAAAGCCTTACACCAGAAGAACTTGGTCAAGGCCAAGAAGATCATTGTTGATTCAGTCACGGATCAACTTGTACCACAAGTGTCTTCCCTAAAGACACCAAAAGAGATGTTTGATTCCTTGACCAAGCTATTTGAAGGAAAGAACATACATCAGAAGATGACCCTAAGAAACAAATTGAAAAGGTAAAAGAAGAAGTGAAGAATGCAGAAGTGGTGATAGCCACCTTGAATGGCCTCCCAGGATCATGGGATCCATTCATGCAAAGAATGTATGCCAGAAGAAAGTGATTATTTTCAGCTTGACTCATAAGAGAAGAAGAAGAAGATGGGAGCAATTGAAGATCAAGCTCTCACCATTCAAAGAAGATCCCTCAAGCGATGAGGAATATGAAGAACTCAATTCTTGAAGAACCTCTTATCATTTGGATAAGAAATGATGATTTCATGAATGAAGAAGATGATAAACCAGAATGATCAAGATGGAGTCTACCCACGAAACAAATAAAAGATAAGTATTCAATTGTCATTTCATGATATTGTTTTGTTATACATTTGATTATATTCAGTTGATGTGTTATGCATGATAGATTGTTTGCATTAATGACTGTATACTACTAATATGCATGTGATGGGTAAGTAGCTCATGGTGCTATACAACTCTCCATTGCTACTTATCAAACCTCTTTGCTGACATATTGGATTAGTGCACAATCTCAATGATGTCATGGTAGAGATGGAAGGCATCTAGAAAGTTTCTGTAAGATATGGATGAATTTTGAATTGGCTAAACAGTTGCATGATGCATAAGAATTTGTCGTTATGCATATGTTTTATGAAATAGTTCTAACCATACAACTGGTGCATTTGAATTGTAGGAAAGGTCCTGTACAACCTCCTACAAGAAAAAAAGGATGAGACTTGTTCCGAAAAACAAGTGATGACAGTTCAATAAACATGAATCTGAAGCTCCCAGGGTCAGAGACACCATGACGGAAGAAAGAGCTTCAGAGAGCGGTAGATCCACCTCGAAGGATGAAGACCACCATGGGTATGAGAGATAACTCAAGATGAAGAAAAGAATGCTATGAAAGAAGCTATGATCAAAGAATAACAGTTGATCATGGGGAATGATGTATACGATATGATTTCAATACATAAAGGGAAGTACACAGTATCTTCCATATGGATCTACAAGAGCAAGTGTACAAAGCAAGGTTCGTGATTTGCCTCAGAAATAATAGACTATGACATGACATACTCTATTGATCAATTATATCAAGCATAGAACCACCTGTACAGAATGAAGAAGGAAGATAATACTCCACTTTAGGGGGAGTGACTACAAAAGATATCTGAGTTCGACACGGTAGTGACATGATGGACAGCTTCCTGATGGATTGAGACTTTACTAAGAGTAAAGTGGGTTCCAACCTTCAAAGTTGAATGCAGAAGACTAGGATATGTTGTTGATCTAACAAGACGAACTCATGGAAGATGTCATGATGAAAGAATACTAGAATTATGTTTGGGATATAGTACTCAAACCAGAAAGCAAGAATGTGGTATCTTACAAATGGATTTGCAAGATAAAATATGTTGCTGATAGAAGTAAGGAAAGACTTGTGGCTAGAGGTTTCTATAAGAAAGAGGGAATTAATTATGAAGAGACACTTACTCCAGGAAGCAAGGTACACTTCCTTCAAAACTATAATGGTAGTTGCTTCCATGATGAAGTGAAGACAATCCTTCCTTAATGGTATGATTTGGGAAGAGTTTTACATCGAATAGTCACAAGGATTTGAAGTTGAAGACAGATGGACTCATATATGTAAGTTGAAGAAGGCCCTCTATGGCATGAAGCAAGCTCCCAGAGCTTGGTATGGAAGGATAGACAGTTTCCTGTCAATTATGGGCTTTATCAAGAGTAAAGTTGATCCTAACCTTTATCTCAAGGTTGTAGAAGATGAACCTGTCATCGTGTTATTATATGTGGATGACTTATTCTTGACAAGAAATGAAAAACAGATCATGGAAAGCAAGAAGAAACTAGCAGAAGAATTTGAGATAAAAGACCTTGGGTTAATGCATTATTTCCTAGGTCTGGAAGTATGGCAAAGTTCAGAAGGAATCTTTCTCAACTAGGGAAAGTATGCGGTAGAGATATTGAAGAGATTCAATATGTTGGAATGCAAAAGCCATGGCCACACCCATGGACTCCAACCTGAAGCTATTAGTTGATGACTCATCAGAGTTAGTGGAGGCAACTCATTACAGACAGATCATTGGGTCATTGATGTACTTAACAAATACCAGACCAGACATTTGTTTTGCTGTGAACACCTTAAGTCAATATCTTGTTCAACCAAGACAGGTTCACCTAGTAGCTGCAAAACATGTGATGAGATATCTGAAAGGGACTATAGACCTTGGTCTATACTATGATGGTAGCCATGAGTATAGATTGTATGGCTACACAGATGCAGATTGGGCTGGAAGTATCTCAGATAGAAAAAGCACATCAGGGGGATGTTATAGTCTAGGATCTGCTATGATTTCATGGTTTAGCAGAAAGCAGTCTAGTGTTGCTCTAAGCACAGCCGAAGCAGAATATACAGCAGCTTGATCTGTTAGTTGTGAAGCCATATGGCTTCGGAAGCTGATGTCAGGATTATTCAACCTAGAGTTGGACACTACCGTGATTCTATGTGATAACCAAAGTTGTGATGACAGAGAACCATGTGTTCCGTCGTAACACGTGGAAATTTGGTATTTCTACATACCAGATAAGATGCAGATGGTGATGTTTCAGTATTCCCATACTGAAGATATAGATGATGTTTCAGTATTTACATACTGTAGATGCAGATGATGGTGATTCCGTATTTCTATATTGAATATAGAGATGATGATGCTTTCAGTATTTCTATACTGAAGATATAGATGATGATGCTTTCAATATTCACATACTAGAGATACAGATGGTGATAGTTCAGTATTCACATACTGAAGATGTAGATGATGATGTGCTGACGAAGCCTCTGTCTCGAGTAAAGTTCGAACACTTTCGAGACAAGCTTGGTGTTGTTTGGAAAGACCTTCCTCAAAAGGGGGAGTAGTGATGTTGTAGTGAGATTGTATCATCCCTGGGCACTTGCCCTAAAGTGATCCGAAGACCTCGGTCCTCGAGAATGAAGAGGGATTGTGTCATCTCGGGACATCTGTCCAAAATAGATCCGGTGACTTCGGTCTTCGTGAATGTGGTGGGATTGCATCATCCCTGAACTTCGGTTCAAAATGTATCCAGAGGTCTCGGCCCCCGAGAAAGTGATGGATTGCATCATCCCTGAACCTCGGTTCAAAATGTATCTGGAGATCTCGACCCCCGTGAAAGTGGTGGATTGCATCATCCCTGAACCTGGGTTCAAAATGTATCCGGAGGTCTTGGCCCCCGTGAAAGTGGTGGGATTGCATCATCCCTGAACCTCGGTTCAAAATGTATCCGGAGATTTCGGTCCCCGTGAATGTGATAGGATTGCATCATCCTTGGAATTAGTCCTAAAGTGATAGGGACTGATTATCCCATAATCAATCCGGTAACTTCGGTTGTCGAGAATGTGGTGGGATTGCATCATCCCTGGACTTTAAGTCCAAAAGTGAACCAAAGACTTTTTTGTCTTTGAGATGTGGATTGCAGGTTGCTGCTGATGATGATGACGTACTGATCGAAAGATCAAGAGTATGATGATGATGATGTACTGATCTAAAGATCAGAGTATGATGATGATGACGTACTGATCAAAAGATCAGTGTATGATGATGATGATGTACTGATCGAAAGATCAGAGTATGATGATGATTACGATGTACTGATCGAAAGATTAGAGCGTGATGATGATGATGTACTGATCAAAAGATCAGAGCATGATGATGATGTACTGATCGAAAGATCAGAGTATGATGATGATGATGTACTGATCGAAAGATCAGAGTATGACGATGATGACATACTGATCAAATGATCAGTATGTGATGATGACGCTGTACTGATCAAAAGATAAGAATATGATGATGATGATGCTGTTCAAGAATTGAAGTATGATGATGGTGCTGATCACGATGTTATTGATCAGGATATGATGATGTTGCTGATCGAAAGAACAAAATGCTGAAGAAGTTGTTGCTGATCGAAAGATCAAAGTGCTGAAGATGTCGCTGATCAAAACGCTGAAGATATTGTTGCTGATCGAAAGGTCAAAGTGCTGAAGATGTTGCTGAAGATGTTGCTGATCGAAAGGTCAAAGTGTTGAAGATGTTGCTGATCAAAAGGTCAAAAGATGCTGATGTTGATCAAAGAGTTGCTGTCGTTGAAAATTGAAGACGAAGACTATATGATGTTGAAAAGCTTCCAATGATTTATAGATGTGTTACCTTGATGATGCTGATGATGTCCTCTATCTCTCTCCTACTATTGTTGTTGTTGATGTTGTTGTAGAATACCCTTCTCGTTAAGGGGGAGTGTTAAAATATTGTAACCTATGTCACATGGTTCGGGTTCGAATTCAAATTCGACAACTTTGAAATTCGGTTCGAATTCGAATTTTTTTATGAAATTCGAAATGAGGTTCGGCATTAGGTTCGTCCAGATCATATTTTTACAATATAAATTATATTTTATAATTAAATTATATAAAAACAATTTAATATATTATATATAAAATTAAAAACATTTAATAATATATTATAATAAATCAAATATATTTATAATAATAATAAACTTATAGATTATATTTTATGCTACCACGAATCCACAAACACACACGGAATACTTAATAATAAATAATCTTATTGTCAACAAATCAAGAATAATTTGGTAATAATAAAGTTTACCTTAGTAATTGGGGAATTAAGGAAAAGATAAATCGGGTCTACAGAAACGACCTAATGAACCGCGCGGCAGGGACTGAGTATTGCTCTGCGTCTTGCATCGATGCGATACCCTTACAGCTGTAGCCGTTGGGAACAAATACAATACCGCGATACCCTTAAATGCCAGGCTATACCATACCGCCCTTTCGGGAGAAAGAATACAACTACCGTCGGAGCTATTGTTAGAGCTAATCTTGAAGTAGTGGAGGCATATGGTCGCCCCGACCCACATATGTCATGGCTCTCACCGAGAGATATACGCGTTGTGGCTTGCATGCATACAACGACCATTTTTTAGCTAAACCTTGCAGTAGTAGAGGCATCAAGTAACCTTGGCCCACGGATATCACAGCTCCTAGAGATATATTTACGATTAAGGAGTGAACAAATATATATGAAATTATAACGATTGAGGAACCTGGACGAATTTTATTTTTTTGTTGAGGTTCGCCGAATTTCGAACCTGAAGGTTCAAAATCGACGAACCCTGTGACATAGATTGTAACTTCGAAGAATATTCTATATGTATCTTTTGTGGTCCTCGATGGTGCTACCGGGAGAACCACTTGTATTATCTTGTACCCCGATGCTTCTAATCGGAAGAACTAATAAGAGTCATGAGGTTGTCCCCTCTAATTGTAAAGGTGGGTCATTAGCACCCCAGTGTGGTTACTTGAGCCTACATGTGTAACTCGAGCCTACATGATTAACTCGAGCCTACATGTCGGATGAGTTAATTGAAGTGAATGGATGAATATAAATAGAGGTGTAGCTCTCCTCATTTGAAGCACACACTCTCACTTGTATAGCGCATTAGTGGAGAAGAGAGAGAAGTATCTGGAGAAGGAGGAGGATCAAGCTTTGATCTCCTTGTTGGTTTTATCTTTTATCTTTTATCTTTTGGGGCATCTATATTGAGGAAGCTTTTGTTGGGTTTTTCCCTTTAGGGTTTTCCCAGGATAAATCTTTGTGTTCTCTTTTGTATGGTTGTGCTTGTCTATCTTTCAGTGATCCTGTTTATATGCTTTTGTTATGAAATCGAAATGAAATACTAATGATCTAGCTTAGCATATAAAAAAATTCAACATAAAGAAGAAGAGATATCTCTATAAGAGATCATGATCAGAAATTACTTCTGCAAATCAAGAAAGCAAAGGATAAAGTTCAATACAGTGAAAAGTTAGAAGAGAAGATTCAAGCTCTCTAGCAAAAATTATTAGGAATGGACGAAGAAATTCTGCCATGAAGAAGGTTAATCAAGAACTAAATGAACAAATCGAGAAGTTAAAAGAGGACAAATAGTCGCAAGACGAAAGGTTTGAGAAGATTTAGAATCATAATAATCTATTAGAGAACAAATTAATTCAAATACAGAAGGAAGCATCCAGACTATCCAGAAAACTAATTCCAGTTGAGGAAGAAGAAATGAATACAAATTTGGTTCCCATCATAGTTCAAAAAAAAGTCAATCCAGCAAAAAAAAAAGCAACAGGAACTCCTTACCGACACCGAAACTACAAAAAGTATTTTGACCAACAACAAGGTAAAAATGAACATAAACAAAGGAGTTATACATTCAGAAGCTAAAGAACACAAAATCTACAACCTAGACAGAAAACAGGAGGATTCATCCAACAAGACTATCAACAATCACCTTCGATGAAAATTGATCTCGGATGGGCCACATCATAGACGATGCGACATTTTTTCGATGGAATTCGTAACTCGTATTGTCTCATTTCGTCAAGTGTCAAAATAAAGGATCGAGAGATGACATTACAACCAATAAATCAGACATAAGCCTTGTTTTTAAGAAAGCTTTGAGGACAAAGCTTCCCTTAAGGGGAAGGCAATGTAATGAACAAAATAAATAATAAATAAGCAATAACAAATTAATTAATTAATATTAATAATTAAATGAAAAAACGCAAATGAAGAGCCACCTTATGAAAGGTGGCGTCTCATCACCAAGGCAAACCCTTACATGGGTATTTATCCAAGTATCATTTCTCATTGTAAAATATCTCTTATCTTATCAATCAAATATTTATTCATGAAGTATTGTAATCTGGCTTATTTGTGCTGGTTATTTCTTTAAGAAACGATTTTGTCATTTCATATTCTACCCAAACAACAATGATCAACTTCAATATATCGATCTTACAAACTTTCCAGAAATCATGTTCATATCAATTATATTCAAGTAATTGTTATCACAGATCTTGTAGTTTCCTCAGTAGATGAATTCTATACAGGATGGAAGAGGGGACAGGAAACCAAAGCTGTGACCTATGAAAACCCTAACCCCCAAAAGATGGATGGTTGTCACGTCGATTAGGGACTCCTTCACTTTATGCCACCGAATGCCTGAGTGACAATGGGGGAGACCCGATCTTATCCTGAAAGGACAGATCTACAACTAATCACCAGATCAAGCCTGTTGCCCACCTATTTCGACTAGGTGGCAACTCCATGTACATGAAGATGTACATAATTGTACAAGTCGTACCTTGGGAAAATCTAAGGATTTTTTCCATTTCTGCAGGGCAATTGCCCCTTTGTAAAACGAAATGTCCGCTCCCCTGCGTGGGAAAATTAATGTAATTATATGTGCTAGTGTGGGTCATATGATATGGACGCCACACCATGGAACTGGTTATTAGGGAAGTCCCCTCATCGAGTGTTTTTTCCCTTTCCAATTAATCTTGTTGTTTAAACGATTTTAATTGGTTTGGTTTTTCACTCAAAATCCTCCAAAGTGGTGACGGGCGTTCTAATAGTCAAGTCCATGGGGTGGTTAAGGGTTCAAAATGTTCTTCGTGACCATGCTAGACATTTGTATAGAGTCTTGCGGAGTTTCGTTATGTTGTTGTGTTTTTATTTATTTTTTCTAGTTAATTAAGGTCACCCCTTGGTGGTTAATTAACTAAGTTTTGATGTAATAATGTAATTGCTCAAGCACTGGCACTTTGTAATAGGGGCTATGAATGCAAGGTAAATTGCTATGAAACCCCCTAAGCCACTGCTTCGAGTCCCATGTCATTCTGATAAGGGGTTGAGGAGATAGACCATTTTTGGCTAAGCAAGGTCTTTTTTTCCTAGGGAATTAATTAATTTCCCTAAGTTAAAAATTCATGTTATTTGATTTTGAAGGAAAAAATCAAATAATGCCATGGTAATTTTGTTTGGGGGTTGCCAAGCCTAGGAAAATTTATTTCAAATTTTTCCGCCCCCCCATGGTCAAAATATGTCTGAAGATCTCCTAAGTGGGGCGCCCCTTTTGTCTTAATAAAATAAAAAGATTAAAAATTTAAAGATCAAAAGTTAAAAATTAAAACATTAAAACATTAAAAATAAAAAGATAAAAATAAAAATACAAGATTAAAACTTAAAAAAAATATATAGTAATTAAAAAATAAAAGAATAAAAAGATAGAAATTTTAAAATAAAATGTAAAAAATAAAAGATCAAAAAATTAAAAAATCAAAAAATAAAATATTAAAGATAAATATAAAATTAAAACTTGAAAATAAAAGATTAAAAGATTAAAAAATAAAAAGATAAAAATAAAAAAGTAAAAGATAAAATAAAAGATTAAAGATTAAAAATTAAAAATAAAAGATAAAAGATTAAAGATTATATAAAAGATTAAAAAATTAAAGATAAAATTAAAGATAAAAATTAAAATTTGAGTCAAAGGGGGCCCCCACTTGGTCAAAAACCCTAGATCTAAGGGTGGAGAATAATTAAGACATGGATCAAGCACTCAAGCCATGGATTAAAAAGCAATCTAAGGGTGTAGATTGATTGAGAGTACTAAAAAGTCAAAAACCTAGATCTAGTGGTGGAGATTTAACCTAGATCTAGATCTAATCTTGGCCATTGATCTTCAAGGGGTTGGGGTCTTCCTCAACTATATAATGAGGGTCTCACTCCCTCATTTGAATATGCTCTCTCATGCTATTGTTATGCTGCCGGAATATCTACTCACTCTTCTCTCATTTTCTTCTTGCCATTGTAATGTTCTTGCCCTAGTTGGGCCATAATACAAGCAATCTTTGGAGGAAGCTTTGGTGTCTTGTCTACATTCCATTTTTCTTTGTAAGGTAACCTGCTTTGTATTTGTTTTAGTTGCATTTGTATTAGCTTAGATAGCTCTCCACAAAGTATTTTGTGGAGAGATTTGCAAGTAGAAGTTTTTCTGCTTTCATTTGTGAGTAGCTTGATAGGATCCTACAAAGTATTTTGTAGGATCTATTTTTGTGCTCACCTCTTGGCTTACATTGTGCGGCTATTATAGGTTTATTTGCAGGGATCCAGAGCAAAGGAGCCTTCTCCATTGGTTTTAAAAAACTCAAATTTCATTTTCGCACTTTTGGAAAAAAGGGGTTTTAAAACTCAGTTTTTATCACTGTATAGTGATAAAAACCTTGGTTTTAAGGCCCTAACCCATAGTATATTAGTTCAGGCTTTAAGTTCTGCTATTTACATGTTGCTTTCACTTTAAAAAACAGTCATTTCCAGCCATTTATTTTCTGTTTTCATTTTCGCACTTTCTGTAAAAAGGGTTTTGAAACTCAGTTTTTATCACTGTATAGTGATAAAAACCTTGATTTCAAGGCCCCAACCCTTAGTATATTAGTAATAGGCTTTAAATCTACTGTTTACATGTTATTTTAGCCCTCTAAACATTCATTTTCAGCCATTAAAATTTTTGCTTTCCATTTTTTAAAAGTTCAGATTTTTCTGTAAAATTTCTGGGTTTTACACTAAATTTTTCTAACTTTTTGTTTAGTTTTTCTGCAGTAATTTCCAGCAAGTAAGTTGCTGATTTTTTGCAGGTTTTATGTACAGAAAGAAGGGGTTATGCTGCCCTAAATTGCCCAGAAAAACCCAGCTAAAGTTTGGTCCAAAAGGGACCCAAAAAAAAACCACTTCCTCTCTCACTTATTTTCTGATATTTGTAAACCCCAAGGAGAAGTTCTCTTGGGGTATTCTGCAAAATTAATAAGCACTTGTAATATATATGTAAATAGATTAGGAAGTAGAAACTAGTTTTATTTTCTGCTTACCCACCTATCTTTGTGACAGACCACCATCTCTGTCACAAAGATTGAAGTGAGGTTAGTTTACTGTTTTATTCAGTTACATTTAGTTTGTTGTTTTATTTAGTTTACTGTTTTATTCATTCACCCACCTATCTCTGTTACAGACCACCATCTCTGTAACAGAGATTGTTGTGAGGTTAGTATTACTCTAGCAAGTTACAGTTTCTTTCAAGTTCAGCATTTTTATTTTTATTTTCCTGTTAAAGAGTAATCATACAACCCATATATCCTGTGTATCCTCTATCCACTTGTCATCTCCCTCTAGGGACTTCAAGTTGGATATGAAAAGCAGGAGAAGTGGGGGCTTAGGTAATTAAAACAACACTTTTATTTTCCTGCTACAATCTTCACATTCAATTTTTCAGTCCAAGATCGAATACCAGCACCTCCCATAAGGGATACCGCTTGGTGATCTTGTTGATAACTTAAAATTTACATTGCATCTTAACCATCAAGATTAAAATTTACTCTTAAAACTTACCAACAACAACTTCCCACATCCTGCTCCTCTACTCGGTTATCACCCTCCAGGGTACTCCGAGATACGACCAGGGGAAAGGGAAGTCTTAGTTTAATAGGCATCCATCTAGAGATTTTCAAGTAGATTAAAAACAGTGACTCGAAAGCTGCAAGGGGTAGTAGACCGTGGGGGGTCTCTAGGCGCTTCGACGTCCTCCTTGTGAGCACCGGACCATTGGGGTTTGACCTGTGAGCTAGGGGTGGGCTTTGCTCCCACCTGTTGAGCACAACAACACTCCCTCTTCGATTTGAGAAGAACTAGATCGGGGTAGTCACACCACCGAATCTAAAACTTAATCCAAGAAGAACAACTTTAATAAAATTTATTAAAATTAACCAAGAAGCATTGCAAAACGTCCTACAAACATTGGTCATTTTTATTCATCTTTGCCTTGCCGTTCAAGGTTCTACTGCAAGCACTCCCACTCCAGCATTGCACTCCAACACTTTACTTTCAGTATCATTTATTTTTCTGTTTCATTTACTTTCAGTTCTGCAATTGTTATGTGGTGAATGCTTAACATTTGTTTGACTGTTTCAAGCAATACAACTTAAAGTCCTTTCTTTTTTCATTTACTGAATTTTATTTAAGGCATTTTCCTTGTGCTATCTCTTGTAAATCTAAACTGTAACTATTTTATTTGTTCATATTGTTAATATTGTAAATCTTGCTTAGCTTAGGCAACTGTGGATAATCATTCTTATTCTTTGTAAGTTTGTAACTTGTAATCTTTTGACTCCATTTAATCTAGGCACTGGTCTTGTAATTTTGTAACCTTAAAAAAGATCCCTTTAATTAATTTGTAATTAATTAATAAATCTGGAACTTAGTATTCCGTAGGGACTACCCCCCTTGGCTCTGTTGGGATCTAGCCTAAACGGAGGAGTTGTGGACTGTGGTGACAATGGTCCCCAGCTCTAACTTGCCCCCAAGGACACACACAGCGGGTTGGAGACTTTCCTGTGTCTTAAAGTGTGTATTCGGCGGCAACAAAGCCCAAAATTATGAATACGTAAGGTGAGAGCTAGAAACCCTAGATTTAAGGGATAAGCCACGATTTAAGGAATATTCCAAGTATGGGTGTTTTAAGGCAAGTGGAAATGTTACTCGAATCAATTTAGACCATTGACTTAAGAAGTTTAAACAGATCTAGGTTGGTGTGTTCGTTTAGATAATCAGACCTTGGACCCTAGGGGGATTTAATAAAAAATGTGGGAAATGCCCGAGACAAGGTTTATTTAGCGAAATTAAGGCTTCAACACATTTAACTGGGTAATCTGATTGGAAAACAAAAATACCCAACTGAAAACCAGAACCAAAACAGAGGGAATTCACTAGCATGCAAAAGAGGGGTGTTTTCTCCCAAACTAGGATTAGTGCCTAGAGGTGGGAAGAGGAGTCCAAGCTTGACGTTTTTGAGGAAGAAAGGGTTTTTTGATATGCCGCACAAAACCCAGATCGCCAAATTTGCTAATTCTCGGTGCAAATGGGTCCAGTGATTTTCCTACTACTAAATGAGGGTTTTTTCAATGCAGGAAATGATGGACAATGCATGCAGAAAATAAAACAAGGAGAAATTACCTATGAAAAGTACCTGGATTTTGTAGAATTCCCATAAAATGATGAAGAATGCCACTTTCCGGATAAAATGAATGTTTTTGGAGTAGATCCTGACAGAGTTGAGCTTCAGCTAATCACCCTAGCGCCCCCTTCTACCTGCCAAACCAGAGAAAACCAAATAGTAGAGCAAATGAATGAGATATGTAAGATAAAGAAAGGAAAATACAGTAAAAGTTCATAAGAAAGAGTTACTCCCTGAACCGGACACCCGAGAGCAGAGACGGGGTGAGTTTCCCCTGCGTCCTCTCTAGCATACCTCTTCAACCTGCAAAAAAATGGGTAAAAAAAAAATGCAAAATATATCCCGAACGATGCTCAGTATAGAAGAGTAGCAATGGCAATCATCAAAACATCAGATCAATTCCACAAAGTACACAGAGAGTAATCCCAGACAAAATTCTCTTTATTCAAATTACAATGGGGGGTCACCTCTTTTAAATAGTTTTAGACATAAACCCTAACTCACTTTATCATCCAACCATTGAGATTAAAACATCATCAACGATGGAGATCAACAATACATAACTTATCACATGGATAAAGTGATCGAGTCAACAAAGGGGGCGCACTTTGCTCAAGGACGCCTATGCTCATGAATTACAATGGGGGGTCACCTCTTTTAAATAGTTTTAGACATAAACCCTAACTCACTTTATCATCCAACCGTTGAGATTAAAACATCATCAACGATGGAGATCAACAATACATAACTTATCACATGGATAAAGTGATCGAGTCAACAAAGGGGGTGCACTTTGCTCAAGGACGCCTATCCTAAGTCAAACTCAAAATATAACATAAAGTGTGATATAATAATACACTGAGGGGGTCACTTAGGGGCTTAATTCACCCTAGGCCCTTTTACAACTTCAAATCATATGATATAACAATGAAATACATGAATAGTCAATCAGAGGGGGCGACCCTTGGGGGGCTTTCCTCATTGCCTGAGCCATAATTAAAATAATCCAGACATCTCCTGACTGAAAACTGTTGAAGGATTGTCCAGGATGTTGAGAAACATCATCTATCAAATTTCCAAGCCATTTCATTGACTCAGGAAGCCAAATTGATTTTTTCAGTGATTTACTAGTTCATTTTTTGCTGGTACAATCTCTGGAAATTGATAAATCCACCATAACTCTGTCCAGGGTGCAAACTGGGGCAAACTCTCTACTCTGGATGATCTGGAGACATAGAAGAATGGTATAAGTGACTACTCATACCCCCTGGAACACTGCTCTGCTCTAGGACAACCAATCATACTACTATCTGGAATAAAATTTGATCATTTGGCCAATAATTAAGTGATAATAATCATTTTTCTGGAGAACCGGGGACAAACTCTCACAACCGAAACCGCAGTATTGGTCCTGGGCATGTCTGGAACAAATATAGACCACGACACGAGGACGAGGGACACAAAGGACACGAGAATACGAGTGTCCGACACAGAGACGGCGACCCCCAAAATCAAGACAAGTTTTATATATATATATATATATATTCGAATCCAATTTTTTGTAGAAACAAGCTCATTTACAAATATTCAATAGAAATTACAATCAATACACATTACCCATTCACAAATCACATTGCATATGTCAGTGATAGACCTAATTGAAACCCCCATTAGCAAAAAGGGATAGGTCTCAATCCATTATTGAAACAAGGGAAAAAGGTTGGTGATTGGCTTCCCCCGCCCTCACTATTGGATGCTTGCAAGACGCATAAAAAACCAACCAAAATAGGATGCATAACACCCTATTATTATTTGTTCCCATTACTAAATATTTATATTTTAGATTATGCCACTTACAATGATGATGCCACTTAGATTGAATGTCATGGGTAGGAATAGAAATAAGGGGTAACCTCCGCTATGTGAAATGAATCCCCTTGTGATGTTGTTTGTGGAATATGCCCTCACAAAATACTTATTGGTATGCTCCCTGACTTGATTCGAGAGGCTAAGAGCCAAACATCGTAATATGTAATGTACATAGAAGAACACTAAAAATACATCACAACTAAGAGCCAAACATTTAACAATGTAATATGTAAATGTATATGGAAGAATAAAATACATCACAAATTGCAGACAGAGAAAGAGAAGAATGACAAACATGGGGGGCTATAATTCCATCAATGCAGTGGGTTCTCATATACTCATAAAATTTCTCATTAAGTCATCAAAATCAAAATGTTCTATTACATAGATGTTGGAATCATATTTTCCATTAAGTCATCAACATCAAAATGTATTACATAGATGTTAGAATGCCACTAGCAAATACAAAATGGGGTAGATCAAGATGGAAAACCTTATAGTGTTCTTCACCTGCAAAAAAAAACCCTTTTAAAGCTCAATCCTCACTGAAAAATGTGAATAAATGACAGTAAAATTGTTTTTTACAGTTTTTTGGGGTTAGAAGTGTCATGTTTTAGGGACACGATGTCTTGATTTTGGGACACATCCTAACATATTGTCGGACATGTCTTTTGGACGTTTCCTAAAACAAGACACGTCCAAAACAAGTGTTTGACACAGTGTCCAGACATGTCCATGTCCGACATGATGACATGGGACATAGTGACTTATTTGGACGTATCCAGTGACTTAGGTTCAAGCATGTTGATTGTAATTTAACAACCAAGGCTATAAGTAGCAATGTTCTTAACTAGCACTTAACTCTATTATTTTGTTCTCAATGATGATCTAGGAGTTGCTTTCATACTCCCACATTGTATTCCATTGATTGTACCTTTTAGTCCCATTGCCCTACTTTTGTTGTCATTTATTGGACATTAATAAAATTGCCTTATCTTATCATGCTACTATCTATATAGAGAATTATTAATTAGAGAGAGAAGGAAGCAAAAGTTACCTTCTATGCTCTGGATCTCGTACTAGCTTTCTTAAGAGCGATACCATGATGATTGTACTAGTCAAATTATCCAAAATGGAACTAAGGAAAAACGTGATGATTCCAACCTATGCCACCAAACAACAAATCCACAATTAACAATTAACATCTCTTCAAAAATAAATATACCCAGAAAGTTCAAAAATCATATATTCTACCCTAGCTTGAAGCATAAATAAAGCAATTTCAATGTTTGCAAAACTATAGCAAGTTGGCAAGCAAAGACAAAAACTACAAATAAACACAAACTTTTAAGGTTATATTATCGCAATGAAAAATTAGTAGCATCTATGTTATTGCAATAACATGAGGATGAAGCAATGATTTTCGCAAAACATAATACATGATCCAACACAAGAATTGAAAATAAGGAGCCTTATCATCAAAAGTAAGGTGTCATGATATTTGTGTTCATGTACATGGAAGCCATTTTCAAAAGTAGGGTCCCTTGGCGGTCAAGCGTGAATATATGTGTGTGCATGTGTGCCCATGCACATTCCCAAAGGGGTTAGATCTAATGGTGAGGAGCAAGGAGTTTTTCAATGGTGAGCAAGGTTCAATTTTCATGAGAGTTTTTCCTGGAACAATGGGGTCACCTTGAGGTAGTGGTTTGAAGTGTGATTGCACCCAAAGAAATTATAGTAAATGATATTGTGACCCATGCACACATAGGTCAATCAAAGACCACCCCATGTCCTTCAATTTAAAAAAGTACAATGGATTAGCTCAATTAGTTCAAACAAACTCTTTCAAGGTGGAGTTCACCATGAGGTCTCTAATTCTAGTCTGGTTGAGATCTCTAGTTCAAACAAATCTTAGTTGCTTTAGTGAGGCTGCAATCTGCTACAGGAGTTGAAAACAGGTCTGAGAACTATGTATTTGCAGCCTTATATCCAGGTTCTTCCTTTCATCGATGGTATGCCTACAATAGGCCGGCCATAGTGATAATGTGTAGAGGTTCATCTTCAAACATGGTGCATAGGACATGATCTTTGAAACTATGTTGGGGCACAATAAAACATCATTTATTTCCACCAGAGGCAGCTCTCCGCTGCTCCATAATGACAAATGACAGTACCATTTGGGTACTAATGCAGCAAACCCTCCTTTTGAGCAGATAACAACTGCTACAGTTAACCAAATCTGATCTCTGTTTAGGTTCTACAGTAGGTGCATTCCCTCCAAGTACCAGATTGTTTACCAGCCAATGCTGCTGATTATAACCTGAGGATAGGTGCCCTTCTTGTGTAGGTTTCACGCTGATAAATGACACCAAGAGTAGTGCCCTCCCTCTGCTGAGTTTGACTTTATTTCTGCCTTATTAAGTGCCCAGGCACTACAGCAGTTTGTCCTCCAAGATGGGCTCAAAAATATGCTACTGGTACAAGGTTTCTTTTTTTGGTGGCGCTTATATGAGTTCTTTTCGATTCGCCACCTCAATCTCTTCAATGTTTCTCTAAAAGGAACAACTGGAACCACTGCAAAACCTTTAACGTGCCACCTTCATCATCAATCAAATTCCTGATGCTGTCTTCAAAATGAGGAGGGATTTCTTTGGCATAGTTCTCAGAAAGCTATCAGAAGAGATGGCAGTTTGCCATTGAATTCCATGCTAGAATGCTCCATATACTGAACAAATGATCTCTTTCTAATTTCTTTCTCCACTGGACAAAACAGAGCCTGAGCACTTGTTCTAGGTTAGTACACATTGCTTTGAAGCATCATATGTTATCTTCCATAAGCAACAATTGTTTCTTTAGTAGTTTGACACCACACTTGAATATGTATGTGATGCTTTAGATTTTGATTTGCCTCAGAAACAGCGAATAATACAAAAATGTTTTCACGAAAACCAATTATCTATGGCCATTTATGCATCTTCTAGGCCATCAAAATCAATGAAGCATAACTGTAGAAAACTGTTAATAAGCACCTACGTTAAAAATCACAAGTAAAAAAATCCCATAATCACCTGTGCAAGATATGGGGTAAAAGGCCCAAGGGTGGTTAGGTCTGGAAGGGGAAGGGTTGACTCATAGGGAGGAAAAGGAGGGCATGGTCAGGTAAGGGAATGGGGGTTATTGATAAATGGCGTACAAAGGAGAGAAGGTTTTGACTTGTCATGACATAAGCCAGCACACTAGCTCCACTGCTATGTGGGAAGCATGTGAAATGTCAAAAAGTTGGGAAGTAGGGGAGGCCATTTAGAATCAGCAGTAAATGAGATTCCTCACCCTGTAAGAGGTGTCTACCATAAGCTATAATGGGCCCCAAAGCATCGTCTAACAATCTGTAAAGTCCCACCGACTCTAGGTCAATCTTTTGAGTACAAAACACATCCTCTAAGCAGGCGTGGAGAGGGATCTAGAAAATTCTAGTGCGGGCATTGAAGTCACCCAAAAGGATGGCCTCCAAAATCTTTGACTACTGAGTAATATCAGCGTATAGATCTAGGTAAGGATCCCCAATTGTGTCACTATGAATAGCAAACAACAATAAAGTTGCAGGGAAGTAGTAAACTATTATGTAGATGTTCCTAGAAAGATGGGCAAAGGCTCTGATCTGAATCTACATGAACCTGGTCAACTCGTTTAATGCTATTGTTATCACATATATAGTAGCCGGGCTACCATATTATATTTTTCAGATTCCAGTACATTTTTCAGCCAGTTCACTTACATATGAGATGTTGAGATGAGCATCTATGATGGATCATTATTTGATGATGAACTATAGTATTTTCCCATGCCATGACTGAGTCTCAAGACACTCAGATTTGAGTACTGATGTAGTCATTTAGCCATGTTGCAGAGCAGTAGTGCCCAGAGTTGCATCAGTAGTTCATCATTGGACAAATGTTGGTTCAGATTGATTGTTTACATGTATATGACTCGGCAAATATTATCTTGCATTATGGTTATCATTGCTTTTATACTCATTCTTCTGACATGTCTTAGCATCTAGTGTCATGATCTGGCGGTCATATAAATATGTGGACTTGGATGTATTGATATTATGTATGTATGTCCCTACTTAGACCTGGAAGTTCTTGACCCATACTCATTGGTTTTACCTTCCTTAGGGAGAATAGAGGTGATCATTCCCACCATACTTTGGCTTGCTAGTGTTGGTTTCATTGTTCACTATCTCCACCCATCCATTACCTTCCTGTTATGTTTTTAGCCCGACCTACTACTTGACTTGTGGCATGGAGGACCTTTCCCCACTAGAGCCTCTTTGTTGGACAGGCTTCCCTGTTTATTTGTGGCTCATCTCTGAGTTGCCTAGGTTGTGTTGGCTAAACCTGAAACAAATAGCGCTGCCATGAATACAGTGTATTTGGAAATGAAATGAATATCTTATGAAAAAGTCCATTCATGAAAAGTAGTGTTTTTAAACATACATGAATGCAAGGCAAGCCTAATGAAATTGGCTTTGAAGTATATTGAAATAAATATCTTGTGAAAAAACTATTCATGAAAAGTAGTGTTTTTAAAGATACATGAATGCATGAAGCCTCAATAATAAAAATCCGTGTAATAAATGCATGGACCAAGGCTATGGAAATTCAAAGGCACAAAAAGCAATGGATCTTAAAAAGTTATATCTAAAGATTGTTAGCCTCATTTATATTTGATTTGGATTGTGAGTATTTGTCAAAGTGAATAAGCACCTCTAAACGTAACTTATCCATTTGTGAGACACTTCCATCCCCTGCGTTGTTGCTTATCCGGCATATGCTAGAGTGAGTATCCCCTTTCCATATCCAAAGTGTCACAATGTCGAGTTGGTAGTCACCCTTCAGCCTAGCCTTTTGATTTTAGCCTTCACCCTTCACTAGCAAATTGATTACAACTATGAAGTGAGTATGGTCTTAAAAGTCTGGTCTAAGTTATAGTTAATTAATGAAACTCTATGTTTGGTTGATAGATCGTCGGTGAAATGATTGCTACTTGTTATAATTGTTATTTGAATGATTTGTAGAGCATGTCTTAACCTTTGAACACTTGCAGCAGATGGATGTTAGCCTGGGTTATATTATTGATCATTTACAAATTCTTATTCTATCTGTCTAGGCATATTGGATATTATTCTTGATCATGCAGAGATCTGTAAGGTGTATGAGTGTGCAATTTAGATGGATTTGGACTCCCTGAGTCCAATGAGACAGCTTGTTTCCAGTTCTGGGCAGTTACAGTGATGATTTGTCTCAGTGTACCATTCTAGTGCAGTTTGCCATGGTGAATGGCCTGTCAGAGCAGAGAGATGATTTGTTTGGTTCACCTAGGGTGTTGTATGAGGAGGGGGTGGTCCAACCACTTGTTTTTACCATATTACCCCCCTTCCAAAGAGCTTGGTGAGATCAGTTTGACAACACTGACACTCTAGGAGGCAGTTTTGGCCATATCGCGTTTCCCGAGGCAGATTTAAAATAATAAAAATGGCTACTGAAGAATTCGATTTGGGCTACTGAGGCAAGGAAATGGCATGGGATGAGTTTTGATGATGAGTGTGATGTTTTTCCACTCCTTCTCCAGCAGTTTCAACACTTGGATGGACCCACATCCATCTCTCCGGTATATTTTATTATTTTCTGGAGCTTTTGGAGGCTCACAATTTCCTTAGAGAGGCCCTATTTTGCATTTAAAAAAATATATTTATTTTTATTATGCCATGGGGACACACTAGGGGAGTTAGTTAACACCCCCTGGACCCACCATGAGCTTTATTTATTTTTTATTGAGTGGGATCCCCTCTCCTAGGGTGATTTGGTCCATTGATATATTATATTATTGTATTGATCCATGTTCTTTATGTTGAGCTCATCTCAACCGTTGATTAGAACATTTTTATCTTTTAATCTTAGCCACCCATTTGAAAAGTGGTTATGATTTTGGTGTCTCTCATTCCTATTTAAAGGAGAGAGCTTCTCATTGTAAAGGTGTCTTTCGCTCTTGGAATCTTGATAATAGAAAAACTATTTTGTGGAAATTCTTGGGTCTCCTTTGCATCTGGTGTTCTTCAATGGTGATTGGAAAGTCTATTGCTTCCTAGCATTTGAGTATTTGTGATGAGATCTATATTTTTGTGGAAACATTGTTTTGTCTACAGGAGGGTGGCTTCACTTGGGCATTTTTGTAGGGCTTCCTCAACTCACTTGTTTGGCATCGCTTGTATTAAGGGGTTATCATTCATATCATTGTGATCTATGGTTTCATCTTGTTATTTTTCTGTAGCATTTGTCCATTTCTCTTGATGCATCAAATCTGATATGGTTGACGTTTGTTGTGCAGAAGAGAGGGCGCATTGGCTTCCTTGAGCAAATCGATTTTCATAGACGCTTCATCTAAATCTTCTCAAATTGATCAGGACGGCGTAGATCATCACCATCAAGGCATCTACAAGGTTATCCAGGTAAGATCCATAGGTTAGTTCTTCTTTACTAGATCTCAATCCATTGGCACCTTTATTTTATTGTCAAAACCCTAAATATTAAAAATAAAAAATATTAAAGATCAAACCGCTTGATCTTTTGGCAAACCATTTCTGGGTTTTGTAAATCGGTTCAAACCCTAAGTGGGTCCTCTAAGGCGTTTTGCTTAGGTGACTCCATTGGGCCCAAATCCCAAGGCACTGCTCTCCAAACCCTAGCGCAACCCCTCAATTGGCCAATTTCTCTTGTGTTTTGACCTTATCCCTGAGGCTTGGGTACTTTGACACTGTAATACATTTTTTCAAGTCTATCTGATGGTACTAGATAGCCCCAATCTTGTTCTTAACCTCCCTGCATTGGACACGGTTCCCAAGGCAGTGGATATTGTCATCATTTTTAAGGTACCTTGATTCTAGATCTAGTAGTAAGACTCACAAGTCACTTGCATTTCAACCTTGGATCAATTTCAAGTCTCATAAACCTCTTGATCCAAACCATAACTCGCCTTGTGACTTCATCCATAGATCTAGGGTTTATTTCACCTTACACCTTACGTATTTCAACTTCACTTGATTTGATCTGGTGTCTTGGTATGATCTCTCCTGTCGGGAGTAGATCTGGGTCTCCCCCATTGTTGTCTTGGGATAATACAACATCAAGTGAAGATTGCCTCGATTGGCGTGACAACCATCCATTTGGAAGTCGAGGCTATCTTGGTTTCACCTCTTTGTTTGCCCATCCCTCTACCATCCATCTTGGATCCACCTTGTTGCCGCCTAATTCACACTTTAAGACACAGGAAAGTCACAACCTGTTATGTGTGTCCTTGGGGGCAAGTGAGAGCTGGGGACCACTGTCACCACAGTCCACAACTCCTCTGTTTAGGCAAGATCCCAACAGAGCCAAAGGGGGTAGTCCCTACAGAAAAACTAAGTTCCAGATTTATTAATTAATTACAAATTAATTAAAGGGATCTTTTATTAAGACTAAGGCTAAGACTTTATAATATCTAAGGAATGACAAGCAGCATGCAAATACACAGATTTCCTTTAATGACAAGCAGACCTTGAGATAAATAAAGACCAGTGCCTATTACAAATGGAGTCTAAAATTATAACTTTACAGATTTACAACTGAAACTGGAATGTAAGTTAATTAAGCCACAGTTTAGGTTGTCTAACAATGAGATGAATAAACAGACAAATGGTACAATTATAACAGTAATGAACCAAGATTATTAAGTAATGTACAGCTGATCTAAACTTGTCAGTATAAACAAAAGATAGCAGAAGAAAATGCTTCAATGTGAAACTTATTGAACCAACAGGAAATAAAAGAAAGAAAGACTTTAAGTTTGATTTACTTGAAACAGTTTAAACAAATGTTAAGCATTCACCACATGAACAATTGCAGAACTGAAAGTAAATGAATTTGAAAAGTGAAGTGAAACTGAAAGTAAAGAGTTGTAGTGCAATGCTGGAGTGCTGAAATGAAAAAGTGTTGTAGAACCGGTTTTGCAATGTCTCTTGGTTTATTTTAGTAAATTTTATTAAAGTTTTTCTTCTTGAAGTTAAGTTTTACAATTGGTGGTGTGACTACCCCAATCTAGTACTTCTCAAGTCAAAGAGGGAGTGCTGTTGCGCTCAACAAAGTGGGAGCAAAGCCCACCCGTAGCTCACAGGTCAAACCCCAATGGCTTGGTGCTCAACAAGGAGAACGTCAAAGCGCCTAGAGACCCCCCACGGTCTACTACCCCAAGTCGCCTCCGAGGTCACTGTTTTTAATTAACTTAAAAAATAACAAGATGGATGCCTATTAAACTAGGACTTCTCTATCCCCTGTCGTATCTCGCGAGTACCCCGAAGAGTGATAACCGAGTAGAGGAGCAGGAAATAAAGAAGTTTTTGTTGGTAAATTTTAGGGGTTAATTTTAAGTCTTGGGTGATTAAGATGCAATGTAAATTTTAAGTTATCAACAAGATCACCAAGCGATATCCCTTATGGGAGGTGCTGGTATTCGATCTTGGACTGAAAATTTAAATGTGAAGATTGTAGCAGGAAAATAAAAATGTTGCTTTAATTACCTAAGCCCCCACTTCTCCTGCTTTTCATATCCAACTTGAAGTCCCTAAAGGGAGATGACAAGTGGATAAAGGATACACAAGATGGGTGAGTTGTATGATTGCTCCTTTTAACATAAAAATAAAAAATACTGAACTTGAAAGAAACTATAACTAGCTAGAGTAATGCTTAACCGCACAGCAATCTCTGTGACAGAGATGGTCGTCTGTCACAGAGATAGGTGGGTAGAAAGGAAACTGATTATACTAACCTCACAGCAATCTTTGTGACAGAGATGGTGGTCTGTTACAAAGATAGGTGGGCGAATAGAAAAATAAAACTGAATGCTTAAGCTAACCTCACAACAATCTCTGTTACAGAGATGGTGGTCTGTAACAGAGACAGGTGGGTGAATGAAATAAACTGGAAAGAAAAATACAACTGAATAAAACAGTAAACTAACCTCACTTCAATCTTTGTGACAGAGATGGTGGTCTGTCACAAAGATAGGTGGGTAAACAGAAAACTTGCATAAACTGAAATCTACTCTACTTCCTAATCTATTTACACATATATTACAAGTGCTTATTAACTTTTGCAGAATACCCCAAAAGAACCTCTCGTTAGGGTTTACAAATATCAGAAAAAGAAAGGAAAGAGTTGAGGGTTTGAACCCATTTGGGAACCGGTTGAAGGTTGAGGTGTTTCTGGGCCTATTTGGGCAGTACCTCCCCTTCACCTGTGTAAAACCTGTCACAAACCAGCAAGCTTTACTTGCTGGAAATTACAGAAAACTCAAAGAATTTGTTAGAAAAAGTTAGTACCAAAAAATCACTATATTACAGTAAAAATCTGAGTGACCATATAACAGAAATATGAAGTTTAGAGGGCTGAAAACTGAGTTTCCAGCCACCTAAATGATGCTAAAACAGTATATTTAAAGCCTTTAACTGATATACTAAGGATTGGGGCCTTAAAACCAAGGTTTTTATCACTATACAGTGATAAAAACTGAGTTTTAAAACCCTTTTTTCCAAAAGTGCGAAAATAAAATCAGAGTTTTTAAAACAATGGAAAGGGTACTCCTTTGCTTTAGTTCTCTGCAAACAAACTTATGAGATCTGCAAAATGTAAGCCAAGAGGTGAGCATATAAATAAATCCTACAAAATACTTTGTAGGATCTTACTAATCTACTCACAAGTGCAGGTAAAAATACTTCTACCTACAAGTCTCTCCACAAAATACTTTGTGGAGAGCTATCTAAGCTAATACAAATGCAAAATCAAATAAAAATGAAGTTACCTTACACAAGAAGCATGAAATGTAGACACCAAGACTTCCTCCAAAGATTTACTTGATTAAATGGCCCAACTAGGGCAAGAAGATTACAATAGCACAAGAGCTTGAGAGAAGAGTGGAGAAATATTCCGGCAGCATAACAATAGCATGAGAGATCATGAGAAATGAGGGAGTGAGACCCTCATTATATAGTTGAGGAAGACCCCAACCCCTTGAAGATCAATGGCCGAGATTACATCTAGATCTAGGTTAAATCTCCACCACTAGATCTAGGTATTTGACTTTTATTCTTCTCAATCAATCTCCACCCTTAGATTATTTTCAATCAATGGCTTAGAAGCTTGATCCATGTCTTAACATTTTCCACCCTTAGATCTAGGGTTTTGACTCAAGTGGGGCCTCCTTTGACTCAATTTTTAATTTTATTATTTTTAATTTTATCTTTAATTTTTTAATCTTTTAATCTTTTATTTTATCTTTTACTTTTTATTTTTATCTCTTTATTCTTTCATTTTTTCATCTTTTATCTCTTTTTATTTATTTATTTATTTTATATATTTAATCTTTTACTTTAATTTTAATTTTTAATCTAATGTTTAATTTTTTTTAATTTTTTAATTCTTGATCTTTAATTTTTTAATCTTTTATTTTTTATTCTTATTTTTTATCTTTTATTAAGACAAGAGGGAGGCCCCACTTAGGAGATCTTCAGACATAATTTGACCATGGGGGGGCGAAAAAATTTGAAATAAATTTTCCTAGACTTGGCCACCCCCAAACAAAATTACCATGGCATTATTTGATTTTTTCCTTCAAAATCAAATAATATGAATTTTTGACTTAGGGAAATTAATTAATTCCCTAGGAAAAATAGACCTTGCTTAACAAAAAATGGTCTATCTCCTCAACCCCTTATCAGAATGACATGGGACTCGAAGCAGTGGCTTAGGGGGTTTCATAGCAATTTACCTTGCATTCATAGCCCCTATTACAAAGTGCCAGTGCTTGAGCAATTACATTATTACATCAAAACTGAGTTAATTAACCACCAAGGGGTGAAATTAATTAACTAGAAAAAATAGATAAAATACAACAACATAACGAAACTCCGCAAGACTCTATACAAATGTTTAGCATGGTCATGAACAACATTTTGAACCCTTAGCCACCTCATGGAATTGACTGTTAGAACGCCCGTCACCACTTTGGAGGATTTTGAGTGAAAAACCAAACCAATTAAAATCGTTTAAACAACAAGATTAATTGGAAAGGGAAAAAACACTCGATGAGGGGACTTCCCTAACAACCAGTTCCATGGTGTGGCATCCATATCATATGACTCACACTAGCACATACAATTACATTAATTTTCCCATGCAGGGGAGCGGACGTTTCGTTTTACAAAGGGGCAATTGCCCTGCAGAAGCGAAAAAAATCCTCAGATTTTTCCAAGGTATGACTTGTACAACTATGTACATCTTCATGTACATGGAGTTGCCACCTAGTCGAAATAGGTGGCCAACACACCTCATAGGGGCAACTACAAGTTTGGTGATAACAACTACCATGGAGACTCTACTACAAAGGGACTTGTTGATCAACCAAGCGACTCTACCCATACCTCTAACACTGCCTACACATGTAGTTTCTTGTCTATAGACTAAAAAACAATGGTAACCAACAATGTCTAGGAGTGACATGATGGGGCTCGCATCGATTTCGATGATGAAGAGGATGTTCGACGACCTAAGAGCATCATAAATGATGCCATATAATGACCAAAAAGACCCACTATCATTCCAACAACCTACAAAGTTTCCCTATCCTTATTTCCTCTCCCATCATGCCCATCATTTGGAAAACCCCAATTCAAGTTCCCAACCCAGAGGGAAAGAGTCTAAATGAAATCCATGAGGTTCCTAATGACTGCCCATTTCCCTGCCTATCGTCCTGCCATAACCAACTCCTTGGAGCATTTGAACTTCGTGACTTGTGACTTGGTGAGATCTTCATCTAGGAAGATATTATTGGGAAGAGAGAACAATTTTTGCCAAGCTCCAAGGGCCCGAAGCGTATCAACTGCAAACTTGAACCAGAGAAAGAAAGTGGAGTCAGATCCAATCCAAACCCTATCAAGTGTCACATCATGAAATTCAAGGTTATCTTAGATAAGATAAGATAATTTTATCAATGTCTGACGAATGACCACAAAAGTAGGTCAACGAGACTAAAAGAAACTTCCAATATGAATACAATGTGGGAGTGCAAACACAACTCCTATATAATGTTAAATTCAAAGCTATAATAAAATAACAAAAAGAGAAAAGTACAATCAATGGGATGATCTTGTAAACATGTATAAAAACAAAACCACAGCACAGTCATGTAGAAACATGAGGGTGTCAAAAATGTTTGAGTCTGAGTCTGATAGTCAATGGCGAGGGGGGCGAATGAGGCATTGGCTCGGCAACAGATTCCTTTGGGACGTCCAAGGTGTCTGGTTGTAGGATCCCGGGGGGTGGTAAGATTGAGAGATACTCCTAACATCTGAGGACGAAGAGAGAAAGCTCCAAATAGATCTCTGACTGCTGTGTTGAGGCTGGGACGAAATCCAATGGGCAAGAGGCGCCCTGCCTCGAACCTGTCGACAACTAGACACTATGATTCCTTGGGGATGTATGGCCTGATGTTCAACACGCCTTCTTCGAGCATGTCTGAATGGAATCAATCGACCTCCCGAAGGGGGGGGGTGAGGGGAAACCCAGGGCCTCACTACCCTACTATTTGAAGTATTCTGAACCTCAGCTTGTCGCTTGTTGCTCCAGTCAGTCGGAACAACATGAAAGTAAGAGGTGATCCTCTTGTTGACTCAAGACTAGGTGGGCTATGTAGGAATTGCGATCTGTGATTGAAAATCTCTCTGATGAAGAGGGCTAGGAAATTATGGTCCCGATAGCGGAAGAAAGTGGAAAGAGAACGGAACCTCCTAAGTCTCTATAGAGGCAGTAGTATCCTCCCCTGATCTCTTAATATATGGGGCACCCAAAGATGAAATGCATCTCCATCTTTGGCTCCTATAGGTGACACAAGTGACAAATCCTATCAGATCGTGGTAGATGATGGTTAGTCTCCACCCAATGTCGATGCGATCCAACCCGAAGCTACTCCAAGGAAATCCTGAGTGCATGCATCCAATGTCTGCGTCTGTATGGGGGACGCACGATAATGTCATCCTATAACTCTAAGAAGTGCTCAAGGTAGAAGGATATCTTCGATCCCAAGCTCATTGGAGGTGAGGTCCAAGTGACCTAGATGTACAATTTGTAAATATCTTCTCTGATAGAGTGGTTCAGTACCTGTCTAGGCGGCAAAGTATGACTCGGTGCATTAAGGGAGAATCTGAAAGGGGGGAGACACTCAAGGGAGATGGTCACTAACCGGAGAAGCCGAGAAGCCTCTAAGTACCAACCACGAACTCGACCAGTGGGGTGAGCCAAGGCGATGGCCTTCAAGGAGCAAAGTGCAAGATATGGGTACCTGTCCCTCCCATTGGTTGTATCTCTAAAGGATTTGACGCTGTGAAGGAAGAAGACCAGGCAAAATATGACCTCGAGTCAAAAGGAGTGAACACCAAACTCTGCCTGAATAATGGGATGTGAACCGATGCACTTGCATCGGATGATGCACCTGAGAAGCAGGGTCTGGACACTCTTTGTCTAGTTCAAAGTAACATGGCCCCAACCCCCAAAGGATTTGGGCAAGGATGAGGTAGAGGGAGTCCTCTCACATTCATGTTCAACTCCCTTCCCCACCTAGTACACTCCTCAATGAGCTTAGCTTGTACAACTTCCTTCACTGCTGCAAGAGGAGCAATGTCCCTTCCCCGAACCACCTATGCCTATGAATTTAAGTGTGTTTTAGTCTATTGTTTAAAGGTGACCTATTGGTTTCAGATCTCCTCTTGTTTGTTTTTAAGGTCAAGAATTTCTACATGCAAGGCATCATTTGGGGATGAAGAGTTTCTTGCAATTTGTTTTCGTTCAATGATTTTTTTAGGGATAAATTTTTCGATTCAACCTTGGAAACTCTGTTCAAGAGGGTAAGTATTTCCTTTTGCATATGTTCCAACAATTTAGCAAAACTATGGACCTGGGAAGCTAGTAAAACCAGATTAGTTTGAAGAGTTATCAAGCTTTCAGAGCATAATTTGTCAGTTGTAGATTGTTGTTCCACTGAAAATTCATTCTGCAAGTTCCTTATGTTGCCCGCCAATGTGCACACCATCAGCAAAAAAAATTCGAAAGTTTTTTCCCAAGTGGGAAAGGTGTGGTCTTGGGGGCAAGCAAAGAGTCAGGTGCTGTCACCTAATCCCGACTCCTCTGTTTAGGCAAACTCCTAATGAAACCAAGGGGGGTAGACCCTGCAAAGAGTTTCTAAGGCTCTTGTGTTTTAAAATGTTTTTTGGCGTATGATGAGGATGGGTGTTTTTTAGGAGGTTTTAAAAGAGATTTACAATAAATGACCCAAGTAAGTACTTGCAAGAAAATTAAAGATGCACAACCACTTGACAGTGACACTTTAAAAGTAAAGCATCCATAGCATGATATGAAAATAGATAACACAAGTGCTTCAGATAGATAATAAGTAAATGAATAATTGATAAGACCAATGCCAAATGGAGTCAATGTAGTGCTTGGGATGTTTGATACAAGTATGGGGTGTGCTTGAGAACGTTTTGCAAGTGTTCTTGGTAAATTTTATTGTAAATTTTTAGGGGTGAAGTTGATTATTTAAAGGGAAGGGGATCTCCAAGATATACCTTTCGGTACTGGAGATATGTCCGGATAATATTCGAAGTGGTTCTATACAAGAATATGTGGGTTGTCCGGAGTCATAAAAGCGGTGTTCAACAATACACCAACAAGGATGTAGCCTAACTGTGCTTTCAAGGTCTCAGTACAGTAGTTCTCGCGTCCCCAGGCAGAATTTGCCCACTTTCGATTATTAGCATCATCAGATTTTCGTTGGTTTTCTTGGGAGAGTATTTTATTTATGGTTGAAGTGGATTAAAATGTGAAGATTGAAGAACCTACAACTGCTTCTGGGTATCCCACAAGTGGGCAGAGCATACACAATGTAGCAAATGTAAATTCCAATTTTAAAAGTTGTGAACAAGAACCATCGAAAAACTCTCCGACAGAGAGCACTCTTGATCCGCCTTATGGCGAGATTCAAGAGATTTATGAAAAGAAAGCTAAAGTAAATGAACTAAACAAATAAACAACAACTCTCCGACAGAGAGCACTCTTGAACCACCTTTCGGTGAGATTCAAGAGATTTTATGTTCTTTTTAGCAGTTTATATAAGATAAAGAAATCTAATCTAAGGAAAAAACGCAAAACCTCTCTGATACAAAGTGCTCTTGATCCACTTTTCGGTGAGATTCAAGAGACTTTATGTTCTTTTTAGCAATTTATATGAGATAAAGAAAAAACCTTTTCAAAAAAAGATGAAGCTAACCTTTCCTATTCTACTCTAACAATTTATTGTGCAAGTACAAAGCAAATAAATGGACAAATACATGCTTCCACCAAATGGGGGCAGAGGAGTGTGGGAGCCATAATCCCACTTGCTTTTATTAATGATTTATTACAATACTAAAGTTTTAGAGAAAGAACCGCGTTTTGACCCTCAAATATTTACCCTATGTGTTTCAGAGAACCCTCTAAGCTAGATTGATTACCAATTCGATATCAAGCATAACCAAATTAAGACAAGATTACCTCAATAAGCATACACCAGCACCATGTGACATGAACACCAATGGACCTCCAAAGTCTCAATATTATTCAAATGATAACAAACAAATTACATGAGCAGAGGTTCTTTGCTTCCATCCAAAATGGGGAAGAAGGCCTCGCTTTTATAGAGTTTGCAAACCCCACAAGTGCACCAAACAACTGGCAAAGAAAGAAAGAGTTAACAAGAGTTGAAGGAGTGATTTGTGGGATTGATTGGAGTTTATTGGAGTCAATACAAGGAAGAGGCGCCACATATCCATGTGCACCTACCAAACTCCCCACCAACCCAATCGCTTCCTCCACACGTGCAATCCACTTCTACCCATTCACTTGCTTTAGAGGATGCGATATATCATATCCTTCCAAAGGTTTATAAGCCAAGCATTTTAGATCACTTAAAACAAGGTGGGGGTCCACCCTTTCTCTCTAGCGCAACCTTCACATTAGCTAGCGTGAGCCTTTCCTGTTGACGTCACCCTCTATATTTTGAAACCATTCGCATGCATTGGAAAGACACATCATATACCATAGTTTATTTTTATAATAAAATTTCTTAAGTGGGGAGGGGTCCACCCTCACCCACTCACCATCCTCACATGCTAGCGTGAGCTCCATCCTCACGTCATTCTCCACTTGAAATAAATCGTAGCCATGCCTTTTATTACCCAAAGTTTATGTTGTAACTTTGAAGAGAGTAGTAAATCCATGGGGGATCCATGTCATGTCACTTTCTCACCATTTTTTAATTAATTTTTTACTTTTCAACATATTTGACTTTAGTGCATTTTCTCGGAATTTAGCATTTAAATGCCATTCTGGTGCTTCGTTAGTCAAATGATGCTTTCCGGGATGTTTCAGGTGGCCGAAACATAGTGAAAGTGGCCCCTGGTGTAAAGATGTTGCTCTGAGCTTGAAAATGAACCCAACCACGCCAAAAACGGACTCTCAATCACACATTTTTTAAATTTTGAATTTTTCCATTTAAACCATTAAAAAATGGCTTAAAAAACGGAAGAAAAAAAAATATTTTTCTCATAATCAGACAAAACTCTAGGGGGACCTAGTACATGCCCATATGACTCAATTCGAATGCCTAGTATGTTGAAAAACACTGACACGAAGGCTCTAATAACCTCCTAAGGCCCAAACCCCAAGACGACTACCCCAGCTTTGGAGGTGTGAGTGAAAAACTCAAAAATTATTTGTCGTTTGTTCAACAACCAATAATAACCAAGGGAAAAAACACTCTGGGCTAGTCAGATTGATGCTTTAGCCTAGCAACCCGAGCCTTTTAAAAAAAAATTAAATGCTAGGACATTTTTTACAATTTCCCCAAGGGGGTATGAACATGCATTTTATTAAAAAAGAGGCCCAAAAAAGGCCTTAATGAACCACGAAACCTTCTGAGCACTGACAATGAACAACTGACTTGTTCACTACTATGGCGGCTCACTGGAAATCCACTAAGTGCAGAATTAGTGGATAACACCTTAGATCGCAACTAAGAGGTTCCGTTGTGTGCCCTATTTTTGTTAGCAGATCTGCTATGGGAAATTCTTGCGCGATTTGCTCCATTGAATTTGACTCAAGGATATGTGTAGGTGAAGAAAACAGCAAGCAGCAGCACGGTTGAACAGCAACTCCTTTATGCAGGATAGATAGATTTGGCATGTTATTGGTCGTTAGTGTCAAGTGCCAACAGTGAGGGGGTTCACTATCACAGACAGCAGGTTTATCCACCCAAAAAGATGCCCAAGACAGTGCCAACAGGATTTAGCTACTGTCAGTAAAGCAGTCACACAGCATCTTGGTGAGGTTGACCTAGTCAAACCACAAAATTCTACACCATATCAACGATGTCTTTGAAATATTTTGGCAGTGTCCTGTGATTGGAATAAGTAAACATCAGTTTTTTCCACACACAGCTTAAACAGCTAGCCAATCCACAGTCAGCATGCATACAGACTTTGTCAAGTTTAGTAATCTTTCTTTCATTTTCCAACAAGCAGTTAGGGTTGATTTGTGCTTCTATATCTACAGGGGTAAGAGGCAGTGAGGAAGTTAGTATTATTTTCAAAGCAGATTGTAGCAGCGAAAGACCCTGTTGCCCACCTATTTCAACTAGGTGGCAACTCCATGTACATGAAGATGTACATAATTGTACAAGTTGTACCTTGGAAAAATCTGAGGATTTTTTCACTTCTGCA
>LPNX011132901.1:5165-18571 GCA_001517045.1 Pseudotsuga menziesii
TGTTTCGGTTTATCTTTGTTTACATCATTGAACTGCTACTAAGGATTCCAGATTCCTTAGTAGGTGCTCATCAGCACAAGCTAGGGTGAAAACCCTAGCTACAGTGCCCACAGACCTTAGAGGTATTCAATATCTTAACTTTATATTTGATAGTATTGTTTAATTATGAGAACAAGCATGCTTTGTTTATACCTTGTTTACTTATAATGTTCCTACAAATCATTAAAGGTCTTGATGGGTTTATCTTGGCACTTATTTTGTTTAGAAATTTGTTTATAATATTTTACTCAGAGATTAGATTAATGCTATAGCTATTAGTTGGGTTTATTTGTAATCAACATAATCCGGCTAGAAATATGCAATTTCCAGCAGAGATAATATATATAGGTTATGTTTTTAAATAGTTCTAGGGTTTGGAAAATAATTCAAAGATAGGAAATAAATTGCAGGAATGTACTAGAAAAACAACAACCCTTAAATCATTGAACATGAATTAAATTGCAGAAATAAACCAGAAACAAAATCCTTAAGCAATAAATAGAGAATGAATGAAATGAACTAGAACAAAACCCTTTCATTAATAGATAGGAAATTACCTACATAAAATATTATCTAGCTTATAGCATACAATTACTAAATAATCATTTAGAATTCCATTTGCTTTGGATATTAAAAACTTGTATAGTGCTCAAGGGAAAAATCAAGAACTTCATACTCATAGAATGAAGCTAATTCAATGGCTGAAAACCTGCACACTCAAACACCCAGCATTAACAAATTCATAGATAGATCTAACCTCTGTATAGATAACCGAATCACTTTGGAACTACCACATTCCACCCAACGATGACCTGAAACCATTCCTGGTTTCAATTCGCATCCTCCGAGCTGGTTCCAACATGTAAGTAGCTTAGAGCTCCTAAGGTAAGGCTTCTTTAACTAGGATACTAGTTTCTGAATCAATTCTCCTTTTTCCTTTTAGGAAAAACTATTCTCCAAAAACTCTCTTGAGAATAATCAGGTAAAAAGTTATGGAATCACCAAAAGATGGAATATCCCCAAGCCTCTCTTTGGCTTGGGTTTTTATAGGCAGACTTTTTAGTCAAAGGTCAAGTTAAATAAAGAATCGTTTCATTTCTTGATTTAACCTTTTTATTTAATTTAGGAACTTATAATATTTGTTCGGGTACATAGGGTACTCCCAAAAGACCGAACACCTTGAGCAACTGCTTCACACAAATAGATCACAGATCAACACACTGATGCTTGTCACGTGGTTAAAACCATCAAGAGGGAAATAGTCCACATCCCTAGCCAAATAGCTACTTGGAGCAATTTATTATGCAAAAGAAAGAAAGTTACATGAGCTTCTCATAATCGATCAACTAGCCAAGGACCCTCCATGCTCTTTAAATAGAGATCATGGACCAATCGGGTGTTAAGCCACATATCAATGGTAGGTATGATCTAAGCGAAGTTGAACCGTCGGATCACTCTATGTCTAGAACATATCATGACCGTTAGATTAGAATATTTACAAATGCATACTAATGCATACTAAAGAAACACAATTTTACCTAATGGATATATTGCACAAGTTGATCTTAAATAACTTCTAAGTGTCTAAATATCCTAACATCCCCCCTTAAGAACAACTTGGGATAGGATTGAAGGATTTACAAAAGTGAGACTATTAGGAGAAGGAAGGGGGCATTAGAGCCTATCCCCGCTTAAGGACACATTCCTGAACTCCTAACATAGACCAAAGTTTGGAAAACTTCACTTCTGTAAGAGACTTGGTGAAGATGTCTGCAACTGGATCATCTGTAGGACAATAGAGCATTTCAATAACACGATCATGAACATGATTTCTGATGAAGTGCATGTGTAGCTAAATGTGTTTGCTGCGCTGATGAAGAACTGGATCTTTGGCAAGCTTGATGGCACTTTGATTGTCGCACCAAAGTGGAGTAGGTTGCTGCTACTCAAATCCAAACTCTGAAAGGATCTGTCGAAGCCATAAAGCTTCCTAACTAGCATTAAATACGACTTGATATTCTGCTTCTGCTGAAGAAAGAGCAAGAGCTTGTTGTTTGTTACAAGCCCAAGTGATAGGTCTAGATCCTAAAATAAAAACATAACCTGCAGTAGAATTTCGATCAACAGGATCACCATCCCAATATGAATCAGTGAAACCAACCAACAAAGATTCCCCCCCTGTATTTTAATGAATCCCAAACTGAATTGTACCTCGAATATATCAAAGTATTCTAATAATGTCGGATCTCTAACATGGTACAAACCATTAGGCTATGACACTACTAACTCTGAATCAAGACGTACCTCAAGAGAGAGAATGCCATGTAGAATGGAATCCCATAGAAGCTCAATAACCACACTATATTCAGCAACATTGTTTGGAGATGGCCATAAACATATGTGTCCTGAAGACAATACCTAACCCATAGGAATGTAAATCACCCAAGCAGCAGAGGCTGAGTGTTGAGTGTGATGGCTTGCATCATTCGTGAATCCTATGAAAGTGGAAGATTCCATTGACATCTGCCAAAATAAACAGAAACTAATCACAAAACCGATAACTATAAGAAAAATACCTACCTATGCAAAATTGTACAATAATATACAATAGCCATCCTTGGCTGAAAATCATGCATAGTACTTTTTGAGATAGAGCCCATTTCTAGGCTTCCCCAAGGCTATCCCCTCATAAGCACCCTTCTCTAACACACGTTTGACGATGTAAGGACCATGCCACATGGGGTTAAACTTTCCTGCCCCCAAGGGTTCTTTCAGTTGATCCCACAAAAGGACCAAGTATCCCTCACTAAACCTCCTTGGTTAGACAGACTTATCGTACTAGACCTTTAAGCGACGCTTATTTACCTCTAGAGACACCAAGGCATCTCGACGCTGCTCATCAAGTTGCTCAAGGTGGACCAAACGCTCCTCCAATGGTGAAGTTTCTGGTAAGAGCTCTATGGCTAGCTTCAAAGAAGGAATCTCACACTCAACCGGAAATATCAACTCCACTCCATGTACAAGTTGATATGGAGAAAAACCTGTGGCAGTCTTAACAGTGGTTCTATAAGCCCACAAAGCAGGATATAACATAATGTGCCAATTATTCTTGTTTTGTGCGATGGTTCGTTGGAGAATGGATTTGAGTGATTTGTTCACTGCTTCTACCTGTCCATTCGCTTGAGGGTAGTAAGAGGAGGAATGCTCTTGTTTGTACCCTGACTTTGATGCCAACTCTTTCGTCATACGATTTTGAAAGTGCGAGCCATGGTCAGTGACAAGCTCTTTTAGAATCCCGAACCGAGTAATAATATGGTTGAATATGAAGTGCACGAATATCTCACCGTCGGATTTAACTGTAGGCATAGCCTCAGCCTGTTTCATGAAGTAATCAACAACCACTATTATATGATAATGCCCCCTAGCTGAAGTTGGGTTGCAATCCATAAAATCAAGCCCCCACTTAGTGAAGGGACTGGCGGTGATGATGGGATGTAACGGGGCAGGTTTTGAGCACATATTAAATGCAAACACCTGGCAAGGGTGGCACCTCTTGATCGCATCTACATAATCCTTAAAGATCGACGACCAGAAATAACCCGCTCTTAAGATTTTTGGGCTATAGAAAGCCCAGATAAATGACCACCACATGCCCCTCCATGGAAATAATTCAGCACTACCTCTGCCTCTTCATGAGTTAAACAACGTTGTAAAATGGAATCTACCCCACGACGGTATAAAGTGTTATCCACTATGAGGTAATTCTTAGACACGTGACGTAATTGTCATCGTTCATCCAATGAGAGGTGAGTAGGGACATTCAATGTTTGTAAATATATAATGATATCCCCATACCATGGGTCTAAAGTTTAGATTAAGAAGATGTGCTCATCGATAAATGTATCTTCACAAACCAACTCCTCGGCCTCGCTTGGGTAATCCGATATAAGCTCTGCAAAAATCAACGATTTCTTCAGTTTTGCTGAAACAAACTCAAGGTCAAATTCTTGCAGGATGACAATCCATTTATTATATTTTATCCCAATCATCCTTCGAGTGATGACAAATTGAAATGGATTGACATGGGCTACAACCAAGGTCTGGCGAAAGAGAATATAATTCCTGAACTGTTGAACCGCGTGTACGGTAGCTAAGGAAAGCTTCTCAACATGAGAATAACATATCTCCATGTCAATAAGATTCTGGCTCAGATAGTATATGACATGCTCTTGGAGCTGCTCATCCTCTTGAACCAAAACCATACCAATCGTCTCCATGGACGTGGCCACATAAAGTAGAAAATCACAGCTATAGTCTAGGGGACTAATCACCAGGGCCAATTCTAGGGCTCTCTTGAGCGCATCAAGGGACTCCCGGGCTCACTCATCCCAACAAAAGGTGGTGTCCTTCTTAAAAAGACGCATAAATCCTCTAGTCAAATTGGAAAAATTGACAACGAATCTCTGTAAGAAGTTTGCCATGCCTTGCAAACATTGAAGATGATGAATATTTTTTGGGGGAGACAACTAAAGTATTGCCTCAACATTCAAAGGGTCAACTCTTATACCCTCTTTAGAAATGATGAATCCTAACAAGTGACCATACTTCACACAAAAGATGCACTTGTGAGGATTTAACCTGACCAAATAATGGCGCCACATTTCGAATACCAATCTCAAATGATAGGAATGACGCATTCTCATATGAGAATGAGCAGCAAGGTCATCCAAAAATACTTCGATAATCGATTGGAGATCATGGAAGATTAAGGTCATGGCCCGCTGAAAAGTAGCTCCGGCATTCTTAAGGCCAAAAGAAATTTTTTGATATGCAAAAGTTCCCCAAGGACAAATAAATGCAGTCTTATGTTGGTCCTCAGGTTTAATTTGTATCTGATTGTATTTGGAAAAGCTGTCCATAAAGGAAAAAACCTTTCTATTGACACACTCATCCAAAATCTGATCATTAAATGGTGTGGGGAAATTGTCCTTAGGATAGGCATGATTCAAATCATGGAAATCAGTACATATGTGGATCGCTCCCTAATTCTTGTCAACCGAAACAGGGTTTGAAACCCATTCCGTCAAGGGAATGTGATAGACAAAACCGACTTTCAATAGTTTCTCTATCTCTGCCTTAATCGCGGGTGCTTTCCTAGGATTCACCGCACACAAGTGTTGTCGAATGGGCTTAGCATTGGGATAAGTCTTAATCTCATGTTCAACAATGCGAGTTTCGATACCTGGAATTTCATCGTAAGACCAAGTAAAGATATCATAGAATTCTTTAAAAAGCTTAGTGTATTCTTGAATCTCAGCATGGGAACAATATGCCCCAATATAGACATTCTCTATCCTACCAGGATTGCGAGAGATATTGATAGGAATTGTTGGAGATATATTTTCCATGTTTCCATCATCCATCAGACCAGGAGAGACTAATGGAACCATAGGACTATCAATTCTCTCGCTAAGAACCTCCCTAAAGTCATCATGCTCTAAGCGGTCAAGCTCAGGAAGAAAGTAAGATCTATGATGGAGCTCTTCCCATGGTGGCCCAGCTCCCGACAAGGCCTCAATAATCGCTTCGTCTGAAGGAAAAACACTATCAAGGTAGTAGTGCGCATGAGAAGACTATACTGCCCATGCAGGCAGCACATAAGGGTCCTCCTCCTCTATTCATGAAGAGGAAGGACTAGGATCTACAATACGCACAAGATTAGCTTGATAAACTACCATAGTTGCAGGCAATGGCACATATGTCACAATGGGCTCACTCGAAGGACTCAATGTAGGAAGAATCCAAGGATCTTCCATATGACTCGTTCAGAAAGACACCGATCTCATAGATGTCGAAGCCTCACCGGAACTAGACCCTATCATAAGGATAGGTGCAGGACAACTAAAACTTCCCATGAGGGATGGATACATGCCTACACCCACACTCCCAGTTGCCAGCTAAGAGTGCTCTACAATCAGAATCGAAGTTCCCGAAGATGTGGTAATTGATGAATTCTTGAATGACGTTCGGTCAATCGTGACTATCTTTTCGTTAAATGGAAAACATACAATGCGAAATAGGGAAGAAGCTACGTCTTGCATACTATACATCCAATTCCTACCCAGCAAGAGATTGTAGTCAAGGGGAGCATCAACCACCTCGACCTCTATCGCAATGGTCTTCTCTCGCAAATGGACCTTAAGGGAAGGAAGGATCCCGTGCAATCTAAACGATCTCCCATTGAACGCAGTTAACATGGTCGTAAACTTAGACAACTTAGGGGAACCTAAACCCTTCCAACACGATAAAGACATCACAGAAGTAGCAGCGCCTTCATCAATCACAGTGTGCTTAACGGTCATGTTAATACATTCTACATAAATCAGAAGATACACATAGTAAGGCAAGTGAGGCTAAAGTCCTGTAGTTTCAAATTTAATCAGAGAGGAAGAATTATCATCATTCACACCAAGGGCAGAAAGCAAAGCCTTCCTTTGTGAAGGACAACTTTGAAGTAGTTCTAGTGCAGACATCGTACAAGGAGTGTGGCCCAAATCCTTGACAACAGAATAGTTCTGGGCGGCTCAGGCATTAGGATTGTGCCCCAAACGCTTAAGGACTCCCTTAGGAATATGAGGTGCAACTTCAGGTTTATCCACATGTTTTTCAATATGCAAAGGAATCCCTGGTGGATCAGGTTCCTTTCCTGGGTTAGGTTGTGACGAACCATAGTCTTTTGCACAGATCACAACTTTCATAGCGTGTACCATGTTAATGAAACAATGACCACTACCCTCTGGTGGATCTTGATCACCACCAGACTGATCATGGGTCCTCAAGTTCATGTTATGATTGTGAGGTAAAGGCTTAGTCAGCACAGCTGGGACCTGTGCTAAGAATCTTGAGGCTTCATTGATACGAGGTCACAAGTAAGTGAGGTGATCTTCCTTACACAACTTGCAAGGAAATTTAACCTTACGTTTATCTTGCTTGTCTCCCCCATCATTACGGGTGTTCTTGTCATTATTATTAGCATTTTCATTCCTACACCCACTTATGATTATTCTTACCCTACTTTTTATTCCATCCGGGCTGTTGTTTACCCTTCTGGTTCGATGATTGCACTGAAAGCACACTTGCCGTTTGGACGGGTTGAGATGAAGCCATGGCTTGTCTCAAAGCAGATTGGCTGATTGACAATTGACTGACTTGTTTTGCAATCGAATCCGTAGGTTTATCACTCGCACAACCAACAATGCTATCAACATGTGGTCCAGGTTTAACTTTGGGGTCAAAACTAGAATGTGGAGCATTGGGAATGATCTCATCTAACAAACCATATTGAGCATAAATCAAATACAGTTCCTGCACCCTAAAAATGGCTTGTTCCTCAATTTGCACTCCGGATGTAGAAACATCCTTCGCTATAGATGACAATAACGACTTAAGGAACCATTCAAGGAGGAATTCTGGTGGTATAAAGGCTTTAATTAAACTCTTTCATCTATGCCACTCTTGGATATGATCCGAGATATGTGTGGCTTTATTCTGCCGAAATGTCGACAAGAGTTTAGTACCAACATCATAATGCACTGGTAGCTGGAATTGGTTAAGAAAAGTCATCACTCGATCATCGAATAAAGCGAATGCCCCCCATAGGTAGCTCTATATACCATTTTGCGGTAGGCCCTGTAAGGGCGCATTGAAACAACCTTAAACGGATTGAGTCTTGATGTAAGGAATTCAAAGAGAACCATAGGTGAAATGTAGTAACATGTTCACTTGGATCCTCTCCCAGTTTGCCCTAGAATTTGGGTATGTCCAAAGGAAGCTTAGTAGGGACAACCGACCAAATCGGGTCATGAGATATAGGATTGTTCATCAATATTGACAAGTTAGGAAGATTTAGCGTTGTGAGGAAAGGGAGCCTAGGATGATTAGGTCAATGGAGTGCTCCCTGATAGTTCTGATTCACATAGGTCTAATTACCATAACCACCATGGCCTTGGCCATAGTGCCCTCTTCCCGTTTGACCCATATAGGGTGGCATGGAAGCACCATAGTGTGGTGTACCTTGACTATTTGGAGCTACAAAGCCGTAACTTAGAGAGTAAGTGGGTTGTTGATACCCACACCCATAAGGTGAAGAACCCTATCCATACTGCGTCCCATAATAGGGTCCATAAGTCATCGCATGAGATGTCCCATGAGACACTCCATAAGTACGAATATACACTTTGGAAGTAGGAATATACATTCCAAAAGTAGGAATATATGCTTCAGAAGTAGTAATATGACCTCTAGAAGTATGAACATGACCTCTTGAAACAACGGGTGGTGCATGGACCTGAGACACAACTGGTTGAGTAATCACAGTACGGACATGACTTGTAGCAACATTCCAGCCTGAAGGACCACGTGAATGAGGTGGAGGGTGAACATTTAAAGAACTAGGGACAGAGGACAAAGGGACTTGGGTAATTATGTATGTGTTATTCCCTATAGTCACTTGTCTCGGATCTGGTATCCTAATAGGATCACTAATCCTAGACCTAGGAGGAATATGTGATGTAGCTTCCATTGCTGGGATGGAAGGTGCAATGTGACTTGTGCTCCCAAACCTCTCCACATGGTAACGAATGAGAGTGCCCCCAGGTATAGTGTTAGGCTCAAATTCAGACTCCACATGGAATGCCAAATCATGTGTGGGAAAACTAGACATACCATAACTACCATAACTAGTGCTCGCAGGTTCAAAATGAGTCTCATCATCTTCCGGCATTCCATACTGGCGATGGGTTAATGGGGGATCAAAACTAGAGTGAGTACGTCTATCATGAAAAGTACATATCTCATAAATCACAGGACCTAACTCAGTCAAATTAGGTGAAGGATCATAGTTAGGAGTAAACTCCCCATCTTCCACTTGAATGGGAGAAGGTGGTTTAGGAATACCTTCAACATGGTATCCCATCGTGTGTGAATAAATGTGCGAAGTAGTCCACATGGACCATCTATTTATCTCTCCAAAAGGAGGAGGAGATGTAGAAGGCGGAAGTCCTGCTAAATGACGAGAACGGTGTGGAGCTGCACCGGAATCCACAATGACTCAAAGAATATAAAAGATTATCTATCTATGCAAACCCTAGGAAAGCTAACGTGCACAGAGCAATCACCAATAAAATATAAATCCAACCACAAGCAATCAAGGGTAGGATAAGTGAGCTCTCGAATGAAGCAGGTATGTCTCACCTAGGAAAGGCTTGAGACTCCCATACACAACAAGCTAAGGTATGTAACCAATTATTGTGGCCCTTAGCTTCAACGCGTAAAGCGACTATGATGTCCGACCCCAACCTGGCCGGGACACCCACAAAATAACCCCTGCAAAGCACCCCCTCGATATCTTAGGTAAGGCCACTAAGGTCACCTCAATATAATCAATGCTCAGGTAGATAGTCGTAGGCGGGATTGACTGTATTGGCAGGGTAGTAAAGCCTGAAACTCTCGAAAGAGCCCCCAGATACGAATACAATCCTGGAAATATCTCTGATGTTACTCAGTTATGACTAGGGGTCATCCCAATCAATAACTGCTCACACTACCTCATGCTTAACTCCCTTTTGAGAGGAGGATCCTGAGAAACACTGGTTATACCAAGGAATTTCACACACTCACCTGGACAGACACATACATGTTGTTGTTTAGTGGTCTTGGATAATTTACTTACAATGAACTATTCGAAGACCCTAAAACCTAATCTTGTTGGTGAACCCTATCAAATAAAATAGTGTAGTTCATTTTAATTTAAGCATTGATTTTAGTTGGATTTATTACTCAAAAGAGGTATATGGCCGTGCAACTAATGGCGTTATGACACAACATGAAGCAAATTGCACACCTAACAATCAATGCAAATGCATTGTGTCCATTAAAAACAGAGTATGCTACTACATGAAATGCACAATTTTCTTCAAATGATAGATGCAAGCTTTCCTATATGAAATCCTGACTAATACTCCAAAGCAAATCTAGTGCAAGTACTATGCAAAATGCAAAATGCAATGCATACTGATAAGCAAATATTTTTGGATTTTTTGAAATAAAAATGAGATATTAAAGCAAAAGAATAAATCTACAACCCCCAGACTCTGCAAGCACACTCAAGAAGCACTCAAACAAAGTACTAAGGTAAAAGAAATCTAATGCACTAATCCCAAAACAAAAAATCGAAAATGCAATGACAAGAACATTCTTAAAGAAGAAAATTTACCCTAAAAAACGTCTCTAGTCAGAAATAGAGGTGTATATAGAGTCTAGCAGTATCAAAGGAGACTCAGCAATCATCAAAATTCACCCAGCAACCATCCAAATTCCTCTAGAAGGAAAAACCAAGGGCATACGTGACTGTTTGCAGTAAACCCGTGTGTGTACGCAGAAATAGCAATGAAACCCGCATATATACATGACTGTGAGTTAAAAACTCGTGTACAGTAATAAAGGTGCATAAAAATAAAGGAAAACAGAAAAGATGAGAAAAACTTCACACCAAGCAAACACTACCAGGTAAACATTCCCCCAGACCCGACATAGAAACAAGAGAAAAAGAGCAATTCAAAGTCATTGAATGCCAATAGAAAACCCCCAAAGGACAACTACTAGGAACTCCCCAGCAGAGTTGCCAATTCTAATACAGAGAGAAATTCCTATGGCTTGGGGTACCACAACAGATAGTTTGACTCCAGAAATCAATCCTTTCCAATATGCAATAGAAATCAAATATCTAACACTAAAGGATCAGACCTCGTACCTTATTCCAGACGGTTGAAGTAGATCCCCGTTGAGCTTTCCAACTTCAACTTGAATTGATAAATCACTTCCTCAACAACAAGTAAACAAGACAAGCATACTATATATATAGGTGTTAGATCTATTCTAGCATATATAATCAACAATGTATAAGCATTTGAAATCATCGATGGATAAAATATTCATTCAAACATACATTATTAGACAGGAAAAGATATTTCTATTAATATAAAATCAAATATTACAATGGATACGACTTCTATCAGCACGTCTGGGAATCGAAAAAACTGAATCCCCCACTTGGGCCTCCACCACCTCAATCCTTCATCTCTCGATAGAAAGCTCACAAGAAAAAGGCAAGCTTCGGAAGAACACAAAAGTGCTCCAAGGGACAAAGGGTTGTAGACTCAAGCACAAGTTCCAGCAACAATGGACTATAGTTTCTTTTCTCTCAATTCTCTCATATGCTTTCAATGTACCAAAGAGTTCCTTATATAGCTTTTCAAAGGGGTAATGAAAGGTCAAATCCGAGCAATCTCAAGGCATATGGAAGGCCAGGAGTCAAGTGAGTCGGATCCATGTCAAGGAAAACTTCAAAAGGATTTGGATTTTTCACACATCCTGATGTACGTGGTTTTAGAGGTCAAACCCATGTATATACGTGATTAGGGGTTTAAAAGTCGCGTGTATTAATTTTCACATGTTTATAGGGATGGTCTAGGAAACATCAAAGGACAAAAAATGGTCCAAGGGGTATAAGGAGTCTGCAGAGGGACAGGGGAAGGCCATACAAGTGTGATTCACCTGGAGTAGTAAAATCAGCTATAACATAGGACCTGCCAAATATACCTAAAGAAGGTGTTCCCTTGAGACCCATTGTAGACACTATTGGTTCTCTAATGTACGCACAAACAGTAGTAATTTGTTAATTTGTTTGGAATGGATTAATTCACATCAAATTTATTGTCCTATTTATAATTGAAGTTTTCTAAATGAATTCAAATAATTCAATACTTCGGTTATAATAGAATTGTGCAATCTGTTATTCTTTTCTTGCTATCAAATTTGGTTGGGTTGTGAATTTTGTTTCTTTTGGAGGTAGTGATTGCTGGAATTCCTTATGTCCTATCCTCAGTTGTAGACTTGGTACTGGTATTTACAGGATTGACAGGATTTGGGGCGGTGTTATGAATATGGACATAGAAAAATGGATTGAGGAATTTTCTAAGAAAGTTAGTGCATCCCAAGCAAGCATTCGAGGTTTTCATCATCATATGAAATGGATGCATGACCGAATGGAAGGCTTGATTTCTCCAATTCATCTATTGGTTTCTCATTTGCCAATGATTAATGGGATATTGGATCGGTTTGATCATTTTTCTCAACAAATCAATTATGGTTTGGATGACTATTTCATTAACATTGAAGCGAAGGTAAGGCAATGTGATGAGAATTTGAAATAAATATCCATTAATGTTATGAAACATGAAGACCTTGTTAGGAATCATGAAGAACTTATAATGGGGAAAAATTATAAGAATGATGAAAAATCCAATGCAAAGAATGATGAGGGATATATTGTCATTCAACCGGTCCAAATCATTTCCATATCAATGGAGAAAGATGAGAATGAGGGATTACAAGTTGATCCTATTGAAGATGGTGAGGACGATGAAGAGGATACTAGGGACACCCGAGATGATGAAGCTTGTCATGATGATTCTATCGAGGATACTATGGAGGTAGACTAGGATGAAGAAGATGTTGATTATGATGTAGATGTTGCAAATGATGTTGAGAACAACTTTGAAGAAGATGAAGAAGCTATCTATGTTGAACGAGGTATAGCTGGTGAGTCACTGACTCTATCCGTTAAATTTTTTCTAAATTAATTATTTTTCCATTTTGTTAGTTAGTCAATATATTAAATTACACATTAGTAAATGGAGCTCTAATTTTTGGAATAGGAATGTATTCTTCTTGATGAGTATAAATATTTGTCTTTTTCTACAAGATACATATTATAAAACTCTAAATAGTTATTGAAAAATTGTGTAACAATTTGCTGAAACTTTTTCATCTTTTTAACAATATAATCATAATTATTTGTATTAAAAATAAAATAAAATTATGCAATCTCAACAACATGTATTTGTGATTCCAACAATTATCCAATAGAAATAATAAAAACTTAATTCGAAAAAATAATTCAAAACATCTCACTCTTATCACCATCCCTATCTCAACGATTTTTTTAACCCAATATTAAATGTATAACCACTTATCCCATGCTTTTTTCTATGAACACGCAAGAAATAGAAGCATAAATATCAAAATATTTATCCAATCATTGCCTTTGAGCTTTGTCATTATATATTTAAAGTGTGAACTTAGTAAATTCTCAATCACCAACTTGATTGTCATTATGCCTAGAGGTGCTCTACATCCTAGTATGAGGGAGATCTTGTAACATTTGTCATGAGGGAGATCTTGTAATGTTTGTTACAAACAAAATAAAAAAAAAAAAAAAATTTAAATTATCTGCCAAAATAAATGTT
>LPNX011132902.1:2208-30359 GCA_001517045.1 Pseudotsuga menziesii
GTATTTATCTAAAGTTTCTATAAATTATTTAACATTCGAAATGTGTATAACTTTATGGTTAGAATAGGTGTAATATACTCAAATTTCCTCAATGTAAATTGTGAGAAAATGGGGTAATTTTTTTGCTTTTACTATATCTAAACAACTAAACTATGTTAGTCACTTGAGAGTGTATAAACACATAATCGTAAACGTTACTATCATTTTCATCTATTCATGTAAAAAAATTGTAATTCAATTTGATTAAGTTCCACTAAGTAGTTGTCAAGGAGACTATACTAATGACCATACTAGTACAAGACTAATGGTAAGAACTTATAGATCAAATATAGAAGCAAAATAAACATATCCCATTAATTCTATTGTATTCTTCATTTCTCACCTCTCACCTAAAGTATAGGAACTAAGTATACATGATATTATAAAACAAGCTCTTATTACCAAATGTACAAGCTCACACCTAGTAACCACTATCACATTATATGTTTACTTATTTAATATACTCATGGACTTTAATTGCTTAAATACTCTCCAATTAGTAACATGATACATATTTATGCTTCGTATTATTAACCTACTTTTTAAAAATAACCACTAAGCATAAAACTACTCATCAATCTTTCTCAAAATTCAGGTTTAGACCAATCTTTACAAAATAGAGGTATGATAACCCAAGTAATTAATTTTGCTCTATATAAGCAAGGAATTCATCTATCTAATAAGATTTCAAACAAAACATAAGATCGTTGTATAAAATACAATATCTTTCACTTACCACATCATTAGCATGATTGATTCCTTGCATAACCTTTTGATTGAAGTCTAACCTGAAACATCCTTTAAAGTAAAGTAATTTTGCACATTTAATCCATATTATAGCACAACAAATTCAATATATATCAATGTTTTATAAGAATAATCACATTTCCATTTCACTATATTAACTTCATCATAAAACATGTATCACATTGACATCTTATTTAAACAAAATGACTAACAAGTACTTCACTTAAATTAGGATTTTGTAACTCAAAGCAACTTATATATCCATAATTATGAACATGTTTTCTTGGGCAACTAAAAACGTGACTACAACTTTCCTCCCAACAGTAGGCTTCATCTGACCTATGTTTTCCGTCTAAAGCCACCCCCGAGTTGGGTGACGATTCCACCAAGGTAGGTAAGTGATTGGAACCTTTTCTCAAAGTCCGTAATAAATTTTCTATATGATCAAACCACTTATTTATATACAAATTAAATAACAAAACTAGGAACTTACTAGCAGTTAACGGGGCACACACTATTGATAGTATTTACACAATACTAAAGATACTTACAATTGTCAATCCCCCTTCGAGGTCACCCATCTTTGCTAGATTTGATTCTCGCATTGATCATTAAAACATTTGAATTTCATTAACTCTCTCATAGGTCATATAAGAAATAAAACTCGATCTTGTTTATAAAAGGGATAAACAAAAACCTAGATCTCTAGAATCAGTTACTTCAGTTACTTCAGATAAAATAACACGTAAATGTACTATAACCTATGGAAATCACATCACATACCAAAATGCATAAATTATCTATCAAGGCAATTTTAGATCTATCAAGTAGGCTAGAATTCTATCATTGAACTCTCAAGTCTATCCTTGTAGTTAAAGTATTAGATCGTACCTCAGCATTCTACATATTTCCACGCATACTACAGGCTATCGTAGATCCTTTGGGGAAATGAGAAATGCAGAAAACTTCGATCTGATACATAAAATATCCAATGCAGACAGAGGGGAAGCGTACGCAGAGACCAACAATTGGTAATGGAAGTACACCATGGGTTTCTCATAAAAAGATACGTCAACCAAACAAAAACAAGTAGCGCTTTCCATATCTAAAGCATAAACACGAAGTTTATTGTGGGCGTTTTCTAGATCTATAAAATGAATTCAAGCAGTAAATAACTTTAGACATTTTTCCAGAATATTGAAATGACTTAAACATTATTGGCTAGATGTGTTCTCTAGATCTTCAACGGAAATACAATGCAAAATTGGCAGTCGTATGCAGCATAAGCAGTGGAAAACGAACTTCAAGATATAAATTCCAGGTCTGCATAAAAGAACTCGTTTGACTATGGTTACCATTTTATTTCCAAATCTTGATAAAAAAATTAGCAGTCACATGCAGCACGAGCAATATTTAAAATACAAAACCCAGGTCTACATATAAGAAATCGCATGCAGAACATAATGCTGCATTCCACCATTCAATCCCTATTTCCAGATCTTATAAAAAAAAAATGCAGGCATGAACAAAAATACCCCATAGTTTTACAACACACCAACATAAACAATTACTCCAGATTTTAAACAAAACACAGGAATAAATAAATACTCTGTATCTTTAATCAAACGCACATACACACCATATACCTAAGTCACGTTCGAGATCCAAACTTACCTATGAAAAGTTGTAGAGTAAAATCGCGCAGCCCATAAAAAGAAGCAACTTGAAAATTTGCACCCAATCGCAACTCCAAGTCACCCTCCAACCAATCCCAGTGGAAGCCCCCCATCGGATTTTAATCTAATAAAAAAATTGTAAACATCAAGAACGATTTTCTTGGAGGCCGTAACTGGCTCCAACCAAAACTAGTTCTGCAAATAGTTATTGAACAAGCTATCAATTCGCTCGAACTGGCACTACCTTTGGCCCCTTCGATGCAGCTATGGTGAGACCACCAAAACACACCCAGGACATGTATACTTTGATCAAATGAGGAAGGGATATAGGGAAGGGGAATATAAACCAATTGGTTTGGACCGTTGCTCTCGTTACCTCTTTCTCCTTCCCCCTTTCCTATGAACCTTTTGTGCTTATCCCCAATCAAAAAAATAAAAAAACAAATATATAAACACATATCAAAACGGATAAGTTCCGATCTAACGCCAAAACTCGGTTGATCCCCCTTTTTCACAGAGAAGGAAAAAAAAGGAAGATCTATGACTTCTTTGAGGAGACACAAGGCATTAGCTTGTTGTTGAGAGTGGCAGCGATCTTCCTCAAATTCATAACTAAACTGGTGGTGACTTAATGGTAACAATAATTCATTTGACTCAACATTACTTCCTTGTAAATCGAATATATGGTTGTAAAAAAAAATATCCACTGTAAAATCTCTTTTAATTTTTCTATATATATATATGGCTAATTTTTGTATATTATAAATTGCATTTGTTAATTTCTTATTTAAGTGCGAAGAGAATTTTCTTTCTATCGTTTTTCCATGTTTTTACATTTACCTTTTCACGATCATTATCCAATTTGATTGGTTTGGAAATTTTTTTAAGAACAATCTTAGTAAAATATATCATTCTTCTCTTTGCATATATATATATATGAATTATTTCTTCTTCAAAACATATATTCTTATAAAAACTACTCTTATTATGCTAAGAAACAAGTATCAATAACTAGTTTTCATTTGGCATACTCACTCATATGCTCAAGATTAGTAGTTAGGTTCTCCTTATAACTGATGGGCATCAAAGTGACACATAGTTATCATCAACAGGATTTCTAAGCCCTCACTTACGTTAACAATTTTAAGGTATATATATCTAGACATCTACTCCTTCCCCTAGTGGATTCGTCCTCAATCATCGTTTTAGCCGTGCACGCTTTCAGTTACCTAGCATTATCAATTCCATCTATAATTTGATGAGGCTAGGATTAGTACTTACAGTGTTTCTTACTTACACTTTTCCGTTTCTAGTTGCTTATTGAGGGGATATTACATCATTTCCCCCTTAAAATTAACACTGTAGTACTTACAGTGTTTCTTACTTACACTTTTCCGTTTCTAGTTGCTTATTGAGGGGATATTACATCATTTCCCCCTTAAAATTAACACTGTCCTCAGTGTTCATGCTTTTCAATAGTTTGTCTTTTGTTCCCTTTTTCATATTTGTTTTGATAATATTCATTATTTCGCAATTCTTGCACACTCTCATTCTTCATAACCTGCACCTTTGTGCAATAAAAAACAGGTCTTCCAAAATTTATTTAGTAACATGTCATTAATTCATAATCCAACTTAGAACATAAATAAAAAGTCATTTCTGCAACACAACATTTGCAATTTACAGAACATATTTTATCCCTTGTTTGTACTTTTATCCTCATAAAAAGACATAATACATGATTACCTTCAAAAGAATCCATAAGTAATTCCAATTTACTTATCTTTTTTGGAGGGCATCTTTTACCTCCAATACTTGGATGTTTTAATTAGTCTTCAACTTGAGATACACATTTCTTTCATTCACAACTTAGCATCATCTATTTCACATAATTTCAAGCACTAACATTTTTTTAAATGTACCATTCACCCTTTCCCTTGAGGGAATTTTTCCTACCTAAGTATTCATAACATTTACACATTAATACATTCAATAGTCTAATTATTAGTAAAATCGTTAATATGTGTTTTATTGTTTCATCATGAAGTTGAACAAATTTCAATAACACTTTTGTTAATCAACAAACTCTCCCTTGAGTTTTCATCTTTATCAGCTCTTTGTTGAACACAAAACTCTCTCTCGAGTTGCTGACATCAATTGGACTTACAGGCTAAAACTTTGAGGTTACTCTCCCTTTTGATTGCTAGTCAAAAGTTTTCCCCTCAAAAACATCAAACAACGTCCTATTTTCCAGATGTCAAAATTTGTGCTTAGGTCTTTCCGTTGATATCACTGACTCTCTAACAATTCCCCTCAAGCCTCCTCACTTGAGTCCAAGAATTTCTTTTCCACCCAGCCTCCTGCTTGAGTCCAGGAAAAGTTACTTTAGCAAAGTAGAGATGGATCCTTAATTTTACCCCTTGGTGTTCCCTCAGAGAAGAGGTTCCTTCCCCCTCAATCCTTCATGCTTGGGTCCAAAAATGTTATTTTTATCATCCATCATTTATTGTTTCTTGCATATTTTATAATTACAACATGCAACAAGATAATATCAAATAGGTTCACATGTTTTCTTACTCATTTTTGTTCACGAGTCCTTGATATTTATTCATATTCTTACCACATGCTTACCATGCATAATATGTTATGTTCGGGTCTTTCAAAAAGTTCCAAATAATATTGACCATCTTTCAAATTCACTTGTTAGTACCACTTTGTATTAACGAAAATAAAATTTTCGTAAGAAAATATTTTTCCCTAAGCATAATAATAAGAAATCATCCTTCTTACTATATGATCATCTGAAATAAACATCCTATTTTGGTTTCTTATTTTCATCCTTACGTCATGGTTCAGCAAGATACAAGATAATGTTCTTGGCACGTTAATTTCCAGGGAAATATATACGTGCATTGTTTATAACCCAAATAATTTACAATAGCTTTCTTGACCTCTTAAAGAATTCAGGATAACCTCTTTTCTTTGTACATACTAACACTATGTAAGTAACAACAAATGGTCTACATATATACATGCATACCTTTATAAACATAATCACATACATTTATAAGGGCTACCACATACCTCCATTTTACATGACGTTCATATGCCAAGGTACAAGTTTATTTGTAATAACTCATATTAGTATTACACTCAATATCTCATACAATCCATATATCAAAATGAAATAGTTTGTCAAGGTAGCCATGCATATAAAGTATACCTCTATCTCATAAATCTCAATCACATTAAAGTGTAACTTTGATAAAAAACACTCAAAGTATCCTAACATCCATATTAAATGTTGATGTATTTGTAACTTTGGAATGTATTCACTTGTATATCTTATGTATTGTACCCCGATGTTTATTCCAGGAAGTATCTGTAATGTAATTGAGTCATGTCATGCCTCGATGTTCCGATCGGAAGATTCAATAATGTAAACAAGTCATGTAAAGTCATTGAGGTTAACCCTCCATTGTAAGTCGGGGCCAGGGATGATTTTAAGGAACCATACTTATTTATGGTGAAAAAAATTTACCCCATCAAAATTGGGCGAAACAGGGCTTCAAAAAATGCAAAATGGCGAATCGTTTTTGGGAGAAAAACATGGAAAAATAGCCCACTGGGATAAAATTCACCCTTAAAATTATCCCTGGTCGGGGCAATAGTCCCCACAATTATGGGGCACTATGATTATTAGACTCTCCTAGAGAAGTCGGCCCTAGTAAGTAATTGTTAAGTGAATCTGACTTGATGGAGTGGACATTAAGTGAATCAAATAATATAAATAGAGAGTGAGACTCTCTATTTATAACACACACACTCACTCACTAGGGCGCATGAGTGAGAAAGGAGAAGCTCTCTCAAGTGAGAGAGAGAGAAAAACTGTTGGAGATCATCTTTTTGGTCTTTGGGTTTTACTATTGCCATTGGTGCTCATTCTATCTTTGAGGAAGTTGTGGGGTTTTCTCCTTTATGGTTTCCCCGAGGAAAATTCTATGTGTCTCTTGTCTCTTGTGATTGTTTCTGTGCATGTTATTCTCTCAGATAAGATCCTAGATCATGTTGCTTAAATGATAAAAATCTAACATCGTATCAGAGCTAACTTGAGAAGAAGACACTATGCAGCTGCAGAAGCTAGGGCTTCTTAATTTTTGGGTCTCTCTCCAAAATCCATTAGCAAAAGAAGGTTAGGCTGAGTCTCCATTGAAGGGCACATCTTGATGTCGAAGCAGAATTTGATTCCAGGCATTTTTCAGTTTTTGGTGCGGGAAATTAGCGCTTTTTACAGAAGAAGAATTTTTTAGTGAGCCTAGCATAGGATTACTCTCTTCATCAAAATCGAGCTTTAGAGACCTGGGTTGAGATTTTTGGTTGGGTGAAACTCTGGGAAAGTCAAACCCTAGTTTGACCCCGGGCCTAAAAAACCCTAAAATATTGAAACTGATATTTTTTGTACATTCACTATATCTTGATATTGAAGAAGGATCAGGAGCTGAAACTTTCACAAGCCGAAGATAAATCTCTGATGTACACTTTGTAAAAGTTTCAGCCTCAGATTCACTATATTCTGGGAGATATGATTCCTTCAATTTAGGGTTCCAGCTTCTTCTAGGATTCATCCCTAAACAGGACACTTGGGGAGAATTGCTATATCTCGGGATACAAAGGTCCAAATAACATTTCGCAAGGTGTTCCAGATAGGGAATGGAATGTACTTTCTGTGCTAAAAGTTTTAGACCTTGATGATTAAACATTGACACTTGGAATTCCGTACAAGTTGGTTATTCTGAACAGTCATGAATAAGTCACCTTGGGAAAACTCTCATCAGTCCCAATTCGTGAAACAAATTCTGGTAAAACATATGTTTTTAGAAAGAGGACAGATGAGGTTACCTCAGTGTGAAATTTCATACATAGAAGAGCATTAAATTTGAATATACCGTAGAAACGGTATCAGGCATTTCTGTAGAAGAAATTGGTAAACTAGGGCTTCTTGTTCTAGGAGCTTCCCTCCATTGTTTTCAGAAAAGGAGTACATTGGAAAGCTCACCTTGAAGAGGTATATCTTTCTATCCAATAAGATCTAAAAGATTCCAAGTTTTGAAAATTATGGTTCTCTAACAAACCCTAGATCATCCAGCTCCGGAATCAGGACAGACACCTCAAATCGGTAAGATCTAATCTTTTGCTATTTACATTTGAGGTTCTGATTTCTAAATGACTAGTCACACCAGCTTGATGACAAGCTTGGTGAAACTGACAAATTCCAAGCATGGAAGTATTGGATCTCACTGGTTCTTGAAGAAAATCAATTGGATACCTACATAAGTGGAGAGGTTCCAGTTCTAGAGGGAGATGAGGCTAAAAGCCTTACACAAGAAGAACTTGGTCAAGGCTAAGAATATCATTGTTGATTCAATCACGAATCACCTTATACCACAAGTGTCTTCCCTAAAGACACCTAAAGAGATGTTTGATTCCTTGACCAAGCCATTTGAAGGGAAGAACATAAATCGGAAGATGACTTTGAGAAAACAATTGAAGAATGCGAAGATCCAGAATGCAGAGACCATGCAGTCATACTTTACAAGGGTCTCTTAAATCAAAGAACAACTTGAAGTAGTAGAAGAAGAAGTGGAGAATGCTGAAGTTGTGATAACCACCTTGAATGACCTCCCAGGGTCATGAGACTCATTCATTCGAGGAATGTGTGCTAGAAGGAAGTGATTACTTTCAGCAGACTCTAGGAAGAGTACACACAAGATGAAGCTCGACTCATAATAAGAGAAAAGAAGATGGGAACAACTAAAACTTAAGCTCTCACCATCCAAAGAAGATCCCTCAAGCGATGAGTAATATGAAGGACTCAAATCTTGAAGAACCTCTTATCCATCTTAGCATTTGGATAAGAAATGATGAATGAAGAAGATGATGAAGCTGAAGGCTCAAGAAGGAGTCTACCCACGAAACAAATAAAGATAAGTATTCAATTGTCATTTCATGATATTGTTTTGCGATGATTTTTCTTATATTTAGTTGATGCGTTAATGTTTGCATTAATGACAGTATACTACTAATATGCATGTGAGGGGTAAGTATCCCATGGTTCTATACAAATCTCCATTGCTACTTATCTAGAATGAAACCTCTTTGCTGACATATTGGATTAGTGGACAATCTCAATGTTGTCCTGGTAGAGATGGAACGCATCTAGAAAGTTTCTGTAAGATATGGATGAATGTTGTATAGGCTAAAATAGTTGCATGATTATATCTTAATGCAAAAGAATTTTTCATTATGAACATACCTTATGAATTGTTTCTAACCATACAAATGCATTTGACTTGTAGGAAAGATCGCGTACATAATCACCTACAAGAAAAGAAGGATGAGTCTTGTTCCGAAGAACAAGTGACGACAGATAAAGAAGAATATGATGATGCTTTCAAAGAATTCAAGAGGCCTCAAACATAGTGTAGTTATGTGACACTGTTGAGCGACATTATTGATGCAGAGCCTTCAAGCTATGAAGAAGTAGCCAAGAAGAAAGGGAAGGAGAGTACTAGTTCAAGAAGAATGATGTCTACGATGTAGAATCGAGACCTGAAGGGAAGTCTGTAGTATCTTCCATATGGATATAAAAGATCCATCATGCAGTAGATGACAACATCGTGGGATACAAGGCAAGATTCATAGCACGAGACTTCTCACGGAAAGAAGGCATAGACTACGAAGAGACATTTGCATCCAGTGGGAATTGAGGCACATGACAGGAAGACTCGTGTGTACAAATTAAAGAAGACCTTGTACGAGCTTAGAAGACACCCATGGGATAGCACATACATGAGGAGCTTGATGAAGATCTTAACCTTTACTACAAGGTTGAAGATGAAAGCCTATAGAGGATGACAAGCTCACATATCGGTATGAGAAGAACATTTTCAAGATAGAGGATCTTGGTATCCAGTGACCCTAGATGGATATAGAGAATAATAGTAGCATAGGAAGCTACTTGTCACTCCAATATAGGATACATAGAGTACAAAAGGCAGAGGGAGAATGATGCTCCGCTTCAGAGGGAGTGACTGCAGAAGATTCTGAGGTTCAACATGGTACGATAGGATGGACATATTACAGATGACTATAGATTTACCTTTGCTTCAAGGTTGAAGGAAAAAGACCAGTGATGCTCATGTTACATGTCGATGACTTGTTCCTGATAGGAAAAGAGGAACTCATTAAAGTTGCAAGAAGAAGACTTGCTTCCGAGTTCGAGATGAAGGACTTGGATATGATGCACTACTTTCTAGGCATGGAGGTGTGGCAAAATGCAAATGGAATCTCCCTGGGATAAGTGAAGTATGCAGTAGAGATCCTGAAGAGGTTTGGGATGATGGACTGCAAGGACATGACCGGGGATGATTTTAGGGGTGAATTATAGCCCATTGGCGAATTTTAAGGGGTGCCCAAAAAAAGGTGGGCAAATTTTTAATATTAAAATGGTTTTTTTTTAATTTAATAAATTAGCCCATATTTTATTTTATATATAATTTCCCTTGACTAAATAACCCGCCCGATTAAACTCTGGAAATTCATAAAACCTAATTTAGCCAACTCATCGATGGGAAAATCGTGACATTCGCCTCGATTTCTTCAGTAATGGAGGTGAAATCGCCAAAAATTTACAATTTTGGAGGATAAATGGAGATGATTCGCCCAAATTTATGGTGGATAGGTTAAAATTTTGGTATTTCGCCCCTATTTATGGATCGTTGGATAAATTTGTTTTAGTTCGTACCTGATTTGCACGCCCTGGATGTTCATCCATTGGGTATGGAGCAGCACAAGATTTGGGTCAGCTTCAAATGAAAATGGATGGCACAGGTCTGCTACATCGATTTACTTCAAGAGTTTTCCTTACAATGTCAGCCAGGAGACTGGGTTCATTGATTATGACAAGCTGGAGGAGAAAGCCTTGGATTTCAGGCCTAAGCTTATTATCTGTCGAGGCAGTGCTTATCCCAAGGACTGGGATTATGCTAGGTTCCGCGTTGTTCCTCCATTCTTTGGCTCTTTTTTTTTATACAAATCTGTCACATGTTCTGTCTTTTCTTGATATTAAAAACACATACTTATTAGCTTAAAGGGCACTAGTTCTGAGAGTGGATGATATTGGTCACACCAAGAAAAAACATGGTCTCTTAATAGTTAATACAAATGCATATAGTTATGAGCTTTTTGAAATTGTTTACTTCATTTTAACTCCATCCATGTTCTAACTGTGTTGAGTCCTCTCTTCTATCTGCAGCTATTGAGTTCATGTTATTTTCTATTTCAGGGTGATATTCACAGGCACGGTTGTTGTCATACCAGACATATCAGCCTTATCCTCACCTGGTGACAGAGCATAATCTCGTAGAGAAGGTCCTCAAAATCGAAGTGCAGCCAGTGGTTGTGAAGGAGTGCGTGGGCTTAAATCTCTTGGTGTACGAGATATCTCATATCGTCTAGCATTTATTTCCAATTCTATGCAAGTATTATAGGTCTTGTTATCCCTTACTGTACTAGATCAATGATTCTGCATGTAAATCATAACTTGCTCCAATGGTTTGTTTCAGAGAGTTCTCAATGTTGGTTTGTTTCAAAGAGTTCTCAATCTTTTTTATCATCATGTGCAGCTTCATGACAAGAAAAGAGGTGTTGATTTTAGAGGAGTAAAGAAGGATGGTGAGGAGGATGATGCACCCCATTTTACGGTAATATTTGTCCTCAATTTATAATCTGATTTGTCAGCATCTGGGGGGAATCTTTGGTGAGCTAAAGCATCCGATTACCCCTTTATTCCTGTAAATTATGAAGTTGTCTTTAGCGCGAAATAGTTGTAATCTAATCCTCAGATCTTATGGCCTTAAATTTGTTGCATTTGTTTGGATAGAAATTTTCAATAACAGAAACCCCAATGACATATCTAGTTGGTTGCAAATGTAAGGGCTGTGACAATTTTCATTTTCCCATGTTTACTTATTGCATCCCTACTACTGCTTGTTATTAATGCTTCTGATTGTCAACGTTCTATGTATATAATTTCTATTTCTCCTTTCAACACATGTGGACCCCTTCAATTTCTATGAACTGCTTGTGTAGAAATGCATTTGGCTTTGGCCAAACCTTTAGAGTCGTCTCTATTGTCAGTTTCTATTTTTTCCATTATTTGTTTTTCAAATTTGATGCTTCTTCTGCACAGTTGTATAACTTGAGTGGGCTCAAGGGCATAACATTTGGTCAATAGAGCTACTTGCACTAACATTTGTCCAAGCCTTTTACAATGTTTTCAAACCAGCTATGAATCTAGCTGATTATTAACTCCATCTTGATAGCTATAATTTGTGAGCTAAATGTATATTTGTTGGCACATCCTTCTATTACCTTTCATATGGATGATATTTGGGGGCTGCAATAGTTGGGTAGCTAGATCAATCTAACGAAATTTATTCTTTTGTCAAATATTGGCTACTAGTGCAAGATACTATTATTTCTTCAATCAGGTTATAAACACTAGTGTTTTGATACTGTGCCAAAAATCCATGAACCATTCTCCCCAGGGTTTTGATTTATTTTAGTTTTAGGGACATTTTGAAAAGATTGATTCCAAGTTCCTTCACTAATCCTTTGCTTGAAAAGCCCCATGAAATTTTATCTTGTTGTTTGCAAGTTGGCAAGAGCTCCATTTGTACAAAGATAATGGAATGCCAATTTCAGACTCATTTCAAGATATATGGATAAAGAGGGTTTGGGAGAGAGTTACAAACTATATAGATATATTCAAGAAACACAATTTAAAATGAAATTTCCTGCACTCTTGGTTGAAACTTGTATAGGTCTAAATGGTCTCACTTTAGGCACCTTTAACCTTGACAAAGAAACCCCAAGCAGAGAAAATGTTGAAATCAAATATTTGTGTCCTTGGTGTGATTGCATGTGCATGTTGTCTCGAGTAGAGGAATGAAAAATCTTAATGGAAATTCTGATACTGCTTGCAATCTTCCATATTCCATATCACCGACTTGTAAGGTATGCCCATGCAAACTAGGTTTTCACTCTCATCTCTCATGCAAACTGGAATATTCCTGTGCATACTGGGTCTTCCACTAATCATGCAAATTGGGATACACCCATGCAAACTGGGCCTTCCACTATTCTCTCATTAAAATGGGAATACTCCTGTATAAACTTAGTCTTCACACTATTCACTCATGAAAGTTGGATACACCCTTGTAATATTGCATTACTTTATAATTGAGGTGTATATACTCATTGGAAGAGGTACGAACCTGCTCCTGCTATCAATATTCTCATCCTTGTAATACCATGGAACATGAACCATTCTCCATAAGGTAAATCAACCTGTTATATTTCTTTCTCTTTCACTCTTTAGCCATGCACATAGCTGGTCTCTACTATAAATATTACAAATGCATATATTTCATATTCTCTCTTGAGTTTATACTATGTATGTAGATTTGAAGAACTCAGAAAATACACTAAGTGTAAACCTGATTTTTTTATTTCCATAGATTCTACAACATATTTTCTTGTTTCCTAGAGGTGCATGTTATTGGTGCAATGAGAGTGCTCAATTCCAATTTTCAGCAAAGACATTGTGCAAAATCCTTCAAGAATGGTATCCAACACAGTCTGCATCTTCTACATGATATGCTAGAAAGTCTACTTACAATTCTACCAATGACATTTTCCAAAAATGTCTAAAAAAGCCACACAAACACTTGTGACTACTATTGTTAATGTGGCCTCTCTGCTGGCCTGTTTAAAGTGCTAAAGGAATTCCACACCTGGAGTGTTAATCGCTCGTCTACTTGCTGTATGAAAGAGACTTAAACAACCTTATAACATTGTCCTAAATATCTCCAATTATCCTATATGTGATGGTATTACATAAGATAAGAATTGAGCTTCTTCCAATACTCAAAACGTTTTATAACCTCTATGCAAACTGCTCTATATTTATCACATGAATGGCATATATGTCTTGATCCAGAGAAGCTTTAGCAACTTCTATGATATCCTAGGCTTTATTTTCATCTTCAACTATTTATATTAGTCAAGGTAAAGAATCATAGGGAAAAGTGGCATATTCTTCATAAACTTAGCAACTCATGGATATATATAGTTATCATTAATTATCTTAACTTGCTCAAGAAAATGCCACAAATACCATTCCCTTGCTCTCATGTGGAAAGCATTGATGTCTTTGTCTAAGGTGTCGTGAAAACTAAACAACCTGTATGTCCATATTGATACTGAACATCACCTTGGATCTGTTGTAGGTTGTTCTTGTTTATCTGAAACTTGTCTTTATGGTGCTTGCCCCTCTTTATTGTTTTTCCTTTCATCATGCTTATTGTCATTGGAATCCTATACATGTTCCCATATCTCATCCATGAACAAGTCTAAGAAAAAACTATCTATTACCAGGAGACAAAGAATCCATTTCTTGGCATAGCCATTAAGACCTTAAAATGAATCTTACTCTATTTGTCTATGAAGCTTACTCTTAACACCTTATCTGCACCAAATCTAATAAGAGAATTTGTTACAGCCCATTTCAACAAACACCAAAATTGCCAAACAAAGGCACCAAAATTATCTACAGCAGTGTAATAAGATACAATTTCCAAGGTGTCCTAGCACTATTGGTTTTATTATTATCGAGTACAAAGTAATGGATCATAAAAAATCCGTTTAGTCTTTTATTTTACAGAGAATTGTGATGTGAGTGGGAGTTAAATTTCTTAGCCTTTTCACCTAAAAAAGTAGCCCCCATTCGTATGAGCCAACACATAACATATGCTCGTATTTAGGACAAACAACTAGATTAATGGATTTTTAGTTGTCAGAAAATTGTGATGTAAGTGGGAGTTAGCTTTCTTAGCCCTTTTACCTAAAAAAAATCCACCGTTGAGGCAACACTTGTATGATAATGCACGCCCTGTCATTAGGACAAACACGAGGATTAATGGATGTTATTTGGAAGGTTGGGGGAGGGTGACTTGTAGGGTGCATAGTCTCTCACTCATACTGGAGTTGATAGACTATGAATGGAATTAGAGCCGACTGACTTGGAGGGTTCCCAGTCCATTAGGACTCAAGTGAATAGACTTTATGAATGTACTTATCTTTATCCCATTCAACATAAAAACAAACCTCCATTGGTGTGATCTAACACTTGTATGGTAAATCATTTCCTATCTTTATGAAACATGTGGATTAATGCATACTCTTTGGAGGGTGGAGTGGATGGGGAATTGGAGGACACCCATAGGTGAATTAATGGATCCACTTTGAAGGAGGGTGGGGTGATGGGTGACTTGGAGGGTACCCAGTCCACCCAGATTGAAGTACATAGTTATTGATGTGTCCATAGACTTTGATGAATTCATAGGAAACTTGAGTATACCTCCCAAGTCAAGGTATCCTTTATAAGTCCCTAGTAACTGCTTAGTACTTCCAAACCATGTTAGAATACTAGGACCTGATATTTTATCGTATCCTTTATCGATTGTAAAGTCCCCTCCAACTGTTAAGTACTTCCAAGTCATGTTACACTATTGGTACCTATGTTTTATTCTATCCTTTTCAAGTTCCCTCTAGCTTCCAAGTACTTCCAAGCCACGTTAGAATATTGGTAAAACCCGATGTTTTATTCCAATGGACTTCTTGACATGACCTTATGTAAAGAAATCATTTCCAAGTGTTAATCAATCTCCCGATTCCAAAGGTAAAATATTAAAATACTAGTTTCAAATGAAATATAAAACTCACATAAATTAAAGAATGTGAATATCATTTTAATTCCTTGTCTAGAAAAGGAAAGGCCGTTTAAGATTAAAATTATTTTCAATCAAAGAATAAATCAAGGATTTTTTAATGCACATACTATGTTCTTCAAAATCTGATTTGAAGAATATATATTAAACCATTTACAAGATAAAAATAGGGTGGTTGTAGCCACTTGGTACTAAGCATCAAGTTTCAACATGCCAATGTAATTTGAATTATAAGAATCCATATGCACTTCCTCTAATGGAATTTGAATTATAAGATGTCGTATGCACTTCCTTATACACGGTTGTTGGCCCAACTTGGAAACGTAAAGGATATGAAACTCATTTTTTTAAATCGCTTGGAAGTCATTTTGGTCCATTTTTGTTTGGCTCATCCTAAAATAATTTGAAAACATATGTCTACAACAAAACAAAGTGTAGCTAAAGATCAACCATCTGGTGGAAATCATGGAGGTTAAGCCTCAGCTCCCAACAAAGTAACAATGATCTCCTGTCCCAACAATAACAAATTGGCAAATTGGGTGGACAAGAGAACTAGGAATTTCTCTTTGCATATTTCTGGAGGATTTATTTGAAGAAAATTGTTCAGGATTCCCCTCTTTAGGTTCTCTTTTATGATACTTGCTTCTTCTCATCCTCATTGTTTCTAGGGATACCCTTTTGGTTTTTCCTTGTTATGCTATACATTGTATACTTTTACTTTTAGGGTGTTATACTCAAGGGTGGAAATGGAGTTTGTTTGAAAGAATAATATCTTCGAACATGTGGGATGCCCTACTCAGATTGCTACTTGGAGAAGTGTTCTTGAAAAAAATGGTATGGGCATGATTAAGGTTAAATTAGCAGTAAATAATAGATATGGTCAGTTTTCCTTGTAACAATAGTCAGAAAATAGCCCTAATCTCACAAGATATTATTTTTGTTGTTTGGAGGGTTGAGACATGGTTAAAACATACCCATAAATATCTAGAATTCCCATAAATGCTAGGAAACAACCTATCCTAGAGTGCTTCTACAAGAATTACGTTGATTGTTGCCCATATTTTGGAATAATCGGGTTTTAATTATGTTTCTTTCCACAAACTCACAATGTGCCCATATTTACCCAAAGATGCATCTTAGTGTTGTTCAAGGGCCATAATAGAACTAATTGCCCCTAATTGAAAGCTAGAGTATGCCTAAAATTTGAGATGAACATGATATAACTCACAAAACTGCATAGATTTAATGAATGTTTCCATTACTGATCCATTCTACTAGAAAACATGGCAGTCATGTAGCATGACATTATACCATCATTTTTAAGATCTATAAGACATTAAAACTCAGACAAATAAAGTGCATTTTAGGGTTTATTGAGGCTGTCCTGAAGGTGAAATTCCTAAGCAAATTAAAACCAGCAGCATACCCATCAGTCAGAACAACAGTTCGAATAAATTCCTTGGATAATCACACCAACAAAAAGTGGATTATTGCCAACAATTTTCATCAGCAACAATTTATGGCATCCCTTGGAGTGAACATAGAAACATTCTATGGTAGCCTTGTTCTTCCATACAGATTGTACCCTAGTCACAAATATTTTATGGACATATTTGTTTGATGGTGGTGGATGGAATTTCCAGTGGCTGTGATTAGCAGCATGCACCTAACACACTAGCATATTTGAAACCATGGTCTCCACTTACCTAGGCATTCACTCCAAGTCAAGTGAGGCGCATTCCTCTAGGAAACTAGGTGTGCTTTATTGTTGGACAATGGGATCTATCTATGAGTTCAAGTGGGGCGCTCCACCAAAGTCATTTATCTCCCATTTGGTAACTCTTTTCCTTAGTCAATAAAATAATGAGGGGTGCATTAGTAAGCATCTTGAGAGACAATTTTAGTGTGTGTTGCAGTGAGAGCAAGTGTAAGAAACCTGTGTACTAGATGTTGTAATATTATTTTCTGAATAATAGTGAGTAGTTGTGATTGTTGTTAGAGTTTGTATTACTGTTTGTAATTTCCATATTGCACAAATATATATTTAGCTTCCTTCTATCTGCTATTTTCAATTAACACAGAGTACATTGTTTTCCCTTCTAAACTTAATTTAAAGAAGTTTTAGTACATGCAGATCTAGGCTTATATAGGTGTAAACTAAGCTCCAAAATTTAGGACCTGTAGGTTTTATTTGCGAGTGCAGATATGAACTATGATGTAAAGTTTAACAATGGCATGGAAATATGATATTGTGTTGGGCACTGGTGTGATGTGCAAGGCAGTGAGAACACAGATGTTGCCAATGAATGAGTTTGTTGCTGAGAGCAAACATAAGTTGTTTTGATTGTAATGGTGACAATAGTGCTACTAAGATTATATATGAGTGGCCTTTATATCCATGTGCATTGTGGGTTGTAAAATGAGTTGTTAATTTTGCTTGGATTGCAAGGAGAGAAGACTCAACAACTTACATGGACATGAATTTAAATTTGAACATCATGATTGCTAGCACTTGATCCTTGCATGGTTCCTCCTTGAGAATTAGTCAAAATGACAATATTGTGTGGTGGCTATTATCATATTCCCCTCTCCATGACTTATGGAAGGCTAGGAGAGCTTTTAATTCCACCAGTGCAACTGCCACACGGTCCAATAACGACAAATGAGAAGATGAAAATACAGCCAATGAATTCAGCATAACAGTTGCTGGGGTTCAATAAATTCTATAACATAAGAAACCCTAATCTCTAGCAAAGCCCAACACTCTGTATGCTTTTGGCTGCCTGTTGGATGCACATATTCTATGTTGGTTGTCATTGCTTGTGTATTGATTGTTTACCTTTCTTTCTCCTTCTCAGCCCCCATAAGCCTTCATCTTCACAAGTCTATAGAACAAATGAAATCTAGGATTATGTAGACTAGTTTTGCACTTGTAGTCTTTTACAAGAGGAATTTTTTCTACTTCAAGGTTTTCATCTCTGCTTTGAGCCCAGTAGTGTCTTTGAAGTGCTTATGTACATGGATTTTTGTTGGTGGTAAATATGAGCTTTAATGTCAATTATTTAAGAAGTTGTAGAATATGATTTATTTTTCATTATGTGACTATATATCCTGCTTCTATCAGATGTTTAGCTAATTTATTTTGTGCTCTGCACCTTTGAGTTATATCCTTTGTTCCTAACATAGGTTGGTTGGCAATTTATTATTTTGCACAAATCAATATTTTTGTTTTTGTTTATATTTCTCATCGATTCTGCAGTGATATGTTCTTCCATTGTTAATTATTTTCCATTCTTTTCCCATACACCATCCCTTCCTAGCCAACCTAGCCATCACAACCAGTACAAAAAAATGGAAGAAAGAAAGAAACAGGAAAAAGAAAAAGAAAAAAGAAGGATACATGCATTGTATGGCCATTCTATCTCACACAAAACAAGATCTACTGGATTGATTGTTTACATTGTTTGATTCAGGTCAACCAAGAAACATGGCAATGGCATCAATGGAAACCATGCAAGAGCAATCAGACATGATTGGAATGGCCAGAAATACTAGCCTTCCTCATAAAAGGGGCTGAGAAGATGAAATTGGTGCTGGATTAATAGATAAGAAATGGCCAAGATGGGACTGCACAAATTTGTGAACTTGAAAATGGCCAGGGTGGGACTGCACAAATTTGACATACTCGGGACAATCAATACTGTTAACAGAGTATTGATTGTTGACACTCTGTTAACAGAATTCATAAGAGCATTGAGACTGGCGAGTATTTATCTGTCAATACTCTGTCAAGGAAGATCGTAACAGCATTAAGGTAAGTAATTATATCAGAGCTGGACTTGTCGTACTAGGGAGTGTTGGGAGTCATACACAAGAGTGTGGAAACTATGGTTTGGAGGTCTTATGCACACGGGGAGGGTTTGTGATGGGCATACTTTTCTTGGTCAAAATTTAGAAACGAAAGTCTCCCACCAAAATATGCCTCTTGGCCTCTAAGTTCTCAAAGAATGAATAAAAAACTCTTGATCAATGACTTAGTGAAAATATTCCAATTATGCAATGAGAGCAAGCCAATAGAGCATTGACCATTTTCCTAAAGTCGTCGATCCTGCATCTGGGTCATCATTCAAAGTGATTTGGAGTGAGTAATATTTCCAGAATGAAACAATATTTGACCTTTCAATGGCATAATTGCCTTTAAAGAGTGGTCAATGAAGAACTCTAGTAAAGCGAGGCATGTAGGATCCTTTTTCCCATCTTGCACAATCTTGAAAAGGAGATCTTAGGGTTGCTTGATCCATAATAAGAGTAAGATTTTGGTGTTTGATCCATAATAAGAGTCATAATCAATTAGGTCCTGAATTGAAAGAAGAGCGTTCAGTCTAAAAGGTGTTTCAACAGGACCATGTGCTGCAGTCCAATAACTGTGCACATCAAAGTGACAATCGATAGTGTTATGGACGCATGCCGCACTTATATTTTAGTTGTATGCACGTAAGCACTGACCCAGGGGCACAATTTTGGGTGCAGTCTCACAATTTAGTTTGACACAGGTTTGTTGAAGTGGATAGATATCTCAACAAGTGGTTATGAGCGGAAGCTCACAGTCATAAAAAATTGTCACATCTTTTCTCTATCTTTTCATCTTCTTGACTATTGTACACTAACGTATTGTTGAGATATGAAAAAATGAGATCTACAATGCTTCATATTCATCATGTTGTATTTATATTCCTTTCTCATTTTGTAATGGGGTTGAGTGACGGTAGTAGTACAGCTGATTCAATTCCATTGGATCTCTGGAGTTTGTAGAAATTGATGGATTGTAGTTGTTGATAAAAGCTTGAATTCTATTCATATCTTTGTTGTACATAATGTTTTGATTAATGAAAATTGGAGTTGATATTTTCTTCAATTTTATTTTGCCTATTGTGTGGATTCATTTTCCAAGATTGTTTGATTACTTCAATATTTGCTTGCCATTTTATATTGGCTATGTATGCAAGATTATATATTGCAATTGTTGCACTTATTTCCACTAGGCATACTTTGGGATCATATTGGTATTAGACTTTTAGAGCATTTTTTTCACATGTAGTTGCTGATTCGCTACACAATTTATGGGCAATATTTTCTCTCAGACAAAGAAGGAAATGGAGGATGAATTGCAGAGTTGTGTTGGACTGGTTGAAGCCAAAGTTGCTACTCTAAACTCAAAATTTGGGCCTATGGATGGTTGATTAATGAATATAGCCCATCTATGGCAGAATTTAACAACTTCTATAACAACATGATAGGCTATTGTTCAATAGCAATTGTTTGATAGCAATCTAGGAAAGAAATGAATTACTTCTCAAGGAGGCTCGATGCTAAATCTAGGTTCCTCTTTCAAAGTAAAACCCAAAGTGAAAATTTCACTCTATGACCGGTCAGGTGGAGGCCTTGGACTTGATAATTTCCCAAGGAACTTAGGTCCCCCTTTTTCAAAGTGCAATAATTTACAGATGATGACAAAGTTGTATTTGAAAAACTATGCATGCCTAGGAAATCTTTGCTGTGGTGGGAGGATTTATGTGAGTGCAAGATAAATATTGGTTCCATGCAGGCTGTGACTTGGGACATATTTAAAGCCTCAATGAATAAAAAATTCTACCCCCTTAATTATTGGAAGCTCTTAACAACAAGAGCGGCAATACTTGATTTAAAAATCCAATCAATTGGTAGATGCCTATATGTTATATAGAATTTAACTCAGATTGATGCATGAAGAAGCCGAATTGGTGGTCAAGTTAAATTAGCAAAAGCTAATAAAATTTAGAAGAAGATTAATAGTGTTGTTGTTGCTAATGCAAAGCATGGTGCACAAATGAAGCCATTTAGTGGGACTGTGAGTTATGTGCACTGTCTTTTAACTTGTGTTAGCAATGAGGCTATGTGTGCATGGCAGTGTGAGGGAGACCATGTGAGGGAGAGTTGAGACCTTCGGCCTATGACTCCCAGATGCTGTGAAACATAATTGTTGCTACTGGATGCTGTGGACTGTTGGAGTCATAGAAACCTTGCTGCTGGATATTTATTCTTGTAGCCATAGTTAAAAGTTAAAACTTAATACCTCAAGTATTTGCCATAGTCCCTTGTTGGATATTGTGGGTACAGTGAATAGTAAATACTTAATTATTTTCTGCTGCAGGACAATAAATACCTCAAACATTTACTATTACGTGGCTGTTGGTTGTGACGTTGCAACTGGGAGAAAATACTCAGAACAGGGTCTAGCACTGCTGGAAGAAAATGCTTAGAATAGGGTACTTCTAGACTTGTTCTCTTGCTATTGTGCGCTGGATATTAGCAGTTGGGTGTGCTTTTTCCAGTTGGATAAGATTAAATTGTTGTTATGTAATAGTTTTAATGGTTAACGCTTCAATTCTCATATTTTAAATCTTTTTAGTATTTGGGTTGGCCTCCTATGTTGGAGACTTCAATGTTCCATAGATTTTGTGGGGTGATTCCACATGTCCCCTTGGATGTGTTCCGTTGCTCCCAAATTTGCACATCCCAGAAACTTGGTGGAACATTGGTGTTTTTTTTCCTTGGAAATAAATCCTTGGGAAATGTTTGGGCACTTGCCCCCATTTTGATGATGGTACCCAATCTAAAACTGGTGGTGTAGACTTTGTGTGCTTAACTAACCTTGTGGTAATCTAACAGCTGACTGGCACACAATATGTACATTAAGCATATAATGAAAGTAACACATTAAGCATATGATGAAGGTAACAAAAAGAATTATGATAAGATAAGATTATTTTATTAATGTCCAACAAATGATCCCGAAAGTAGGTCAAGAGGATTGTGCAGTACCATGATAACAATACAAAGTGGGATCCCAAAAGTAGCTCCTACAAAAAGCTAAAATCTAACAATACAAAGTGGGATCCCAAAAGTAGCTCCTATAAAAAGCTAAAAGCAGAACTCAAACCTAACCCCAACTCCATATATGAATTTGAGGTTATGTTTTAGGTAAAAATAGATTCTACATTATACTTTTTTGTTGTAACATTGATGATTTGAGCTACGTTACCTTCATGCAGTTTATTTTAAGATTGATGGTTTGATATTTATCTCTTACATTGTCTCTTTCTTGTATCTGATAGGAAATGACGCTGGAATTTGAGAAAGCTAGGCCAAGGAGCTATCTCTTCACATAGATAGTTTCCTAACATTAAATGATAAATAACTAATTTGACAACACTTTCGCTAAGAAATAATGGGCTCATTCAAGTACATGAAACCATGTTGGCATTTAGCACAAATATCTTGACAAATTTTTATGGTTTGTTTATTGCTTTTGTTTGAATCATTTTGTCGATTTTTGAATTTTGTGTGTATTTTGGTTAAATATTGTGTTAATTCCTTTGAATGATTCTAGTTCTCATTCGATGCTTGATTTAACCCTTTGTTGTAGCCTGAATCAAGGTTGGTTTTAGGATTTGAGAAAAGATTATTTTATCAACTTTTAGTTGCATGAATTAATTTTCTTCAGTTTTTCAATTCTTTTAGTTGCATTGATCGTAGGATACCTATTGGTACAAGACCAACATTCATCTAATGCAATAATCAATTGGCATAATTACAATACATAATTGTATTAGCCTCCATGACCATAATTGGCTAGTGGAGACCAATATTGAGCATAATGTATGATTCTATGAGTTTATCAGTTTGTCAAGATTCAGGTCCCCATGTGTCCGTTGGACCATTAAGGGATGAGATAACAAGTGGAGTCCCCACTTGCCCTGAATCTAGTCAGTGCAGTTGTGTTTCACTGACACCTTCCTGTTGTGACTTGTGAGTCTACATGTTCTGTTGTTGATAATGTGATTCATGTTATTTGACTAATGTTGTTATTCTTTTATTTTGACAATATTCTATAAATCAGTGAAAGATTCACCAGTTTTTACAATTTTTTATAATGTAGTTAAATATTCAACAAGTTTTTACAACATTATATAATAAAATGAAAGATTCACCAAGATTTTACAACATTATATAATAAAATGAAAGATTCGCCAAAATTTTACAACATTATATAATAAATGAAAGATTCACCAAATTTTTTATATATACATATTATATTATTGATAAAATCGCCTTCAAATTTTCATATATATCGGAGAGATTCGCCCAACTTTTATACATATAAATCTAGGGGGGGTTCTTAAAATCATCCCTGGCCATGACCACACCTATAGCATCAAACCTGAAGCTATTGAGTGATACTTCATCATAATTGGTTGATTCTATGATGTATCGTCAGATGATTGGGTCCTTGATGTACCTTACGAATATGAGACCAGATATTTGATTTACTGTGAACACATTGAGCCAGTTCCTGATAGATCAGAGACATGTTCACTTGATTGATGCAAAGCATATTCTGAGGTACCTGAAGGTTATAGTTGATTATGGGCTCAAGTACGAGGCGAATCAGAAGATTAACCTGGAAGGTTATGTGGATTCATATTGGGCAGGCAGTGCCATTGATAGAAAGAGAAATTCAAGGTGTTGCTTTAGTATGGGATCAGGGATGATCTCATGGTTTAGCAGGAATCAATCTTGTGTGGAACTGAGTACAGCCGAAGCAGAGTATGTTGCACCTTGTTCTGCTAGCTGTGAGGCAGTGTGGCTTAGGAAGCTAATATTTGATTTGTTTGATATCCAGTTGGATGCTACTTGCATATATTGCGACAATCAGAGTTGTGTGAAGTTGTCAGAGAACCCAATGTTCCATGATAGGTCGAAGCATATCAAGATCAAATATCACTATAGTAGGGATATGGTGCAGAGTGGAGCAGTGAAGCTCTAGCATGTTGCGACAGATGAGCAGAGAGATGATGTGTTAACCAAACCATTAGCTAGAGTGAAGTTTGAGTACTTCAGGGAGAAGCTTGGTGTTCTCCAAATCGAGGTTCCCTCCAAAGGGAATTGATGAGTCCGTGAGAATTTTTGACATGGTTGATGTGTTCATCCCATGATCAGATATAAGTGCAGAGCCATTCTGATGTGACTGTGGGATGTGTTCATCTCACATGATCAGATATAATTGCAAAGCCATTCTGATGTGGTTGTGGGATGTGTTCATCTCACATGATCAGATATAAGTGCAGAGCCATTCTCATGTGATTGTGCGATGTGTTCATATCACATGATCAGATATAAGTGTAGACCCATTCTGATGTGACTATGGGATGTGTTCATCTTACATGATCAGATGTTAAGTGTAGAGCCATTATGATATGACTGCGGGATGTGTTCATCCCATATGATCAAACATAAGTGTTGAGCCCTTTTGACATGGTTGTTGTGTTCATCTCATGGTCAGATATAAGTGTTGAGCCCTTCTGACATGGTTGATGTGTTCATCCCATGGTCAGATATAAGTGTTGATCCTTTCTTACATGGTTGATGTGTTCATCCCATGGTAATATATAAGTGTTGAGCCTTTCTTACATGGGTTATGTGTTCATCCCATGGTAATATATGTGTTGGGCCTTTCTGACAGGGTTGATTTGTTCATCCCATGGTCATATGTGAGTGTTGGGAATTTCTGACATGGTTGATGTGTTCATCCCATGGTCTGATGTGAGTGTTGGGCATGCCATTCTGACATGGTTGATGTGTCCATCCCATGGTCAGATGTAAGTGTTGGGCAGGCCCTTCTGACTGGGTCAGATATAAGTGTTGAAGAAGATGAAGACCTACCTGGAGGCTAGGCCTACAACTAGCATGAAAAAGGGCTAGATCTGTAGAACTTCATGTGATGAGTAGAATTGAGATAGCACCAGTGATGATGACCCAGTGATGATCCAGCAATGATGATCCAACAATGATGATCCAAATCAAGTGATGATCTAGATCAAGTGATGATCCAGATCAAGTGATGATCCAGACTTGATGATGATCCAGTGATGCTCCAGATCAAGTGATGATCCAGACAAGATGATGATCTAGTGATGATCGAGACTTGATGAAGATGACTTGATGATGATCCAAATGATAGAAATAAGAAGACTTGTGCTGATAAATTGTGTTGAGAGAATACCTTCCTAGTTAAGAGGGACTGTTGATGTATTTGTAACATCGAAATGTATTCACTTGTATATATTATGTATTGTACCCCGATGTTTATTCCGGGAAGTATCTGTAATGTAATTGAGTCATGTCATGCCCCGATGTTCCGATCGGTAGATTCAATAATGTAAACAATTCATGTAAAGTTATTGAGGTTAATCCTCCATTGTAATTCGGGGAAATAGTCCCCACAATTGAGTTAAGGTTAACTCTCCATGTTGATAGGAGGGAAAAGTCCCCACAATTGTGGGGCACTAGGTTTATTAGACTCTCCTAGAGAAGTCAGCCCTGGTAAGTAATTTTTAAGTAAGGCCGACTTGATGGAGTGGCCATTAAGTGAATGAAAGAATATAAATAGAGAGTGGTCCTCTCTATTTATAACACACACACTCACTCACTGGGACGCATGAGTGAGAGACGAAAATATCTCTCAAGTGAAAGAGAGAGAACAACTGTTGGAGATCATCTTTTTTGTCTTTGGGTTTTACTGCTTCCATTGGTGCTCATTCTATCTCTAAGGAAGTTGCGGGGTTTTCTCCTTTATGGTTTCCCCGAGGAAAATTCTTTGTCTCTCTTGTATCTTGTGATTTTTTTTGTGCATGTTATTCTCTCAAATAAGATCCTATATCATATTGCTTAAATGATAAAAATATAGCAGTAAAGATCACTGGAATAAGAATATACAAAAATGAAATAATGCATTTTATCATAGGCATTCTATGAACTAATTAGAATACACATGTATACTATTTAAGTAATTATAACCATTATCCTTTTGTTGAATTCAAAAGCAAGAGTACAAGCATGTTCCAAAGTAGCATATTAGTTTTATAATCACTTATCCTATACAATCAGATATGAAAATGAAACAAGGAGAATCCTACTAATTATTCTCCTTTTTATAACCTGACGATTTCCTAGTCATAGAAAACCTCACACCAGTAGTATGTCCAAGTAAACTAGCTAAAGTTAATTCCTTTGTTTGAAAATAATCTAGATACCTTAGTCTAGCTAGGCTATACTTCTTGTGGAAAATTAGTTGTTCCTATGTAACAAATCCATAATTCCTAGTTGATACCCCTGTAATGTAATAGGATTTGTATTAACGAAAAAATATTAATAACTATCCTTCCTTCATAACTTAATGAATATTAAATACATCGGTTAGATCGATATTCATGTTGACTCCTCCTTTAATCAAAACTTTAATATATCTTCTAATAGATCTAAGTAATTGCTTAGATTATCCAACTGAATTTCATCTTTGGCAATCCTGTCGATTGGGTCAATAAAATTGGATTATATAAAGTCAACAAAATGTATCGATCGTGCTCACTCAATAATATGATTGTTTGAAAATCGAAAGGTATCCATTCTCAAAATAAAAAGAAATGTAGAGAAATGTAATAAACATTTTAAATTCGAACTACCAAGTCAATCGAATTAGGAGGGTTCCTTAATTTAGCATAATATTTTTCCTTTAAACACTCACAACTAGAATGTCTTTACAAGAACCTAATTCATAAAGCATTAACTCCAAAAGTATAACTATTTCAATCATTTTAACAATTACTCTCTTGTCTTTTACTGAAACTAATTATAGAGTATGAGGATATGTTCATCGACTAGTATTTACCCATAAAATATCATTCAAATATATATAATGAAACATATACAATGCTCACACATAGACAATGTTGGGCCATTATAATGCTTTCAACAAATGGAACATACTTACTTGCAATTCGAGGACGACTTATCTGTTACCTCTTGTCAATCCTTGGAAATGAAACTTGATGTTTGTGTCTTGTAGATGGATTCCCTTTTCTTGTTCAATATCTTATAATTGTTTCCTTAGCTAAGCCCATATAGGCTCGATTGTTTCTAACCTGGGCTCTAATACCATATGTAACATACCCAAATTTCCTCAATGTAAATTGTGAGAAAATGGGGTAAATTTTTTGCTTTTACTATATCTAAACAAATCAACTATGTTAGTCCCTTGAGAGCATATAAACACATAATCATAAACATTACTATCATTTTCATATATTCATGTAAGAAAACTGTACTTCAATTTGATTAAGTTCCACTGAGTAGTTGTCAAGGGGACTATACTAATGACCATACTAGTACAAGAATAATGGTAAGAACTTATACATAAAATATAGAAGCATAATAAACAAATCACATTAATTCTATTGTATTCTTCCATTCTCATATCTCACCTAAAGTATAGGAACTAAGTATACATAATCTTATAAAACAAGCTCTTATTACCAAATGTATAAGCTCACACCCAGTAACCACTATCACATTATATATTTACTTATTTAAAATACGGGTCAGTGCAAGAAGATGATGGACCTTTAAGATGCAATCCTAGTTTTCAAAAACAACATCATGCTACCAAAAAATACATCAACCCGAGCCTGACATAGCACTTGGTATGGTTCAACCCCAGCCTGACATGTCATATGACATGTAGGATAGGAAAACACATCGCGCACGCGTTATATAACTATAAAACGCGTACGCGTTATATACCTACAAAACGTGCACGCGTTTTGTAGTTATAAAACGCGCACACGATATGGAAATTATATAAAAAAAAAATACACAGTCCCGAGTTCATTTTCATCATCAGAAACGCGATTTCGACGGGCAGCGCAGCGTTTGGAGCGAGATTTCGACGGGCGTTGGAGCA
>LPNX011132904.1:0-19990 GCA_001517045.1 Pseudotsuga menziesii
TCACATTCTTCTTATTCACCTTCTTACATTGTTACATTGTTATTCTTAAGCTTCTTTCATGTAATTTTATAATGTAAAAATTGGATTATAAAATATTCTAATGAAAATTCAATTGCAAAAATAAATAAAAACATATACATACTGTGGATCATCTAAAATATTAATGTTGCCGCCCACGACTGGAACTAGCCTAGATCTAGCTTTACCCGGCTCTATCATGCACCGAGAGGGATCAAATATTTCAGGGTGCAAACCCTGCTTCAACAATTGCACTCCAAAAAAGGGTTTGCACCTCCAAATATTTGATCCCTCTCGGCGCATGATAGAGCCGGGTAAAGCTGGATCTAGGCTAGTGTCTAGTTGAATCTTTCGGGCTGAACATGAACATCAATAACCTTTGGCTCCACCTTGAGCACTACTTTTCAATTCCACCTTTGTTTTGTACATCTTACAGTTTTCTGGCAACGCCACGCGAGTATTATAGCTGTTGTAGCTTCTAGCTTGCCACGAATCGTTTCCGTCGCTTCTTTTCTTGTGACCTAAAAATCCCTGTACATTATTTTTTAGAGAAAGCAAGGCTTTCTTATCAGTACTAATACTGTCACTAATATTTTGAATAATTAGTATTTTTTTAAGTGCATATTGTTTTTAAAAGTTCTCTTAATCTTCAATACTTCTCAAGTTCATATTGTATTTAGAAGAGATTTCTTTTTAACATAAATGAGTAAATTTGTATTAAATGAAATGTTCACAAGGTTTTCATAATGGTTTTTAATTCATATATTGTTCTAAATTCAAGAGTGCTGCTATTTACAATTTGTTGAAAAATGACTAAGTTCACTCATAGTCATAGTCAAAGAGAACTTTCGTCAAAACACAATTTAAGATTAGGATTCGGCTACTTCAAGAGACAATGATTTCGGCGACTTCTGTTTGTGATTTTTTTATTAAGATCAACCCAGCTTGGCGTGTTTATGCTCTGGATGCCTCAGGTCTGTCGAGGGGTAAGTTGGTCGCTTGGGATCCGAATGTGGCGGATTTGCAGGCTTTTGTTATCAGTGCAGGAATCCTTATGGAAGAGAAATTGAAGGGTTTGAATGAGGTGGTGTGCATCCTTATCATCTATGCTCCTTACCAGAACCACAGGAGTTTTTGGGATTCGATTATTCATGCTGGCTATCTGAGTGACAGTGCCGTCATTCTGGTCGGTGACTTGAAATTTCACTCTTTCGCCGTGTGAAGTGTGGGGATATGGTAAGTTTGTGGAGCCTCTTGCTGATTATTTCCTGGACTTGTTTGACTCAGCCAACCTGATCGATATTATTTTTCCAAATGTATTGGTACCTACTTGGACTAATGGTCGTTGTGGCTTGGCTGGTGTGGCCAAGCGTTTGGATCGCTTTTTTATGGTTGAATCTCTGTGTGATAACATTGAAAGATATCAATTGTGGGCTTATGTCACTGGATGTTCATGATGTTGATGATGAACATATCTGAAAAATACTTTCCTTGTTAACATCAGAAGCTATTCTTATTGTACTTGTATTTTACCTCTTTGTACCTTCTATGAAAGATTATATTGTTGTAATTATTCATTGTAAAACCTAGGGTGAAAAGAACGCAAAAAAAAATAAAAAATTATAATATATTTTTATTGCTCCCCCAAGAGAAGTTGGCCCAGTGATTTTCTTAGTGGAAAATCAGTAGAAAAGGTAATCTCCAGCACTTTAGGAGAGTGTTTTTTGGGGTTATGTCTCTGAGAGACTTGTTCTCTCTCTTCTTCTCTTTGTTCTCAGAAATACAAAGGATTATCTCTATACAAAGGTTTGTTGGGTTTTTTTCGGATTGGGTTTCCCAAGATAAAAACAATGGTGTTATTGTTTAGTGCTCTGTTCTTTTTCTAGTGATCCTATTGATTAATTGCAATTAAGATATATTGCTATAATCTTGTGAAAATCTAACAGTTGAATCTGTTAACAAATGTCCTTGGAGGATCAACTTCAAGATTAGAGTTAGAGGCAAGGGCAAGAATCTAGAGGAGGGGGGATTAGGGTGCTATTGATGAATAGGATCCAGATACAGACAATGATTTTGATGATATGTAGTTATGAGAGGAAACGATTCACATTGGCCTTCCACTTAGCCTGAGCAATTGGAGCTTCAAGTTCCACCCCAAGGTCATCCAGAGCACTTATAGGACCACCGACTATTTCTAGAGGAAGATTGATGCCCCTTGCCCATAAAAGGTGTAGAGATAATCAATGATTTATATTATTTATCACTGTCATATGTAGTATCTAGATGCCTTATCCGTCATGTGATTCATCTCATGAGATACATTTATTTTGATCATTAGAGATGATTTTCTATCATTCTTTCAAAAGAATATTTTAGTATTTTCATTTTATTGTGGATATGTGATCATGATCCACCATTTGACATCTTATGCATTTTATATATTATTTGTATTTTCATAATTATGTACTAACATGTTTATTTAATGTTTTTGTAGCTTTAAATATTAAAAATTTGAAAAAAATAGTTATTTTTATATTTGTGGAGATATTACTACATTTTCCAATATGTTCACAAATGTTGCCAATAAGTTACATTCCAAATCCTTGACAAAATATTGGCCAATAGGATATATGTAACTATGATATGGAGCTTGAACTTTAGCCCAGCTAATAAATTTTACGGCCGTTACCACAGATTCCTAGGAAACAACAGCAGAAGCGTACAAATTATTTCTCAAAAACCCTAAAGCAAAAGAGGAAAAAAAGGAGTCCCAAACCATGAGAAGAAAGCTGAAAATGAAAAAATTAACCCTGGAAAATTCCCGATGATGTAGTCAGAAGTCGTCTTCCCCCTTTCTAAAGGTGTCAAGCTTTCCAGGAAAAGATATCCAACAAAAACATCAGGCAATAGAATGGATCCTTTTCTTAGTCTAGAAGTCGAGGATCTAACTTTTGACCTGTTGGAAAGAGAAAAATAAGTTCTTGCACGGCTCAATGTTGGGGATGTGGGATTCTTTTCCTGCAAAATAGGCACAAAACAAGCGTTTAAATTATAAATTTAAACCATATTTTCAAAACAAAATCTCAAAATTTTTAAATTCACAAAATCTGAAGGGATGCTTGACACATATGCATTAGAACTTAGAAATGCCATGTAAACATTCTCAAAGATATACAATCTGTTAATTGAGATAGAGGATTTAAAGATAAAGGTAATTCAATCCATATAATATTTATAAGGATGTGAATGCACAAATGGGTTATATTCATTGGAATCTGGCAATATATGAAAACAATTAATGTGCACTTGTAAATAATTATCAAAATCATTGACTATATTGAGATTAATTTTTGTAAACTGAATGATCTAATACAATTTAATATTAGAAAACATCACAAAACAAAGAGTTCAAAAAGGCCATTATGGAATTTATCCATAAGAGAATTCTTAAAAGGCTCTAGTACAAAGACCAAAATTCTTTCAAATATAGCTACCAGACACAATTACACATGCTCACCCAGACGGAGCAGGGGAAAGGGAGACGCGTGCAGCTGGAAAATTTGCTTAGTGCTACTTCCTGAAGACTGATTTGTTGGGATTAACTTTAGCAGTAATAAGTATGGTAATGGTGCATTAGTTGACCTAGAAGACAAATGGTTAGGATGAACAAAATTATGCTAGGGATTTATAATCTATTCATTTAATACAAAATTTCCTTTTCAAAATCTATTCATTAAACTTTTCATTTAATACAAAATTTCCTCATTTCTACTTTAAAAAAAACCTCTTCTAAATACAATATGAACTTTAAAAATAATGAGAACTTCTAGATACAACATGCACTTGAAAAGTATTGAAGATTAAAAAAACAAAGTTTTCAAAATACTAACGACAGATTTAGTACTAGTTAGAAAGCCTGGCTTTCCCTCAAAAAATGTATGGTTTTAGGTAAGAAGCCTGTCATTTCAAAACTGTAGATAATTGTGACAATGGTTAAAAGCCTTGCATACCAAAAAAAAACCTATTAGCATTTACGTTTTGATTGTCAATTTGCGGTTTCCACATTCCTGCAAAAGATTACCAATAAAGGCACTTCCACACCCATTTGTAGGCTATAAAACATAAAATCCTTAAGGACAAAGTAATCAGATTCTAGAGATAAATGATTTTTCTTGTTTGTGAGGGTGAAATAGTGTTTTTATGTTGATTTCGACAACTTCTATGTAGTTGCTTCAATGTTGGTGTGCGGGTGTTGTGAAAAAGATTGCACAAGGTGCATTCTTTCCACTTGGGTAGGGCAAAGCCATGTAGGCTGCAGCAAGGCCTTAATATTAGGTGCCCCTATTATTGGTGGGTGAGTACCCCAAGTGATTTTGCAAATGGTTGTTAGTAAAATAAAACAAAACAAAAAAAATAAAAACAAAATTAGACAAAACAAGGCAAAGGGGTAGGAATGAAAACTCCAACAATTAATAGATACCAAATGACTTCTTTTATTGCCATATGGTCAAGCATGTACACCACTCTGGAGATGTCTTTAGTTTGATGCATGCTGTATGTTCATGATGCTTTACCGTGCAAATTGCAAAAATGTCCGATGTGTGCCAGATTTCCACTATAATAGCAAGTGATAGCTCTTCGTTTTTATAAAATGAATCTATTTATCAGCTTGATTCAAAAAAATGGGTTAATCTATTAGTTTGATTCAGAATTTTGGTAGATAAGTATATATAGAAAATGGAGCCTTTTGATCTTCCTTAAAAACAAAGTCGTGGTTGGATATGGAAATTTTAAGTGCCTCGTTACAATGTGAGACTCTCTTTTGATTTTGTTAAAATTGATGCTCTTCCACCATGAAACCAAAGAGAAATTTGAATGTATTATGAACGAAAATCAGATGATCATTTCTATATATTTGACTGTATTTTTGCCCTTATGCATTGGCAAGTGATATATTGTTGCAAACATCGTGTCACAGGGAATATATGGTGGAGGGTCTAGAAAGAAATTTATCGAAAACATTTATAGGGAATTATGAGAAATTGGCCAAAAATATTGGCAAAAATAAATTTAGAACTAAAGAACTATGAACATATCTGACAAATCGATAACACTAAAAACTCAGGAGAAATCGGGAACATCGTAAAGACTGATTTGTTGAGATTAACTTTAGCAGTATGACAATGGAAAATTAGTTAACCTAGAAGCGTATTGGTACATATATGGATAAATGGCATTCTACATGCATCTGTAAATTCTTGTAATTATAAAAACTTACAAAAAAGCTAGAGAGCAATAATGTGTCTACAGAATTTGTTCTTATAATTATAAAAAATTTAGAAAATAACCAGAGAACAATTATGTACCTACAAAATTTGTTATTTTTCGGTCTGGCTCCGTAACACTTCCTAACAATTTTACCCGGTTCTTCTTCTGAAGTTCTTATAATTCCTCGCACTATCTTCTTTTGGAATCGCATCGATGACCATGGAAGACCGAACGGCAAAAGGAGTGGAGTCGCTGTATTTTCCATAGTTGTTGACCCTGATGAACGGTGACGAAGAACCTAATTACTCTAATTTAATCAAGCCACCATAGCAACATCCCATTTTTTATAACAGTGATCAAACAAACAGCATTCCAAATCCTTTTGAAACGATTAGAAAATACCAGGCTAATCGAAATCCTTTTGAAACGATTAGAAAATATTCTTTCGGTGTTTGTGAACTGACATTCTTTAGACATTTTAAACATGAACCTGAAAGTGAACATTGAAGATTTGTTGTTTTTGGTGGTCCTAAGGTACCTTTGTTAAGAAAGAGAAGGTTTTTCTCAAGTTCATGTAAGGTTGGTGTTACCAAGGAGGTGATATTATGTAAGGTGAAATTTTAAAGAAAAATAATTATCATTACACCAAATAGATGTTATTGAATAAAGTAATAAAAAGTTAAGAGTCATACATTTCTTTTAGGTTCTAGAAGAGAGGATGCAAGCATGAATGATAGTTTGTCTCTCTTGGTATCTCATTTTCAAAATATATATTAAGGACTTGGATATTTAAATCATGAGAAGCTTTTTGAGATGATGATTTCAGTTTCACTTGAGGCTAACACCAACTTCACTTTTAGTCATTAATATTATGTATTGTTGTGTTTCTAGGATTGGTTTAAGGTTTATTTGCTCGTCGCCCCACTTGGGGAAAGCACCCTTCCCTTGAGTGCACCTCTCATTTGTAATATCATCTTATTCATGGGGTATACAAATTTTCCTTTTAGTCTAAACTAGATGTAATATCATTCCACATAACTTAGTTCTCAAAGTTCCAAATATCATAATTGTTAATTAAGCAAAAGCTTTAGCCTCCTTTGTAGTACTTTAGTCATTAGATTACATTTATCAAATGATAACATGATTGCTTAGAACTATGCAAAGCTTAGGACAATATTTACCATGTCTAATCAAACATAGAAGACACACATTGCCCATAAACTGGTAAGTCTCTAGAGGTATAATCAATTACATGAGAATCTATTTATATCAAATTAATATTTATTCTCTTAGATGCATTATGATCTTACCAAACCAAAGAATTTTGGCTTAACCACACCTGATTGTATTTTGTATAAATAAAACATCTACAACAATTATTAACTTAAGAGTTCATGAGTACTAATCATTTGTAAGCATATGTGTAATAAGATAAGGCTTCAATGGCATAAGCACTATGAATCCCAACATAATTTCTTCAACTAAGTTCTTCATTAAATATAGAATCAACCACTCATACAATCTTGGAGAATGAAAGTGTACAAGGGTTGTTAAATGCCATGATTCCTTTCAACATATATTAATGCACATAATAATTTAACAATCATTCTTTCTATATGAAACATTCATTATGCATTGTATTCTTTTTATCCACAACTACTGAAATATAAGAAGGACAATTGTATGTACCTCATGAGATGGAATGATCAGCACAAACTTGTTAATAAACAACTAAACGTCATCAAATATCATTAACACCATATGGTATACATCCCAAGTGAATCAAATATAATTAAATAACATAACATAACATAAATACTCAACTTGAATATTTTATTTGACAGTTAAATGTGCAACTGCAACTTTCCACCCAACCATAAGCAGTCTATCAATCTATACTCTTTCAGCTAAGAGGCCAAACCTAAGTTGAGCAACATATCTACTAGGGTAAAGGGTTAACCAATTATTTTACTCAAAAGCATCAACATGACCTTTGAGTTAAACCCCCAACCATGGTTAGAAAAATAAATTTGATATTTAACAAACTAATCCAGCTTTATAAATAAAAAGAGTCGGCTTCTTCGAAGTTAATTTTGGGTTTTCAACAAAGCATTGATTATAACCATAATATATTTCTCAATACTTAAATCATTAAAATAAAAAAGACTCTTATAGAACATTGCTCCAAACCAAAGAAAGTTTGGCTTCCAACATTATGCTTTTAATACATAAGTAGAGTTTAATGCAATCAACTCTTAACTCTAAGTAAATAATTTACACCAATAAAGAGCTTACCTGCTAGTATTACAAAAAGGAGAACTCTCTCTCTCTCAATCCATAGATCTTCATAGTAAAGTATGCAAAAAATCATAAATATAAATTTTATGTTCCTCAACCTAAAGTAGAATTATGGCTTCTTTAAAAATAATAGATGGGGATTTTTATGTTCTACAATTTATTAATAGAAATATGCTTTCTTATAAAAAAATAACAAAAAACACTACTCTTCAAAGTTATTTTGTATTAAAACAAATACTCAGGCTCTTGCCCATAGAGGCTCTCTCCAACATAGGTCACTCCCTTTATACAATGAGTTATGGAATTAAATCTTCGAAACCGGATTCGATCCCCTCTTCAAGAAAGGTCGTTCCCTTAACACTACACATTAAATAAACAATACTTTGAAAATTAGTGTTGACTCCCTCTCCAAGAGAGGTTGCTCCCTTAACACCATGTATTAACCAAAAAATTGTAAGAATAAGAATGGATCAACCCTCTTTGTGGAAGGGTCATCCCTCTCTCTACATGCATAGTTAAATACAACATATAGTATAGCTAAAGACAAAGAGTGGATCGACACTCTATATGGAGAGGTCGTCTACATATTTCCACATGCAATGGTAATTACTATATATATTGATATGCACACTTTGTATAGAAGGGATTGGAGCTCACCTTCTACTGACATTCAGTAGAATGTTCACCCATTCATAAATACAATAAGGGATGGAGATCACTCTCCACTTTTAATAGAGTGTTCTTCAAATAATAATAACCGAAGTTTATTATCCATATTCAACAAAATGTTTTTTAACTAATAAAGACTAGAGTTGTTCTTATATAAAGGTTTCTCTTATATGCTTACTACAATGGATAGAATCGGTACTTTTACCTCTCGCATGGTAACAAAGACAATGGATTTGGCACTACTTCAGTCAAACAAAAGGATAAAAAAAAACAAGAAATGCAATCAAATTTATTAATGCAACAATATATAATAGGTAGCAAAGTTCTACCTACTTGCACCTTACAAACTTGGGGCGTCTCTCTATTGCTTATGCAGAAAGTTTTAATATGATGACTACAAGATGATCATAGTTTTCCCCTACTTTATATGCCAAAACAAAATCAAGGGTGTCATCCTCCCTCCATATAGGTAAAACGATTTTCTTTTGGATGGAGTTGGTTCTCTTATTTTGTGTTTCCTCGAGACCCTATATCATAAAAAATCTATTCAACTTCTTTTTGTGTTCTCTCCAACAATGTAGCACACTAAATCGATCCAAAGTCAACCTTCCTAAGACACACATCCATTCTTGTTCTTGCCAATCAACAAGAAAAACCTAATTGCCACCCTTTTCTCTTATAACCAAACATAGACTTCCCAATTATTGAGTCCATCCTCCTAACCCTTTCTCAAAGAAAGGATGTCCCCCCCTTTTTTCACCAAGAATGGTCACATATTCATCAACATTGAACCCTAACTACCATGATGAGTGTTAGAAAAAAAGATTGCGGAGCAATAATATTAAACAAGATGAAAATATTAAACACACAAACACATTACAAGAGAGATACCAATATAACATGGTTCACCCAAGATGGGCTACGTCCACACAGAAATTACCAGTCCTTTTATTATATTGTTCAACAAAATGAAGCAATACAACTTGCATCACACCTGCTGCACTTCCTCTTCACTCTCTCATAATCTCTCTCACACAATCAAATAGATCATTTTTTCACAATGCTACAATACAATACCCATTCGTATTATAGTGCTTCCTTTTATAAACGAGATACCATGGGATTCCCAAAACCATGGGCCCGTAAATCACCCGTTATTGACCAAGTCATCACTATGAAATTACAACAATCGATAAGGCAATTTTTCCTAAATTTTCGCTACAGGGGTGCTGCCCCCCTGGACCTCCCATGGCGACGTTAGTGGGGGGGAGCCCCCCCTCACCCACAATCATGGTATTGAGATCCATACACTGCTGAAACATGGCCTATTAATCAGGAATACCAAGCTCTACTTCTAACAATCTCCCACTTGGAGACTGATCACAACAACTCCCTCGTTGTTGCGCTTGCTAGACTATGTTATTAACCTTGGACCTGAAAATTTCTCTTCTTCACCTTCATGATTGAAGGACAAATGAAACCGAGCAGGATCTTGGTTTCTCTCTGGTTACTACCTTTTTCAACATGTCTGCAGGATTCTGGATAGTGTGTATCTTTTCTAACTTAAACAACTCATCTTCCAGAACAAATCGTATGAAATGGTACTTGAGTTGTATATGTTTAGTCTTAGAATGGAAGGCTAATTTATTTGCAAGATGAATGGAAATATGACTATCATTATAAAACCTGCTATTCTCCTTTTTCTTACCCAATTCCTCCATGAACCTTTGTAACAAAATCATCTCATTACTAGCCTTTGTAGCAACAACATAGTCTACATCCATCATTGAAAGTGCAACAACCTTTTGCAGTTTCAAAATCCAACTTACTATTGTTCCACCTACAATAGAAACATACCATGTGGTGCTCCTCTTGTTGTATTTATCACTTGTCATATCTGCATCAACATATCCCTATAGAACAATGTTTGAACCTCCAAAGCATAATGCATGAGAAGTGGTACCTCTCAAATACTTGAGAATCCATTGTACTGCCCTCTAATGCTCTTTACCTGAATTATTCATATACCTTCTCATAACTCCCACTACATGTGCAATATCTAGTCTTGTACACACCATGGCATACATCAAGATATCAATTGTTGATTAATATGGAACCTTGGACATGTATTTTATCTCCTCCTGTGTCTTGGGACACATCTCCTTACTTAGTTTGAGATGGCTGACCAAAGGTGTACTAACTGGTTTTTCATTCTGCATTCTAAACCTCTCTAACACCTTTTCTATGTACTAACCCTGAGACAATGTCAATTTGCAATTTTTTGTATCTCTTGTTATTCTTGTACCAAGGATTTGCTTTGCATGACCCAAATCCTTCATTGTAAATGAATTAGCTAGTTTCCTTTTGAGCACATTTATATCCTGCATGTTAGACCCTACAACAAGAATGTCATCCACATACAATAACAAGATAATATATATTCCATTATTTATCCTCTTGAAATAAACAAAGTGGTCAGAATGACATCTACTATAAACCTGTCAAATTTCAAATACCACTGCCTTGGAGCTTGCTTTAGGCCATACAAGCTCTTCTTCAACCTGCAAACCAAATTCTCCTCCCCTTTGACCTCATACCCCTGTGGTTGCTGCATATAAAACTCTTCCTCCAAATCCCAATGGAGAAAGGTTATTTTCACATCTAACTGTTCAAGATGCAAATCTTCTACCACCAATAGACTTAAAAAATTCCTAATTGAAATCATTTAAGCAACATGAGAAAATATTTCATCAAAATCTATACCTTTCTTTTGTGCAAATCTCTTTACAACAAGTCTAGACTTCTATCGCTTCTTTCCAGGCTTCTTCTTCCATCAACCTACAAACCTATTTATTCTGCAATGTTATTTTACCTGCAGGAAACTGAACCAAATCCCAAGTCCGGTTTCTTATCAATAAGTGCATCTCCTCATCCATGCCTTGCTCCCAATTATTTCTAGTTTCCCCCTGCATTGCTTCTTCATAACATTTTGGTTCACTGGAATTAGTCATCAATAAATAATACAATGAAGGAGATAATAGTTTAGGGGGTTTCCATAACCTGGTATATCTTCTTACACTTGCAGGAGTTTGAGGTACTTGTTGTTGTTCTTGATTTTCTAGCACCTTTGAAACTTCATTTTATTTGACTTCATCAAGCACTGTGTACAATGTGTTTTCCTTTACCTCTTTATTTCCCTGCAACCGATCTTTGTACATAACCTTTTCATTAAATACTACATCTCTACTCCTAATGATTTTGTTATTTTCATAATCCCATAAGCGATAACCAAAATCATCAACCCTATATCCAATAAAGGTGCATTTCTTGGATTTAGCCTTAAGATTTGTTCTATTTTCTTTATCAATATGGAAAAATGCTTCACAACCAAAAGTTCTCAGAAATGAGCATTTTAGATTTTTACAACAATCAAGTAATGTTATGATATAGGAGGCGAAGGAGCAGGGGCCCTTTCTCAAAATCTTGGTACTTTTTTAGGACTTACCCAAGTTTCTCTTATTTTAGTGATTTTTTGGATGAAGAGTCAAGGATTAGCCATTTCCCACACTTTTTCCAGTCGAATGAGTAGCATGGGAACAACCTCCATCAGATAGCTAGGAGGGGCGGTGGCAACATTGTCCCTTTCTCATCCTATTCTATTTACACGTTCCCTTCTAAAATTTCTCCCACTTCTGAAATTTGAGTAAAGAGGAGAAGCAGCATGGGCCCTTTATCAACCTTTTATGGTTAGAGTGGCGAGGAGGAGGTGCAATGGCCTAATTTTCTAGAGAGTGATTAATTTTATGATAGAGGAGGAGAAGGAGCATGGGACCTTTCTCAAACATTGGGTCTTTAAGTGAGGACCTTTCCCTTTCTCTGAATTTAGTAAGTTTTGGGAGGAATATTCAAGGAGCATTACCTGAATTTTCCACACTTGTTCCATTCGAATGATTAGCATGGGAACTCCCTTAGAATTTTGGAAGGAGAAGGAGCATGGTCACTTACGTTTCTCAAACTCTTGAGAATTGAGTGGGAAACTAGACTTTTATCTCGATTTAGTCATTTTTGGGAGTAAGAGTCAAGGAGAACTATCCCTTTCCCACACTTCTTCCATTTGAATGAGTATCATGGGACTCCCTCAAAGTTTTGGTAGGACAAGGAGCATGATACCTTTCTCAAATTCTTGTAATTTGAGTGAGCAATTGAACCTTTGTCTCGCTCTAGTAATATTCAGGAGGAAGAGTCAAAGAGAACTAGCCCTTTTGCACACTCATCTTATACACATGAGTAGCATGGGAACCATGGGTCACCCAATACCATGGGCCCGTAAACTGTTGGCTAACAAATATCCCAAAAAATTTTGTTTGGGGGTTTTACCCTGAACCCCCACATTAGAGGAAATTTCAACTCAAAATGGGCCTCCTAAAATGAACTAATAAAATAATAGTTAAAATAATAAAATAATATTTATTAATTTTGGAGGAAGAAAAGAAAAAAACTATTTTTTTGTTTGTATTTTTGACATATCTCCCTGTGTTTTTACTCAAATTTCGATCGGGAGAGCTTGTTGGATGTGGAATTAAATTTTGCATCCAACGAATACCTACTCGGCATACTTTTGACGGACCCCGCTACCCCAAAAACAAGAAATACCTGAAAAAATGGAATGATGACATCATCATTCCGTTTTTTCGGGTATTTCTTGTTTTTGGGGTAGCGGGGTCCGTCAAAAGTATGATGAGTGGGTACTCGTTGGATGTGGAATTTAATTCGGCATTCAAGGAGCTCTCCTGATTGAAATTTGAGTAAAAACACAGGGAGATATGTCAAAAATACAAACAAAAAAAGTAGTTTTTTTTATGATACCTATCCCCAAATTTATATTAAAAAGGTGTTTAAGACCTATACGGTATTTCAAATTTAAAGCAATTTCATTGGCTAACACATGATGACATGGAATTTGAATAAAAGTTAAAAGGCCCACTTTGAGTTGAAATTTCCTCTAATGATCAAGGGCCCGCTGGCCCCGAACCCCCTAGACGAGGGGGACGACCCCCCTGCTAGGACGAGTCTACGGTAAAACTAGGATACAAACACAACTGAACAATAACATCTATGAATTCAGGAATATTGGGTTCCACAACAAACAAAAATAAACCCTTAAACTGTTGGGAGGAGGAGTGGAAACATTGTCCCTTTCTCACCCTATTCTATTTACATTGGCCCTTTAGCAATTTCTCCCACTTATGAAATTTGAGTAAGGAATAGAATGGGCATGGGCCATTTCACACCATTTTATGGTTAGATTAATGCGGAGGATGTGTAGTTTCCTAATTTTCCAATGAGTGAGTAATTTAATGATAGAGGAGGAAAAGGAGCATGGGCCCTTTTTCAAACTCTTGGTCTTTGAGTAAGGACTTGGCCCTTTATCTTGCTTTAGTAAGTTTTGGGAGGAAGAGTTAAAAAGTAGCTATGTTTCCCACATTTGTTCCATTTGAATGATTATCATGGGAACTCCCTTAAAATTTTAGGATTATAAGGAGCACATGCACTTAATTTTCTAAAACTCTTGTGAATTGAGTGATCAAGTGACCCTTTTATCTCTCTTTAGTAATTTGGGAGGAAAACACAAGGAGTGCTATCCATTTCCCATACGTATTCCATTTGAATGAGTAGTATGGTCACTCCCTTATACTTTTGGGAGGATAAGGACCTTGGGCCCTTTCTCAACCTCTTGTAATTTGAATGAGCAACTAGCCCTTTCTCTTGATTTATTAATTTTTTGGAGAAAGAGTCAAGGAGCACTAGCCCTTTTGCACACTTGTTCCATACGCACGAGTATCATGGTAAATCCCTTATACTTTTGTGATAAGGAGTGGAAACATTGTCCCTTTCTCACTCTATTTTAATTATGTTGGCCCTTCATCACACTTCTGAAATTTGAGTAAGGAGGAGGAGAAGGAGATTTGGCCCTTAATCACCCTTTTATGGTTAGATAGATGAGGAGTAGGTGGAGTGGCCTCATTTTCCAATGAGTGAGCAATTTTAGGACATATGAGGAGAAGGAGCATGGGACTTTTCTCACTTTCTTGTAATTTGAGTGAGCGACCCTTTCTCTCGCTCTAGTATTTTTCTGGAAGAAGAGTCAAGGAGTACTTGTACTTTCCCAAACTTCTTCCATTTGAATGAGTATCATTGGCACTCCCTTAGACTATTGGGATTGGAAATGACTATATTGGCCCTTGCTCCCACTTTGAGATTTGAGTAAGGAGGAGAATGAGTATCAACCCTTTCTCACCTTGTTATGGTTAGAGTAGTGAGGAGGAGGTGGAGAGGCTACATTTTCCAACGAGCAAGTAATTTTATGAAATAGGAGGAGAAAGAGCATGGGACCTTTATCAAACTCTTTTAATTTGAGTGATCAACTAGCTCTTTCTCTCGCTCTAGTAATTTTTGGGAGGAAGATTTGAGGAGCATTAGCCCTTTCCCACGCTTGTTCCATTCGAATGAGTATTATACGCACTCCCTTAGAGTTTTAGGAGGAGGAGAAGGAGCATGGGCCCTTCATAAAACTATTGTAACTTGAGTGAGAAACTGGCCCTTTTTCTCATTTTTGTAATTTTTGGGAGGAAGAGACAAGGAGAACCATTCTTTTCCCACACTTGTTCCATTCGAATGAATAGCATGGGAATTCCCTTAGACAATAGTTAAGGCATAACAAAAGAAGATGGGGCATATTAATGTCAAGAGTGGGATGGACCTTCATATGGATAGAGGATGATGGGTTCTTATCCCAACTTACTATTTCAGCTTAGCTTTAGGACGAGTTGGAGAAATACTATCAAAAAGTATTACCTATGTAGCATTATTCACAATCCTATGAGGATTGAATCTTGAGGTAGGGTTTTATTATTATCATGTTGTTTACTTAAATATTGTTTGACATATTAAATTGTATTTTGGATAATGCATTGGAACTTATTTATGTTCTGAATTATGCATTGGAGGCTATCTCTTTTATTATAAATTAACTTGTATAGTTATGGTAGTAATATTAATTGTTATTTTAAATAAAATAGTCGTAGAAAGACATCTATGATATCATGCAATATAAATAGTTTCTTAGTACTATAGAAATAAACACATTTTAAATTATGAGTGGAATAATAAGAATTGAAGATTCCATGAGCGAGATGTTTGGCATGAATGAGGCCTATGTGGTGAGGCCAAGAGAGGCTCAGGTGGACAAAAGACAAGAATTTTGTGTGTTAAGAGCAGTGGAGGTTCTCTAATACATAGAATAGGGTGCTCAATATCCACCTCGTAGTGAAACTTTTAACGCTACTATAGCAAGGATGTGAACCGTCAAATATGATCCAAGGATCAATCCAACATTTCACATCCCTGTAATCGCAGTAGCAAATGCTATGCTACGGGGTGGATATCGAACGTTCTATAGAAAAGATGGTGGGTGGACAAGCGATGGAGTCTCATTATTCTAGAGAAAAGGTGGTGGGTGGATGAGCAATGGATGCTTTTCAATCTAGAGAAAAAGTGGTGGGTGGATAAGCAATGGAGGATCGTTAGTCTAGAGAAAAGGTGGTGGGTGGACAAGTGGTGGATGCTTGTGAGTCTAGAGAGGCTCGTCAGTTTGCCTTAAACATTAAAAAAATATTCCCAACCATCAAAACACATCACTATCGGTACTGTTTTGTAGTGGAGGTGGATTGTAATGCAATGTTTGAGGGAGGAGCTCCTGAAATATCGCATGCATGGGAGGCGATCTTGAAATCCTAAAATCTTAAATCTTGCACATGTGGGAGGACAAGCACACCCATGGAAATTATGGTCACATTTGTTACTTGGTCCTATAATGAATTATTGTTATTCCTATAGCTAAACATGATTAGAATAAGGGAGGGTAATGATGCAATGAAAAATTGGTTTTGGATTCACTCTCACTGGATAAAAAACTGATCCTGTTTGCTATTTTATTGTGTTTGGGTATTTGAATCCCATCAATCCTGGTTTTATTGAAACTCATGGTGGAAATTCCCTCCATTCTTCGATTGGTTTGGCTAGCAACACTTTATATGATTCAATTAGTGCAGACAATGATGTTATAAAAGCAACAAATTTATTAAACACAGAAGTCTCGTAGGAGGAGCAAGAGAGTATGGATATGGTGGAAGACAAGGTTAATCTAGTTAGGGCCTACACAGAATATGATGAGGTTGAAAGGAATCTTCATGAAATTATTTTGAACTTGGGTTTCTCTATAATACCAACTTATTTTTTCTATAAGACTTTGGAGCTCTATTAGCACACAAAATCTATGGTATCCCTCGGTATGCGACTAAAGGACAAATACTTCTGCCATTTGAAGCAACGAATAAATATCTTGTATGAACAAATGAAGACCTTGAAAGAGCATAATTCTTACTTCTTGAATGTCATCACATGGGGGGATGGATGATTGGATGGATCCTTTGAACATCCTGCTCATATGCCTCCTCAGGTTGATCCCTTGGAATTTTCTTACTAGAACGCTACAAAATCACCTCCTGCCCAGTTTCCTCAATCCTAAGACTAGCATAGTCTTATGAATTAGTTATTTGATGTTTCAGTTTGAGGATATTTTAGTTTCTTTCATATCTAGCTTTAGTAGTTCAAACTTTGAAAGATGGTATTTAGAATAGTTTGAGTTTTGGTGGTTCAGACTTTGAAACATGGTATTTAGAATAGTTTGAGTAGCTATTCAACCTATTTTCCCAACTAGCTAGGAATATATTTTTTATTCTTAGACATGTGGATAACTGTTTAATTGTTTTAATAAGTAGGCATGCTCTACCACCTCTATACATTTTTCCATAATATATTAATGTAGTTACTCAGATACTTCAAAAACAATTTATGTGTGGACTAAATAAAGTGTTGAGGTTCAATGTATACATTGTTTCTTCTTCTTCAAACTACATATTTTATAGTTTTCCTATTTAATAATATTAATAGGATTTAGCAGTACTAGTTCTTTTATCAATGTGAACATGTTATTGAAGAATCCATGACAAAATGGTGTGGGAGGCACACTATTATAAACATTGTTAATTGCAATATTGATATTGAATGCTATAGACATTCAAAGATAACACCTTTGAAAATGGAAATCACTTTTTTTAATTGAAATTGATAGTCTCATATAAAAAAGTGCACTTTAAGGGTTTAGTAGTAGTAAGAAATTACACTATTGGAATAAAACACACTTTTCAAACCCAATATTGCCACCAATATTACCATTTTTAGAACCCAATTTTGTACTTTATAAAGGTTGATATTAACCATTTTCCTCATTGGAAACTCACCCTTTCTCTCACTCTAGTAATTTTTGGGAGGGAGAGACAATACGGTATAGTCATTTCCCACACTTACTCCATTTGAATGAGTAGCATGAAAATTTGAGTGACAGGTATACAACACGATGTTGGGGATATAATGCGGTGATATAAAGGAAAATGATTATCATAATGTCACGTCCCCATGCCTCCGACCGGCGAAGAGGGTGCGACCCATGGCGTTAACCATCCGAGCTAAGAGCCCATGAACATGTACATGGATAAAAATTGCATAAACAGAATGCTGTAGGCAAATGCATTAGGGTAAAACAGGCACAAATGCCATTGTTTATCATACACAGCTATCGTTATTTATCATGCACAGCGGAAACAACATGCATTCACACAACCATTCATTTAACATGTTCATCATTTTCATTAACAGAAATTACGATTGCAGAAGTAAAATGGACAAGATCACTTATCTTATGAAGAAGTCGTTTCGCAACCAGCTACGTCGCTACAACATTCCACCCAACCATAGGCCAGCGTGCTCCTTAATCTCTCAGCAACACTGCCACCCCCGAGCTGGGCATGATTCTCCAAGGAATAAGGGAACTAGCAGGCTTACACATAGCCAAGGATATACAAACACAGCCAAGCCAACACAGTTGGGTTTATCATGCCATCCAGGAGTTGGGAAAGGCTAGATGCTAAGCTGGTGAGCTCATTGCAGAGCTAGGAACACCTACACCAGAACTAACCTGACTTCTAAGACACCCACGCATACCCAACACAAGGAATCAGTCCTTTCTCTGCTACATAGTCCCTCAGGCCCTGCATTCCCTTCCAATGCTATTCAGGGGTGGTGGAGAAGAAATCCATCCCTCTAGCTCTGTCTATGTGGTTTCCAACACACCAGGTTTATCAAGCAAACCAAGCTCCCATTCCTGCTCCTTACACAGTCCGAATACCAACCATTGCATGTATGCAACCAATTGGCTGTTACCGCTTAACAGGGGAAAACAAATCCAAACCATCTACAGCAGCCACAAAGCGTAACAGCAACCACAGCTCACGGCATGGGAAATTAATAGTCCCGAAATGTATCAGTGAGTGCAGCTCACAACATGGGGGAAAAAAACAATCTGTCCTTGGGCAATGAAGTCGCCGGGAAAACATACATAGACCACGCTGAGGAATAAATTACAGTCTCCCAGCCTGTGCGTGAGTGAAACAACAACGCAGGACTCACAAATCAGTCCATGAGGAAAGGATACAGCCAAACCATCCGTCGATCCGCAGAGGAAAAACTATGTGGGTGAAAACCATAAAATCCTATGCGTGAGCGTGAGCAACTTCCGCTCCTGTGTGAGGATGAACAGCCTACAAAGAGGACGCGAAATTTGGAAGTGCGTGAGAAACAGCAATGTCATGGGGAGAGTGGAATGCTCGCGTGTGTGAGGACGGTGGTTTCTTCCATTGTGAAGTCAACCGTGGTGGATCTGCGTGTGGGTGAGGACTGACAGTCTGCCACCCCACTCCCAAAGACCATTAACTGCCTCAACCACCACCAGCCATTTTTAATGAAAGTGGTTGGAATAAAACAAGGGAAGATGGCACCTGGGTTTTTCTCTCATTGGCCAAGGTTTAACAATTCCCCCACCCTTATCCTTGTGAAAATCATGCCCCTTTCTCATTTTTGTTACCGCGATCGTAGATGGTCGGGTTCATTTAATTAATTATAGATGCGTATTTACATGAGGACCAACATAATATATGCCGCATGCCCCGATATACCATCGGTGACAATTTAAATCCAAAACATAGCATAATCGATCAACGGTGGGGCCTTGGCCTTTAGCTCCACACCATGATCATTTACAATATACACATCATATACATCTAATGCAACGGATTCAAAACCGGGGTGTTACATTCCCCTCCCCCTTCAATAGCACTGTCCTCAGTGCTTTACAAAATTGAACAAAATGCTACACTGGTATCGCCTTAGTGTTCCGCAAAATTGAACAAAAATGGATGTGCCAATCGCATGGCATCCTCCAGCTCCCACGTAGCCTCTTCAGGTCCGAAGTGCTCCCATTGCATCTTTACCTGCCCTATGGCTTGGTTCCGGAGCATGGTGACCTTCCTGTCGAGGATGCGCATTGGTTCGATTCGGAACTCTCCCTCGGGTTCCACCTGAATCACATCCCAATTTATTACATGGTTAGGATCATGTACATATCTCTTAAGCAAAGAAACATGAAAAACATTATGAGCTCTAGTGCTAGCAGGAAATGCCAGTCTATATGCAACTGGCCCTATTCTTTCAAGCACTTCAAACGGCCCACAGTATCTCGGTGACAACTTGGCACAACTTCCAAGCTTCAAGGAACTCTTCC
>LPNX011132904.1:20059-96727 GCA_001517045.1 Pseudotsuga menziesii
CCGAACTCCCTGTTCACCCTATGCTTATCTGCATAGCTTTTCTATCTGTCCTGTGCTGCTTTCAGCTTCTGCCTGATCTTTACAACCTCTTGCTCCATTTCCCTGAGCAATTCTGGCCCAAGCACAATCCTATTCACTGGATTATCCCAAGTCACTGGTGTCCTACACCTTCTTCCATACAAAGCTTCATACGGACACATCCCCAAGGATGCCTACTGTCCATTGTTATAAGCAAACTCTACCAAGTGCAAGTAATCTTCCCACTTGCTTGGTTTGTCCATCACGTACATGCGAAGCATATATTCAAGCACCTGATTAACTCTCTTTGTCTGACCATCTGTCTGAGGATGGTATGCAGTGCTAAAGTTTAGATTTGTACCCAAATCTGCAAACAACCCCTTCCAAAAGTTGGAAGTGAACTTGACATCTCTGTCAGATACTATTGCCTTCGGCAATCCATGCAATTTGAATATCTCCTTCATGAAGATCTTTGCAATGTCGCCAGTCTCATACGTAGACTTAACCGATATAAAATGTGCTGCCTTAGTCAACTTGTCTACCACAACCATGATGGAATCATGTTGTCTCCAAGTCATTGGCAATCCTGTAATAAAATCCATGGAAATAACTTCCCATTTCCACTCTGGAACTGGCAAAGGCTGCAACAAACCTGTTGGATGTTGATGCTAAACCTTTACCTGTTGACATTTCATACATCTTGAAATGTACTCAGCCATATCCTTTTTCATTCCTGGCCAAAAGTACTGCTTTCTAGCTGTAGCAATTGTCTTCTGATATCCTGGGTGACCAGAATACGAAGCTTGATGGATTTCATCCATAACAACTCTCCTCAAATCTGCTACATCTGGAATATAAATCCTACCTTTAAAAGTGAGAAGCCCATCTTCTTCCAATTTATATCCCTCATACCTCTTCTCAAGACCTTGCTGTTGCAATTTGTCTTTTACTTGCTCATACAATTCATCTCCAGGAGCATGACTAACAATCTGCTGCCTCAAATCCGATTGGAAAATACTAAGAGATGCCACATGCATTTCTTGTACCTTCCTGCTAAGTGCATCAGCTACCTTATTTTCTTTTCCCTTTATGTGCTTGATTTCAAAATCAAACTCACATAGAAATTCTAGCCATCTTGCTTGCCTAGCATTTAGAGTAGGCTGATCAAACAAATACTTCAGTCTACAGTGATCCATTCTAAGCTCAAATCTTCTGCCCATCAAGTAATGTCTCCACATCTTGAGGGCATGTACTATGGCTACAAGCTCTAGATCATGAGTGGCATAGTCCTTCTCATGCTCCTTCAGCTTCCTTGACTCATAACATATCACATGGTTGTCTTGCATAAGGACTCCTCCAAGCCCTTGTCCACATGCATAGGTACACACCACAAAATATTTTTCTGGATCTGCAACTTTCAATACTGGTGCACTAGTGAGAAGACTCTTCAACTGCTGGAAGCTTTCTTCACACCTCGATTTCCATTCGAACTTCATCCCCTTCCTTTACAAAGAAGTGATGGCATGTTCAACTTTGGAGAATCCCTCAATGAATCTCCTTTAGTATCCTGCAAGTCCCATAAAGGATCTTACATCTGTCACATTTCTTGGAGTAGGCCAATTCATAATGGCTTCTATCTTTTCAGGGTCCACAGATATACCCTCTTCGGAGATAATGTGACCCAAATACTGAATTCTATCTCTATAGAAGTCACACTTGCTCAGTTTTGCATACAACTGATGCTCCCTGAGCAATTGCAATGTCAATCGCAAGTGCTCTTCATGCTCTTCCTCATTCTTATAATAAACAAGAATGTCATCAAGGAAAACAAGAAAAAATTTATCCAAATACCTACTGAAGACACTATTCATAAGGCACATAAATGTAGCTGGTGCATTCGTGAGACCAAATGGTACCACTACAAACTCATAATGCCCATACCTTGTCCTGAAGGCTGTCTTATGAATGTCTTCATCCTTGATTCTCACCTGATGGTAACCAGACCTCAAGTCAATCTTGGAAAATACCTTTGCTCCTCTCATTTGATCAAAGAGGTCATCAATCCTAGGCAAAGGATATTTATTCTTCACTGTAACCTTGTTCAGCTGTCTGTAATCAATACATAACCTGAGTGTACCATCTTTCTTCTTTACAAACAGAACTGGTGCTCCCCAAGGAGACACACTCGGTCAGATATACTTCTTTTCCAACAATTCTTGCAGTTGCATCTTCAATTCTAGCATCTCCGGCGTACTCATTCTGTAGGGTGCTTTGGACACTGGTGCCGCTCCTGGCACAAGTTCAATTGTGAAATCAATGTCCCGCTTTGGAGGAAGCCCTGGAATCTCATCAGGAAACACATCCCTGAATTCTTGTAACACCTGATAGTCCTCCAACCTAGGAGTTTCATCTCTCATTTCCTCCAAAATCTGAGCTGCATACAACTGGCAACCCTTCCTACAGAACTTCTTTAACTGCATTGCTGAAACCTGCTGTACTGAGATCACCTTTGGAATACCTTTCACAACTACTAAGTTCCCTTCTTCATTCATGCATTCGAAAGTCTTATTGTAACAATCAAGCTTTACCCTGTGAGCTTCTAACCAGTCCATTCCAATGAGAACATCATAGGAACCAAGCGGTAGAACATTCAGATCTACACAAGTGACCAATCCATTCATGACCAATGGACATTTATTTACCACTTCACTGACCTTTCTCATAGTTCCAGTGGCTAGCTGAACTAACCAAGACTTCCTATGCTTTACTTTCTTAAAAGCACAAATCTCCACTACTCTAGGGGTAATGTAAATGTGCGTAGAACCGGGGTCAATCAAAATAGAAATAGATTGCTCAACAATCTTACCTGCTACTTCAACTACAGCTGACTGGTGATCTTCTTGGCGGTCCTCCAGTGCTGCATAGATCCTAGGAACTGCCCTTTCTACTTGACCCATTGTTTCTGCTTCTTGAATGTTATAAGCTGGCCTTACACTCTCATTCTCGAGTGGACAATTCCTGCGCATGTGGGGTCCACCACATTTCCAACATTGAAGTGGTCCTCTCTTCGGTTGTAGATCTTTAGGATTTTCTCCGGTTACTCCAACTGGCTTACTCGCAGCTCGGGATGGCTGCTTCTGTTGATTCCTAAAGCTAGAAGGTTTGAAACCTTTCTTCCTTTGGTCAAACTTCTCATTCTTATTGTCCTTCCATGCCTTATGGTAGTCCGACTTACCTTTGCTTTGCTCATAGCAATACTTAGCCTTCCTTATTGCTTCTTCAAGAGTTCGAGGTTCATAAAACTCAATTCTATCTTTGTAAGACTGAGGTAACCCACTTAGAAAACGCTGGACCTTCACTTTTTCATCTTGGATGTACCGTACATACCTCAACAGCTCCAAGAACTTATTTGCATATTCTTCCATGGTTTACTGTCCCAATCTTAGCTCATGGAACTCCTTAATCTTGTCATCATAATACCTGTCAGAGAGGTATTTCTGCTTGAAATACTTCTTGAACTGTTTCCACTTAAGTTTCCTTTCGCTGATCCTCTTTACTTGCTTGAAGTGTTCCCACCAAATGGATGCCCTTCCATTCAGATTAAACATGGCAACTCTTGCCTTCATATTTCCTGAATAATCCTGCACTTGAAAGTACTTCTTTATTCCAAGAAGCCAAGCTTCATCCTCCTATCCTGTCTTTATCTCACCATCAAACGTAGGAGGTTTAGCTTTCTTAAATTCATCTCGAGAGCGATCCCTATGGTGTCTCCTTCTTTTTCCTTTATGAGAAGAAGAGCTTGAATCCTCGTTGGATTCTTCAGAATCAGATGACCCACTAGAAGTCCTTCTTATTCTCCTACTACTGCTCTTACTTCCTTCTGGTCTCGTTGTACCTCGTCCAGAGTCTATCTTCATTTGCAAGTCTGTCAAACTCTGCAACATAGCAGCATTCAACTGATGCTGCTCTTCCTCGGCTTTGATCAAGCTTCTCATGGTGGCTGCAACATCTGACGGTGTCTCTTGGAACCTCCTTCCATTAGACTCTATGTCATCGTTTCTATTACGGGCATTTTCTCCCATGGCATCGTCTGCTCGCTCATGAGAATATCGAGCATCATACCCATCATGGGTTCTCATAACTGAACCACCACTTACTTATCAAACTGCACTACCCAGAATACTTCCGTGGAAGGTGACTATGACTCTGCAAACGTGTTAATAACACAAATGTTAGATGCATAACATTGATATAAATCAGGATCACTTACCTTCTCCTGGAATAATCATAAAATAACAAGTTTTCCCAACACAAGATTTATTCATCAAAGAATGTCTATCTGAGGGGGACGACGGGGGTCAAGGGGGCGCATAAGATCGCTGCCACTTTTCTCCTTCTCAGCCCATGAAAATCCATTGAAAATTCCTCTGAAAAACAGCTGAATTTTCCTTTGTTCGATCGGGTCTCTTCCCCAATTATTCTTCCGCAGAATCGTCTCTCGGAACCACTATTTCTTCCGCAGAATCGGCTCTCGGAACCACTATTTATTCCGCATAATCGGCTCTCGCTTCCACTAGCGATCCGACATTTCGGCATCCCAAATTGCTAATTCCTCCGCTGTATCGGCGGTCTTTTCTAATCGAAAGGTTAGTGCTTTTGGCTTCCGCAACGGCAGCGCACAAACCATTTTCTCTTCCGATTGGCCGATGTTTTTGATACTTAGAAAATTATCAACTTCGGCGTCGGCGGTCCTTCCACATCGGAAGCCTAGTGACTTTGGCTTCCGCAACGGCAGCACACCAAACAACTATTTCTTCCGATTGGCAGTCCAATCTACTAAGTCATAACGTGATTGGCATCGACAATCTTTCTCGTCGGAAGACTTAGTGCTTTTCGCTTCCGCAACGGCGGCACACGAACCACTTTCTCTTCCGATCGGCTAATATTTTCGTTACTTAGGAAAAATTTTGAACTTTCTTTCACGGCGTCGGTAGCCTTTTCACATCGGCCAATTAGTGTCTTTGGCTTCCGCAACGGTGGTATACCAACACGAACCCCTTCCGACGACCGCTTTTTACTTAGATAAATTTTAACTTCGGGCGTCGGCGGTCTTTGCACTTCAGAAGGCTAGTGCCTTTGGCTTCTGCAACGGTGGCACACCAAACACTAATTCCTTCCGACGGACGCCAAATCGCTTAGAAAAATTTTTCGATTTTCTTCAAACTGTTCCGTCGGACAGACTTCCGCCTAACGCTTCCGCTACAGCGGATGTCCTTCCCACTATCTCTTCCGCTACAGTGGAAGTCTTTTCGCTAGTGGCCCGACTATTCAACACTTAGACCATTTTTTTGAACTTTACAATCATTCACACTTTGATTTCTGCTGGGCAGAATGAAGTCCTGCTTCTGTCACTACATCATTCAAGGCTCATTTAGGCCCATGCTTGCAACATGGGCTCTGATACCATACTGTCACGTCCCCATGCCTCCGACCGACGAAGAGGGCGCGACCCATGGCGTTTTTTTAAACATAAACTATTTTTTTTAACATAAATTATGTTTATGTAAAGAAAATATTCTACAATTATAAGTAAAAGTGAAAATTTGTGAAAATTTCTATCTTTCTATATAATCTAATTGAAATTAAAAATATAATCACCAATAAGCATCTACTCAAGTTAAATTTATATTTTACTCTAAGATTAACTTTAGAAAACACTAATTAAGATTGCATGTATTAAATGTTTTTTAATGTAGTTATGATAATAATAATAATAATAATAATAATTTATTTTTAAGGTTATCCCTAAGCGAGATATTAATTTCTCTTCTTTGAACCTATGATTTCTTAAAAAGAAACACATATTCTTAACCATTAAACTAAACTTATTTATATGATTAAAATTGCTCCAACATAAATAACTCCATTTACTTAATTTTCCAATATATCAAATTTGAATGGAAGGAAATTTTCAAAACCTTATGTTATGAAAATAATCACAATATAAAATATATGTTATTGTTTCTATACATAACAAAGCTTTTGATGTTGAAAAAGCTTTTGATTATAAAATAGGGTCGGATTTTGAATAATTGATGAGCTTAAAATTATGTCACTCAATCTAGAATGACTTTGTAAATTATCAATATATAGTTACAAAGTATAGAATGATGGTCTGTCAAATGAATGTAGCTTGGGTGGTTGTGAGGAATGTTACCCTCCCCACCCAGGTTCTACTCTTGTAAGTGACATGATGCTCTTGTGGAGCTCTTTGTAATAAATGTTGTGAATGATGAGTTGACCATACCTTGATTCAGTTTGAATATCAGGTATTGGAATTTTCCGTGGAGTAGCCCTCTAACAAATGGTGAACCACATTTTAAAAAAAAAGTATAGAATGATGAAATATTTCAAGATGCATTATCGTTTATATATTATAAAGTTTGAAAAATATTTTTTTTAATTAAAATTTATTATGCATATGAGAAATATAAATTAGTATATGAATTAATTTTCATAGGTGTGTTATTTTTAATATTTTAATTTAATTAGTTGATATTAGAAGATACCTATAGAGGTTTTTTTAAGGATAGGAAATATTTCACGTAAAGGAGAGTGTATGTAAATTTTGTTCCAAAAAAATAACACTTTGATTTCTTTATATAAGTCGATCTTTTAAAATATTCATCATTTTAAGAATAAATATAAATTATTTAAATATGGGATTATATATTAGAAGTTTTGTGATTTATTATAAAAAAGTTACATTAATTTCATGTGTAAGTGAATTGGTTAGAGATTCTAATGTATAAATCTTGGTAACATAGTATTATGGTCAAGATTTTACTTTAAAGGGTCAAGTTTGTGTATTCATTGTAGTAGAAGAAGGCGTAAGTTTTGGGTTATGTAAATCAATAGTAATGGAAGTAACAATGACTTACATTTAGTGATGTCATCTCAAAATATTCAAACTTACCTTCAGTAGTCTTATTCCATGTCCAATAACAATAACAATAGTGTATGCATCATTTCAAGTCTACAAATAAAGTAAGACAACTAATATATAATCGGCAATGAATAAAAACAGTTTATAATAGAAAATCAATAAATATTCACTTTGAATATCAAATTGAATATAAAACCAAGGTAATGTCATTTGTATAAGTCAATGTGTCTTTAAAAAAATTTGAAATTTCAAATAAAACATATACAATTAAAATATGTACATGGGTTGTAGGCATTTATATTTTGCAAACCATTACTTTGCCAAAATAAATTCATCACAAATTTGTTAAATACATGGTTAATACATAAAGTATCTAGATACATTCTTAAGTACACTATGTTTATAACATGCAGGTATAGACCATTAATTTAGGCTTGAAGATATGATTAAGTTGTAGATATTCAATCATGTCCTAAACACATGGCTTAAGGACAAGTCCTTATTTTCAAGTTGTGAGTTAACTCTCTTCCAATTATGAAAAATGAATTTATTTTTCAACTTCTAGACTATGTCAAGATTATTGAGAAAATCCTATTTAAGATCTTTTTTGTTGGTAAGTAAGGGAATCAACAACTGAGGACTGGGCCAGTACTCACATGACACGAGGTCTAGGGATCCATTCCTGCTACCACTATACCCCTAGGTGCCCCACAACCAGCCGCAAGCATGGAACACGGATAATCCCAGGTGTGATTTGAACTCGTGACCTTCTTTACAACATGCGACTTCATATCAAGTGAATCACCAATGAGCTACACCTGTGCTAACCTATTTAAGATCATATTAAATTCATTACTAATATGGATTTATGTGATTGGTCTATAAACAATAATGAGTTTAAACCTAAGTTCTATTAAGTAATAATGAATCTAATAGTATTTTATTATAAATGTACAATAGTTCATTAAGAGATTTAAGATAGTGAATATTTGTCCACATATTTATAGTGATATATAATTGCAATATAGCATTTTAACATGAGAGTATTATCAGGTTTTGCATGTCTCATGCGACATGGTGCATATTTATGAGTTGAACTTACAACTAGATTTTATGTTAACTAAGAAAAAACATAATATTTAATTATGTATAGTTGTGATATAATATGAAAAATAAGGTTATATGTTTTATAGGGATCAAATAAACTATGTTGGTACTTATAACGTTGTTCAAGCTCACATGTTTCAACTACTCCACAAGAAATGATATCACTCCTTATTCACCTTTGGAATATAACTTGTTTTTCGATCTTATACTAACTTATCGATGTTTCTTGATCTATGATTTTGATGATGATATTTGAAAAATAATAATAAGGAGTTGAATTTTTTTACAAGATGTTATTTTTTCCTAAAATATATCTCATACTGAATTTTTGATGTAGATAGAGTCAAGGATTATAAGGACATCATCAATTCAAGGAAGGAAGAACGTCACGTACCGATTTTTCGTGTGATAATTAAATACAAGAAAAATAAAAGTTTCGAATATAAAAGAATAAAATTGAAAATTATGTAAAATATTTAAAGAAAGTTATTTTTCTTATATTTGAATCAAAATTATGAGTTATGATGTAAATGTGAATAGCCATTACTTTTCAGTATTTCACCCTTATATGCTATTTAAGGATTATTCATTTGTATTGGAGGGACATTGAAATAATTCCACGAGGAAGAGACTAGGGATTGGGAGAGGCCATGTATGTGAGGGGTTTTTTTCCATGGTAAGCACATGTGCGTGTTATCATGTACATGAGGTTAGGGTGAGTTCAACACCTGAAATTGTGTGGTAAGCAACCATGAGGTTTCCTCTCTATCCGAGTGAGTCGGTGCCCTCTAAGAGACCAACAATCACTTGTGTAACAGATAAGTTTCATATCTATAAATATACATTGTTTTGTAGTATGGACAATTAAATGATCAAATAAGATCCTTTAAATTATTTATATTGAGGTATTGAGCTTACAATTAATTGTTTATGCATTTATTGATTCTTATTTTGAATGACTATATTCTTTAAATAGTAGAAATTGTTGTTAAAATAGTAGAACATTTTTTCGTCAATTATAAAAATAAACTTAAATTGAAGTTGGAAAATTAGCTTCTAACAGTCTTCCCAAGACTTCACGTGAATTATGCTTATGTATTTCCCTTAAGGTCAAATAACACCCCCAACTCCTACCTCCCCTAAAATTGGCACTTTTAGAATCGTAATTTAGAACTGTAAAATTTAGTTTTTTAGTTTTGGAATAAAAAATCATAGTTTGGGAAATGAAAATTATATTTTTGAGATACAAAAATTGCAGTTTTCAAATTCAAAAGTTACACCTTTCAAAACGAAAAAAAATACACTTTTCAAATCGAAATTCAGATTGTTTTTAATTGAAACATACACTTTCCTAATAAAAAAATGCACTTTTAGTGTTCATAATTAGTAAAAAATCACACTTTCCTTAAAAAAAATGCACTTTTAGTGTTTATAATTAAAAGAATGTACTTTTGAAACCTAATACTACAAATTTTAGAACCTAATTTTGCACTTTAAAAAGGTTGATATTGGCATTTTGAAAGTTTAAATTCACATTTGTTAGTCCAGATTTTGCCTAAAAAGTCCAAATTGAATGAAATAGGTGTTTCATATGTATAGTAGCATCAACGTTAATAAGAACATAAAGACGTTATAATTCAAATGTGTATAACAAATTTAAAAATGTACATAGAGATATTATTACAGCGTTGTTGCACATGATCCCTACGTTTAGTGCATCTCATCACCATGCGGGTAACTACTTGATGCACCATATTTTTCTCTGATTTAGTCAGGCACTGAACTATTAGAATAATAGATCACTGGCCTATTTTGTTTTAAATGTTTAGTATAAGGTATGATTCAACTACCTCAAATATTTCATTTCACTCTAGTCCATTTATGTATCGTCTCATCATACAATGTGATCCATGGTTGTGTTGCTTTCATGTTTTAAGGAATGAATTTATTTAAGGCGTAGTTTTTTAAATCTTCGATATATTCATGACATCAAATATATATTAACAAGTTAAGTGTAAAAAAATACTCTATATAAATTTGACAAAATAGAAGTGACTTACTCTTTATCATGCGTCCTTTTCCATTCGTTTGGAGTATCTGCCCTTCCGTTTTGTCCTCATCTCGTTGGCCATCTAAAAACAATGTGCCTGGTGTGTCATTGATTTTCTTGATGTACTAATTGGCACAACAGAATGACTTGTATACTAGGTACCCCTCCACCATAGACACCTCATATTATTCCTTTTGTTGAACAAATCCCTTCAAATTTTTTCATGTACATCTCTAAGAAGAAACATACAACACCATGAAACCATCTCGACTTGATCAACCTCATCAATTACGTTAATTCTAATATTTTCCTGTAAGTCCATGAAATTCATGGGAAGCTTCTTCTCAAACATACAAACAATATCAACTATCTCTTAATGCCAATGTGATATGTTAGCCTTATGAATGTCCTTTGATGTGATCCAATGTACAAATTCATATAATTTAGATATAGCATGCTATGAGTCCAAGGCAAAGTCATTTTTCACACACCTACACATTAAAAAATTATAATGATACTACAAAATAAGCACATATAATTAATTTCCATAAAGCTTAGAGTGAACAGTATATTATAAACTACACTGTAGTAAAAAAAACATGTATTCAACATATGTACACTTAGAAGGTTCAGATGGTCATATGATTTCAACTCTAACAATTGCTCTTCTATAGTGAAACATCATCATAGAATTCAACATGTATAAAAAAGGAACCTTTACACCCAATATAACTTTATTTGCTAGAGAAATACTATCTTTCTTCAAAATCCATGGGACATCAAGGTCCTTCTTAAAAGATCAACAAGCAGCAGACTCTCCTCTAGCTTTTTTCTTGGTCAATGTTTTTTTTTAGTATTTAAAGAAATAAGATCTCTTCTAACACTCAATGTGTCTCTCTTTTTCAAGGATATATGCATCGATAAAGAATATGAAACATTTTCAAATATACACATGGGATTTAGTAATTAAGTGGGAAATCTTAAGATCATCCCAATATGGAAGCTCATAAAATACAAATTTCCTTTAAATCCCAATGGGAATTTCCTCAGTATAAGTGTCGAAAATATTTGAATCATAAAACATATGCTCCCCATTTTAATTGTACAATTATAGAAATTCCCTCTCCTTCTATGTGTCACATGCCCTAATATAATTAGTCGATGCCATTATTCTAGGTCATTGGGTTCTCTCTAGTTTATCTTTAAAAATAGATGGTGTTCTTTTATACGAGTGTTCTTCTATGATGAATACCCTTGAGTATTCATACACTATATTTTGTAGGTGATTGAATTGCCTAGCCTTTATAAAAGTTCCACAAAGTTTACATACATAATACCCTCTTGTTACAAGACCTATGATGTTATTGTATATAGAGAATGCTAGCATTAAAGAAAATAGTTGAACCAAATTAACTATGAAAATATATTTTTACAAACATATAAATAAATAAATCAACATGTTTAAGTGAGAAAACTCATAATCCTAAATAATCATACATGGTGTACACACATATGGCATACACCATAGAAGACCTATATGTTGGGATATGACTTACTACATTGTATACACCTATTAATTCCTGTAATTTTTTAAATTCATTAATAAATAATTATAGGTATACATTCATGTTCTTAACTTGTCTTCTACTAAGGAATAAAAGAGCCAACATAAGATGTTCATTCTTCATAGACAACCATGTGGAGATAATTTTATTGATCGCAATTAACGACTAAATAGAATAGTTGGTATTTTATTATGAGGAGGACCATGTCCTTTACCTATAGTTTATTTTTCATGTATTTTCATTCCCACATTTAAACATATTTCTTTTTCCACATATTTGCCTCTATATAGAATACAATCATTTGGGCAAGCATGATACAATATGTACTCAACACCCTACCTTTTCCACATTTTCTTTGCCTCTTCACCGCTTCCATGTAAGACATTATCACTCAGAAGTACCTTATCTTGAGTAATTTGCAATTAGTGGGCTATATAAATGCACACTATCATCAACTATCCATAAAATTGACCATTTACAATGCTAATTGTGCAACAAGATTCCTCAAAATATAGGTGACTTAATGTTTAGTTACCTCATAATTGTTGAGAAACATGTGTCTAACATACCATACATTTCTTTCAAGTTGTACAGTAACATTGTTTTCCTAGCTGAGTAGAGTTTTACCTCTGTCCAAAGAGAGGGGTGATGTAAGCAATTTCAAGCTTTTGAAAAAGGTATAAATGATATGATTTTTGTCCTCTAGCTCATCTTGCTTGAAAGCATGTAACAAAAATCCCTCCATAGAACCTGCATCTCATAAGAAATAATCCATGCCAACCTCTATTTCATTGCCAACATGCAAAGAACTAATGTTATTATAGAAATGTTGAATTGGTGACTAGGAATGTAGTGGGAATTGAACATGTGGTTGATTAAAGCATGCTTGATATGCTTCCTATCCAATATACACTCATTCAATGGATTTCTCTTGATTTGACATCATAGTGGGGTGCAATGAAAGATGGTGGACATGTTTCTCGGTATAATTATGATTGCAAAAATATTGAATATTACATTGATTATACTAGTAAACACTGCATTTAGTATGTTCAAACATTATACCAAACCATTATTTGAAGCACATAGTTTTTTTCTAGTAGTACATGTCCAGCCAACTACTTTATGAAACAAAATGTCAAATTAAGCAATACATTTACATTAATTCCATTGAAAACACATGTAATTACTCAATGATATTTTTCTTACACCCTAAAGAGATGTCTAAAGGTAATCCTGCTTCAAGGTATCTTAGAAGAGTGGTTGGTGGCCTATAGAAGTTATAGTTTATTAACAATTTTCCACTAGGAAACAATTTCGTATTGCATGCATAGCAACAAATCTACAAGATTTCCTCAAATAAGCAATTTGCACTAAATAATGAGCACCTACAACTATTTATGAACCCTGCAATATTCCCATGGGTGTGTGGATGACCATTCATACATAACACGTTTTTCTTGTTAAAGTTTCTAGAAGCACAATTTTTTATGCACATACAATACATGGAAATTTTATGTTCGTATTTAACAATATTCATGTAATCAAACCAACAATAAAGAGGACCGTAAAATGGAATAAGTGCTACTGACTATTTGGGAGGAACAAATACATGTGAAAGGATTAACAACCCAAGATTTGAAACATCTATTTTAGAATTGGCAACCATATAGTTATTACCACAAAATGAGGATTTAGTCCTAACACTGGGAACATGTGGAGGAGACATTCAAGTTCCATGCAAATCAGGTTTGTAACAAGTTTGGTATTTACTTTATAGATGGACAAGAAGAGAGAAGTCATTGCTACCATCCAACAATTGAATCAACATTGGTGTGTACTTAGACATTTTTTCTCTCAACTCGTGCAATTTTTTGGATCTCCTGACAAAGATGTCTTAGGTCGTATTGATATCATGCTTTGGCTCATAAGAACTCTTAGTTGACTCAATTGAAAGAGATAGGTTGGTCAATTTTGGATGAAACATAGTTTTTTGGCTTCCAAGTTTTCAAAAAAAGATCATATGGAACTGTTTATATGTATCTTTTATGTATAATTTGTTGGATTTTTTACCACATTTGGAGGCGTTAAATTGTCAATATTGGATAGTCAATCACTAATATAATAAAATAGTGTGACATGATAAGGGTTTTCTTTCAACCCTTTACATTTTGAACAACCACATCTACGTGGGTGTCATAAAATAAAGCCAAATGATGGTGAAGTTCCACTGAGTACCCATGATGATGGTTAGAAGATGGCTTGTTACAACTAACAAGATAAAACAACTCTCCATTTTTTCTACTAGCTACTTGTGATATTTTCTCCTAATAAGAGATTGCATCATTTTCCAAGTAGTGGAATATTTTGTGCATTTGAAATTGATATACTGAATAAGAATTCTATTGAATTTTAATATATAACACAAATTCAATTAATTAATCAAAATATAAATAAAATTGAAACTTACTACAAATGATAGAGGAGAAATTGATGAACTTTAAACAATATGGAATGAGCTAAATTATTAATAATTGAGCATTTGATAGTATAATTTTATCTCCTTGCGTTTGAGTCAAATCAACAACCAATGTGTGTCTAAATTCTTAAAATAAAGTTTGAGAAACATATAACAATATAACTTCAAAGACCTTTCAAACCATTTTGTAACTATCTGGCGTGAGTTTAAGTAGCATTTATATCATTTATATCTTGGAGAGTATTATAATTTGTCTCTATATTCTCAAAAGAAAGTTTTAGGTGTATGTAACATTTTAACTTCAATTACACATTCGAAGGGTTTTTTCAAAATAACTCGTGCATTTATTTCACATTATCACGTTGATGCATACATAAAAATAGATCACACTTGTATGCTAACCTATGATCAGCATTAAAAATGAGCATGTACAAGAACTTTCATAAAAACAAATATCCACCATGTCTTAATAGTAGATATTTGTTTTTGTATTTTGTTGTAATATCTTAAAAAGAAGTGAGTCCATGAATATGAGTAACACTTTTCAATGAAATGTAATGATGAAAATCTGATATTTTACATATTTTTAGATTGAAGCCAGCAAAACTCATATAAGCCTTGTGAATTCTTGTGTGCAGTAAAAAATAAACATGTAGGCAATTGTATTTTCTTTCTAACAATGTGTTTTTCAAAAAATAGTGGCATCACTTCATGTGCCAAATTTTCATTTAATTAAATGTTTTTATTTGCAAATTTACGAACAAGCTAACAAGTAAGTTATGTTTAGTCAATTAACTCAATGTTCAATATATAATTTTCAAAAGCAAAATATAGGAGGATGATCTACACAAAATGTGATAGATTCCATTTTTTTTAATTATAATATATTTTTTTAAGCTAACCAATTAATATTTGAGTCTCATTTTATACACATTTGTGTCCCAATCAACCTTTTTTCATCTATTTACATAAATTGAAAAAACTAAAAAAATCATTTTGAAGAGGAAAGATCCATGGGGTGCCATATATTTTTCAGTGTTTTTTGGTTGTGTACCATTTTATGTTAGTGATTTTTCTTTGATCTATTTTGAAATTATGGGAAAAAATTAAGTATCATTTTTTAAATAAATTAAATAAAAAATATAGCATGAAATTAATAGTGTGAAAATGATATGCCATTTGATAGAGGATTCATCAAGAAATCCATTAGAATTAAGTTTGTGATCCGGATTTATGCAGGAACGCAACAGAATACACAAATAACCATAGAAACAAATATGCAGCGGAAATAAAACTTCATTTCATTAATCAAAGAACTAAAACTTGTTTACATACAGAATGGAAATAAACTAGCTAGAGTGCTGGTAGCTTATCTTTGAGAAGAGATGTGGCGGCTACATGCCTCTGAAATCTGTGTTACAATGAGGCTCGAAGGCCTATATATTATTGAGAAACAATGAAAACCCTACACATCCAAAAACCTAACCCTAGGAGGTGAAACACCAGAATGTGGGCCCCGTTGGGTAACTTGGTACATCAATTTCTCAGGGTAGTAACTTTGGCATACTACCTCCATTTGACGCACATGATACATCGTTAGAAAGATATCTTCAACGACTACATCCATAAACAATAATTGATGAGTTCGAAATAGACTCATGTTTTCCCGACCATTTGATGCCAAAAAAACGACGTTTAGGGCCTCAAAACAGCTCCGGAAGTTTAGGACCTGAAAACTGCCAAAAATAGTAAATTGTGCTACAATTAAGGAAACTGGAAAACTAAAAGAAACAATGGTGGGGGTCTAAGTGGAATAGGTGGGTGGCCACCAATATCCTCTTGGATCAGTTTGTCAGTTACTATGGCTGATATAAAAGGGTTTCACCCTCTAAAATTTGTAATTGTAGAAATTTGCATATGTTATGGTTAATTAATTAATCCTCCCTTGACCATCATAGTCTAATTGTCTTTTCAAAGATTAGGAGGTTATTGCCACCTCACTAGTGCCATGGAAAACTCATCTAGGGCCCTCCTAACACTTGATGTGCATGTGTGCATGAGTTTAGGAGCTACAGAGACCAATCCCTATAATTTAGGAACCCACACTGAGTGGCACCGGAAATCACTAGCAGTTGACCCTAGTCGGTGTTCAGTTAAGTTCAATTATGCTCTGATTCCCATCATTTAGTTCATCTTCAGTTAGTCTATCTCCACTTTGCATGATTTAAGGGAGTTTGGGCACATTTTCTCAACTACCTTAATCAATTAACTGAGTGTGAATTAGTTTAGTTGTCTAGAGTTGCATTAATGAGTCTCTAGTGGTGATTTTCCCACATTGAATTCACTAACTTGGATTGACTCTAGTGCTAACTCAATGTGGGAAAATCGCCACTAGAGACTCCCTAATGCAACTCCATATAACTGAAATAGTTCGCACTCAGTTAACTGATCAAGGTAGGTGAGAAAATGTGCCCACCCTCACTTAAATCATGCAATGTGGCTCTATACTAATTGAAGTTGAACTAGCTGATGAGAATCGAAGCATAACTGAACATAATTGAACATCAACTAAGGTCAACTGTTGGTGATTGTTGGTGGCACTCAGTGTGGGTTCCTAAATTATAGAAATTAGTATCTAGAAATCCTAAATTCATGCATATAAGTGCATTAAGTGTTAGTTGGGGCCAGATGAGTCCCCCATGGCACTAGTGAGGTGTCAATAACCTCCTAAGCTAGGAAAAGACAATTAGACTATGGTGATCAAATGAGGATTAATTAATTAATCCTAACACCGCCCCCCCCCCCCATCCACGATAATTGAAGTTGATGCCTAGATTTAACTACCCTAGAGATGCTCAACTATCGTGCNATGCACACATAGAAAACACTATGAGTAGGTAAAGGACCAGTGTGAAGGTTTATTGAGCAAGTTGCCTAAAGAAGGGACTTTTTGACTTCTGTTTCCGGCTGGTTTTTACCAGTTTTTTGCCATGAATCTTCACGGAATTTTCAAAATGTTCAAAAACACTACTAGGTCTTATAGAGTGTGGGTGTTAGGGTTTTCCTATCACCCAATTTCATTTTTTAGCTTAAAATCGCCCAACAAACAATATAAATTACAGATTTTGTAGATTAAATTCACCGGATTCTGCCAGAATATTGCCAAAAAATCAAAAGGTCCCCTCGTTAGACTGCTACTTCCTTTAATAGGAGTTCACTGCTCCAATTCTGTGTATTCTAAGGCATCGGGTCTAGTGACAATGATTGGACTCAATGAATAGCTTCCAAGCATGGAAACATTCAATGGAAAAAGTCATCAAATAGCAGGTTTCTCAATAAATGGGAGATTCGTTGCACGTGTTGGAAGCAACGTGCACCATCTGACAGGACTTGAGTCTTATGTCAACGTTGTCCTTAAAATCACTAAGGAAGTGGGTTGACATTGTTTATAACATGTAGAGAGTTCGAATCTCCTATCTTCTTACTGGGAACTATTGGATACGCCTAAAGGAGTTGGATGGATGGAAAGGGATGGAAAATCACAGTAAAATATAAATGAAGTGATACGTCAAAATATCACCACCCAGTCCACTGATCAATTATAAGAGATTGAATTTTCTTCCATGTTGCATCCATATTCATCCATGAGTTGGCATGTCCACAATGGTTGTTGAAAGATCTCTAAGGCTGCAATCTAGGGTGTTTCAACACGGGAGATAAATCCTAGAAATAGAACTATAACATATAACAGATGTTGTATAGTTTTGCATCCACCCATTTGTAACACATAACGATAAAAAAAAATAAGAAAGGGAACAGTTTCCATTGCTCAACGGCTCACAGTTTTCATTACTTATTTAATTATTTTGAAAAACGATCACAGAATATTAATAAGGTAGGAACAATAACGATTTGTTGAACCATTGTGGACTCTAATACAGATTTCATTCTGTTAAGTACAACATAAAAAATTATTAAAATCAAATTCTACGTTTCGTTCGTTTCCTTTATATCCATTATAAAAACTTAACAACATTTTTTGTGATTCATTTAATTTGTCTGGCCAAAAAAAAATTATTTTCATATACATTCAAATATAAAAACTTAACTAGCGTCCCTATGGTTTGTTCAATTTGCACATCCAAGACACATCCAAGATTACTACCTTTTATTAAATAATAAAATATAAAAGCTTAAAATAACAATGTTGTGGACCTTTCAATTAGAACAACCTAGAATTAATTTATAGTCAAATATAAAAGATTAGAATAACAATTCTACTATTTATTTAGCTTAGCAGTTCATATATAACTTCATAAAATATTTTTAAAAGATCCATAACCAGTTTACAAGCTAATACAATGGTGAAAAAACATTCATAGAAGGGATTTAGAGCTTTCTAATTCCTCCCAACCATAGAAGAGGACAACGACGCTTCCTGCCAAACTTCACCCTCGAGCTGGACCACCACCATAGACAAATGAACTCAACAATATCTGAAAACAACACTCTTCCCAAGAGTCTGTAACATATCAAAAGATGGACTTTCAAACAAAGAGAGTACTCAGAAGCATTCCCTCAACATAAGAATAGATCTCTCATGCACCACACAATGTCCTATGTCTTCTTAGTGCACCATTATATTTTTTTGCCCAAGTCTTATGCCATCTCAATCAAATCTCTAGTCGATATCTTGATCCCTACAATTGTGTATCTGGTCAGCTTAATGAGCTTCTGACTTCGATTTGATTGATACTAACTATCTTGCTTGCTATCCATTTGTTCAATGTCTCATGATGGTGTCCCCTCTTTCAACTAGTAGTTCCAAGTGTCTATTTCTATTAATAAAAAAATAATATTTCTTGTTCATAATATTCACCCACATGAGTGTGAGTATTTTTTCTCATAGAGTTTTATAACTCTTATACAAAACAATTGTTTGGAGAATATTTCTCAAAATTAAAATACTTAATCAATATAATTAAAAAGTCTTGGGAGTATTACATTTCTTCCCCCCTTATTTTTAACACTGTCTTCGGTGTTCTTTATTGACATGATTCTTGCTCATTTTGGATCAAAGAGGGATATGTAGCTCACATACAATCCTCCATTTCCCATGTTTCCTCATTAGGTATGAAGTGCTTCCATTTACTTTTACTTGACCAATGGCTCGAAAACGCAACATACATTCCTTCATGTCTAGGATACTCAAATTCTCTGTTTGAAACTCGCCCTCGGGATCCACTTGAATTGCACCCCAATCAATGATATGAGTAACATAATGTATATATATTTGTAATAATGAAACATGAAAAACATCATGAACTTTTATAGAAGGAGGAAGTGCAAGTTGATAAGCTACTGGCCCTATCTTGGCTAGCACTTCAAAGGGTTCGCAATACCTAGGAGCTAACTTGTAACATTTTCCCAAGCTTAAAGTGCTCCTCTTTGGATTTACCTATAAGTATACATGATTCCCGACATTGAACTCTTTTGGAGTTCTCTTAATATCTGCATAACTTTTTTGTCGATCTTGAACAACTTTTAAATTCGGTTGTATGTGTTTAACAGTTCGTTCCATCTCCTTCAACATATTAAGTCCTAGAACAATCCTATCAAGAGGTTTATCCCATAATATAGGAGTGTAGACTCATTTTAAGAGATATTTTATAACCATTATTATAAGCAAAATCAACTAAGTACATAAATCATTTTCCCATTTTTTTGGCTTCTCCATCACATACATATGTAACATATCTTCAAGAATTTGATTAGTTCTTTCAATCTACCCATGTGTCTGAGAATGATAAGCAATACTAAACTTTAATTGAGTGTCTAAATATTTAAATAAATATTTCCAAAATTACCTATAAACTTTGCATCCCTGTCAAATATTACAACACAATGAATACCATGCAAACGAAAAAATTCTTTCATAAACATATCTACTATATTTATTGCTTTAAAAGTAGATTGTAGGTATAAAATGTGCATCTTTACTCAATTTATCAACCACGACCATGATTGAATCATGTTTCTTAGCATTTCTACGAAATCCAGTTATAAAATCCATGATTATCACTTCCCATTTCCATTCCAAAATGGGGAAAGGTTGAAGTAAACCAGCTAAATGTTGATGTTCAGTTTAACTTGTTGACATTCATGACATCTAGCTAGATAATTAACAGTGTCATTTTTCATATTAGGCCAATAATATTATTTTCTTAACATTGTTATCATTTTCTAATATCCCAGATGCCTTGAGTACGGTTTCTTATGTAACTCATTTAAGATTAAACGTTTGATTTCATCTAAATTAGATACATAAATATAAACGGTTTTTATATGTTAACAAGCCTTTGGGTCCCATAGAAAAGGTTGTTGATTCACTTTCATTTTGATTTTCTTTCAATTTTTCCTTAATTTTTAGATATTCTTCATCATTTTTAGTTGCATCCTTAATTATATTTTCCAAATCTGTTTTATAACTGCTAATGGAATTTGAAAAATTCAAAACTATGTTTCTACTTAAAGTATAAACCCTTTTATTTTATTTTCCTTATATATGTTTGATCTCAAAATCATACATGCTCAAGAAGGATAACCACCTTGCTTAGATAGCATTCAAGTTTTGTTGATCAAACAAATATTTTAGACTCATGTTATCAATCATTAAGGTGAATTTTCTTCCAATAATATAGTGTCACCACATTTCTAAAACGTGAATTATTGCAGTCAATTTTCAATCATGCCATTGTATACTTTTTTTCATGCTCTTTAAGCTTTCTTGATTCATAACTTATTACATAATTATCTTGTAACAATAGTCCACCTAATCCATCTTTGCAAGCATTTGTACATACAACAAAATCCTTGTTCAAATCTGTGATCCTTAGGATGGGTGTAGTTGTAAGCAGATGTTTAAGTTTCTCAAAGCTTTATTGGCATTTATTAGACTAAACAAATTTTACCCATTTCTTTTGTAGTGAAGTTATTGGATAAGAATTCCATGAAAATCCTCCAATGAACCTAGGTAGTAATTGGTAATCCTCATAAAGAATCTAACTCCAGTTACATCCTTAGGAACTGGTCAATCAATGATTGCCTTAATTTTATCGGAGCCTATTGAGGTTCCATCCTTAACGATTACATGTCCCAAATACAGAATTTTATCTTGGAAAAAGTCACATTTACTGAATTTTATGTATAGCTTATGTTCTCTTAATTTTTGTAAATCCATTTTAAGTGTTTTTCATGTTCTTATTCATTTTTAAAGTAAACCAATATATCATCAATAAACACAACAACAAATTTATCTAAATATTTATGAAGGCCGTTGTTAATTAAACACATGAACGTCGCCGAAGCATTGATTAACGGGTGAGTGCATGAAGTTGGTAGACCTTTTAAATGCAACTGGATTTTTAGAAAACTGATCATGTTTATGCGATAACTTTTTCTTTTCTCAACCAATTATATGTTCCTCTACTAGACACTGACCTCTACACCCTATAATAAATCTAATCCATCATCATTACACTAATACCTTGAAAAGTTGAACTAATGCATTTATTTCAGTTTCTGAAGAAACCCATGTTTGACCACTCGTTACAATATGCTACGAACAATCATTTTTTACGAAATATTAAAAATAAATAACACTTTTTATGAATATTATAAATATGTAATTTCTATTTCAAATTATTATATTTTTCTACTTTTTTCAATTTTTATTGTGTTCTAACTCTTTGACTCAAAAAACACATTGTTAGTTTTTTTCCCATAACTTTTTCAACTCTTGATAGTTTAAAAAAATTGTATGGTGCACTAGAAGACAGTGACATATACATTATATAAAAAACTCATTTCATGATTATTGCATTGAGACCTTCAAAGGATGCACCCACAAAGGACGTACCATTTTAGAGGAATGATCACTTAAATAATTATTAAAAAAATACTAATTTTATTTTGAAAAATAGTGTTTCACTAGCGCAATATGTTCTATACATGCATGCAAATTTTTGTAGCCTGAAACTATCATTTAGTCCCTCAATCGATGCACCCAAAAAAACATATGCCTTATCTTTTACCTGAAAAATAAAAAGCGACTATTAGAAAAAATGAAACTTGACTTAGGTATGGAAATTATCATTACATTAAACTTACATATTCAGAAATGTGATTCAATTTCCTAGATTTCATATTTGTTACTCAAAGCAAGATATTTTATGTAAGTATCTCAAAAATTCCAAGTTGAAGGATTCCTGATTTTTCAGTTTTCTATTGCATCTAACACGCCAAAAGTGGCCCTCATTATCTTGCACTCACGCTAACCCAAATGGTATAAACATGAATTCATAATGCTCATACGATGTTCTGAATGATATTTTGTAAATATTTTCATTTTTAATTCGTTTTTGGTGATATCCAAACCTTAAATCAATCTTTGAAAATACCACAGCTTCTTGTATTTGATCAAACAAATTGTCTATAGAAGATAGTGGGTATCTGTTTTTAATAATCAATTTATTAATTTGTCTATAATCTATGCAAAGTCTTAGGGTACCATCTTTTTTTTAACAAAAAGCACCAGTCCTCTCCACAAGGACACACTCGGTTTCGTGTATTTTTTTCTAGCAATTATTGAAATTGCATTTTTAGTTCTATTAATTCTAGTGCGTTCATTATGTAAGGGATTTAGAAGCAGGTACTCCTCCAGGTACCAATTCAATAGTAAAATCAATCTCTCTCCTAGGAAGCAATGCAAGTATTTCCTCTGGAAAGACATCTTTAAATTCTTGCAAAATGGGATAGACTTCCAATCTAGGTTTGAATTTTTCATCATAACTTTTAGTATATGAACAACAAAAGTTTGACATCCTTTTCTAGAACATTCCCTTAATTGTAAAGCATATATTTTTTGAGTAGAGACCCTTTTAGGAACACCTTTAACAAGTCTACTAATATCTTGCTCATTTATGCAAGTAAAGGTTTTTTCAAGGTAATTTAATATAGCTCTATGTTTCTCTAGCCAATCCATACCAATCAACAGCTCGTATGGGCCCAAAGGTAAAATATTTAATTTTTTTGTGACAATATCATTCATGAAAAGCTCACAGTTATGAACAAATCTATTTTTTTTTCTTCCTATAGCTAATTGTACTAGCCACGACTTTTTAAACTCATGTTTTTTCATCTTACAAACCTCTACTAGTTTAGAAGATATATAGCTTAAAGTAGAACCTAAATCAATTAAAATCAAAATGGATAAATATCAAAACTCTTACCTTCAACTTCTATCATAGAATATTGATAACCCGTTTGATGGTTATCCAATGTGGCACTTACCTTTGGAATATTTCAAGAAACTTCTCTAACAGTGGCAACTCATCTTACCATGTGAATGCTCTAACCATCCTTTTTATGAGGATAATCTCGATAGTAGTGATTTTCCCCACAACCCCAACATTTCAAGGGCTTTCTTTTGACTTCTTCATTCTTCTTATTAACAAAGTTTTTTTTAAATTCATATTTGATTGGTTGGTTCTTATCTTTAAATGTATTCTTTTGATAACTCTTGTGTTTATTAAAGGGCTTAAACTCCCTTCTTTTAAAATCATGACATTCTCTTTTCTTAAAATTCTTTGGGATTTCATGTTTATTCTTAGCTTGATGATAAGCAAGTTTTGTTTTTTCTCATTGCTTCATAAAGTGTCTTTGGATTATCAAATTTCAATCTATATTTATAAAAAATTAGTAAACAACTTAAGAACCTTTGTATTTTTTGTTTTTCCACAGTGAGGTAGGGCACATATATTAGTGATAATAGAAACTTGGCACAAAATTCGTGCATCGACATCATACCTAGTCTGTAACCCACCTAAAAGAGAAAATAAATATTTTTATTTATTTGAGAAAATATTATGTTAAAATTATTATAAAGTTTTTATGACCAAGTTGGTCAACGATGACTGCAATTGAATATTTATTTATTTAAATAATTAAATAGAAGAGACACATATCGAAAGGAGACTGTTGAAAGAGTGTTCACTGACCCACTAGGGGGAATGAGCAGCTGTAGAAGGTTGAATGACAAGTGGCAGCACTAGCATTTCACCTTCTAGCTGTTGTAGAAGCAAAATCCCTAAAAATGTGGTCATGTTCCCTGAGAGGAGGAACTGAGTAGGTGGCTCATTTAATTTCAAGGCTGGCCCAAAGACCTAGGAAATCTTATAAATACCATCGAATTGAGCAGGAGGCTCACTACATTCTATTCCAAGTGAATGAAGCGTGTGTGTGCTGTAAACTAAGAATTCAAGCACACAAGGATTTCGATGAGGGGATAGCTAAAGTGAAATTGCTGAGTTAAGGTTGCTATTGAGTGCTAAGTTTCAGAAAGTTCTGTGTGTGATGTTACACAACATCTTCATCCTAGTGGTTCAATGAACAGGCATGAGGGTCCTAAGCAAGTAATCTAGGCTGCTTTAGGAGACGGTTGGGAGGAACAGTCTCATTTGGGTGTTTGTCCCCCTTTTGCAAAATTATCCAGGTTCTACGTTGTTTGTTTTATCTATGTTATTCATTCTAAATCTGTATATGGATGTTATAAATGTGAATGATTTCTATGCAATAAAGACTGCTTTTAAGTTAGGACAAGAATCAGAGTTTATTATTACTGTTTTATGAGGCATGCCTTAGCATTCTGCAGAGATTAAGGGTAACTGTATTACGGTAAGTTTTCTTATTAAAAGAAATTTAGCAGATAATATCATTTGAGATTATAAGTAGTTTTCTGATTTCATTATTCTAGTTGTCTTTCACTTTAGTCATTATAGCTCTAGATAGGATAACCATTGTGTAGAAAACTATGCTTGAATATTCATCTAAGTTTTCACTTAGTACAATCTAGATCATGCAGATAACATTTATTCTCTCTTTTCCTGACTAGTTTCTTACTACTCGAATAGATGCTAGAGTTCGAAATCTTTCCCTATAACTTCCATTACAGTCGAAAGAGTTAGTTTTTACTTAAAAGAAAAATTATACAATTGTACACAGGAATAAGTCTCTCTCTCTCTCTCTCTATCTATAGATATATACTTAATATTTCTTTTCATAAGGACCTTAGACCCAAGTTTGATTGCGTGGAAACATAAACCTTTAAGAAACTATACTTTCTAACCATTCTAGTATAGGAAAAACATTGAATATAAACTAATTTAATAAACATAACCATTCTAGGGTTCAAACCCTATGGCCTTTGTTAACCAAAGGTGTCCACGCTACAATTAGGTTTACAACATCTAATTAAAATTAAAAACATAAAACCAAGTTATATATGGCCTATATGTATATAAAATTCAAACAGAGTTACAACTTACAGAGGGGCGATGGCCCAATCAAACACAAGATTTTACTCCAACAGAAAAAAACCTATAACAAAATTATCGATAGGTCGCAACCTTTGTTCAGGTCGACGGCCATCTTAATATTTTTGGAAATCCTTTTAATTAAAAGAAAAACAGTAAAAACATTGAAGAAGATTTCACAACAGCCTTACGGCTTCCTCTTAAATATTTACTTTTCCATGTCTGAACAATGGTATTCATATAAAGAAATCATTGACTTGACAAAAGCCTCACGGCCCTAATCTCATAAGTTTATAAATATAATCAAAACCGAGTAATGGCATCACAGCCTTAACAATACGCTAAACAACTACTGTATTAACTAAATACTAGAACACACAAAACAGCCTTCAACCCTACAAGATTTTGCTAGCAAATCGAAATTACAGAGTCAAGAATCGAGAAAATTTCTAGAGATCAAATCAACTGTAAATAACCCTTACGGGAGTCTTTTATAAAAATAACATTAACAAGTTTTGTAGCGACAGTTCAACAAATTTTCAAACACTCCACATCTAAACCATAGTAAACTAAGGAATTACATTACAGTATTTCAACTTCGCAGTCATAGAAGACTCGTTTACAAACCAGCAACAAATGCCATAAGGCGGAACTAAGAAGGTTACCATTTTTCGACTAATGACAAGGAAGCGCAGTTATAAAATCCATACTAGGAGAACGCAGGTCAAGCCACGAAGCCACAAGCTACAAAACCATGGGAAAAAATGTGACAGGTCTTACCAAGACCGGAACTCGGTTAATGCATCGCCTAATAAAAATCCATGTGCAACAACTCGTTTTCAAAAACCTCCTGCACATGAAAATTTACAGAGGTTAAAACATTGAATCGTAAACTGCTTACAACGGTGGAAAATGATAATAAGAGTAAAAAAACTTACCCTATTTTATGTAGCAAGAGTTTGGTCTCCGGCGTCACCATACCTTGTAACCGGAACCATCCAAGAAAAAATTCTTTTATGCAGAATAAAGGGTGTCGAGGGTTGAAAACCTCCGCTCCTCCACCATTAAAACACACAATGGAGCTACCTAGAAGTGCAAACAAAGATCGGTTGAGTTGTGCAGAGATCAACAAAAAACAATGCAAATACAAAGTTTCAAGGACAAGGTAAACATTTTTTTCAATGTGCATAAAACCCCTAGGGTTTACGAGTTGACATGCCAAGTAATCGATAGTGGAAATACATGAACCATTATGTGAGCGTTTAATGCCACATGGTGTATAATTTTTCACCCAAATTGTATAGTCCCAAGACCATTCCATTTCTTCGTTCAATACCATAGTATTTATATTCATGTTTGAATTACCATATGAATACAGTAAGCCTTGTTTCCTTTGTTTTGGCCCAATGCATAGGCCCTTGCTTAGGAGTGGTTGTATTTATATTTACACTTAGTTTAAGACTTTGTGATAGCTAGGTTGTGTAAAACTTCTTGGTCAAACACCTGCACGAAAGATACATAAGGTCTGTGTTAGCTATGAATGCTAAGTAAGACCTGTAACCCATTGTTTTCCCTAGCAACTGAGTAGGGTCAAATGACATATAAAGAAGAACATAAACAGTAAACACAACAACCTTAACCCACAGAAAATAAAAGTGACATGGACGACAAAGTAAAGTAGTGTCGACATAATAATAACTCGCAGCATACAATTATCGTAAAGAGACATTTATGATCCAATGGATATAACAATTTAAGTTTGTATGAATTCACTTATCCTTCATATATGTCGTTAAAACTATATTTAAAAAAAAATATTTCTAAAATTTTGGAGATGTTACAAGTGATATCAGAACGAATTCCAAACACTAGGCCTGAATTGGCTCACTTGCATGCAAACAAAAAACAAAATATATAGATTATGTTTTAAAAATGATTTATGTACAGAAATATAAATTTTATTTTGAAGAAAATGGGAGTTGAAACATCTGCTGAAAATGGATCCCATCACAATAATCCAGATAACATTTATGTGGAATTAAATAATCAACCCTCAGAATTACTTCAAATAGTGAAAAAGTTAAAGGATGAACTACAAACTGTGAAAGTAGATAGCAAAAAAGTTTAGAACTAAATCAGATTTTACTAGACAAAATACACAACAGAGGTAAAGATAAAAGAAAAGAATATGAAACTAATTCTGGAATAGTACCATATAAACACAAGGGTAAGAAATTAAAATTATTTGATAGTGAAAATAAATCTTCTTCAGGAGTTAAAGTAAGGTCGCATAGATGAATGTATAAATACACAAGTGAAAGTAGTGAAAGCGGTCGTAGTCCTAGAAAGAGGAGGTATAAACCTTTTGAAGAAATATTAGAAGAATTTAAAAAGATAAAACATCCCATGTTTAATGGGGAAGTCGAAAAGGGTGAAGAATCCGAGGCTTGGTTATCGGGGATGAAAAAGTACTTTGAGATTTATAACTACTCCGATAGACTGAAATCACAGATGGCTATCTACAAACTAACTGAAAAAGTTGACATCTGGTGACAGGACATAAAAAGAGTCAAAAACCTTAAGGAAAAGTATTTAACTTGAAGAATCTTTAAAAGAAAATTCTTATCTGAATAGTATTATGAATAAAGAGCTAAAGAGTTTTATGACTTAAACTAGATTGAATGTTAATGAAAGAGTTAAGTAGTAAAATTTTAAGTTTACTAATATATGTACCATATATAATTGACGAAAAGCCTAAAATACAACGGTTTCTAAGTTGTTTGCCTACTAGCTTCAATGACATCTAATTGAATTTGATAATCCTAAGACCCTTGAAGACGCAATGAGAAAAGATAACTTTTGTTACGAATAGAGTAAAAAGAGAGAAAGCATACCTAACTGGAAGAATAAGAGAGCAAGTAACTTTGTTAAAAAAAGAAAAGGTGTTAAGCCTAATAAAAGAATTGGAAATAACTCTCGAAATTTCTCTAGTAATAATTATCAAGGAATAGATTTTAAGGGTAAAACACAGCAAAACATTACAACACCAAAATATAGAGACATGCTTAATAATTATGTTAAAAATAATGAACATAAGGAACCTGTAAAGTGCTAGGAATGTCAGGGACCTCACTATGCAAAAGATTGTCCGAACAAAAGTAGGAACTACAGCAATGTGCATACCATTTAGGAAGAGGAAACAGTTGGAGATGTAGCAAATGAAATGCCCGGAATAACTGTATCCTTGGAAAATCGATAGGTTGATCATCAAACGTCCATGGTGGAAGTACAAGGTATGATACAAAACCAGTATGTTTCTATTTTGATTGACCCAGGTGCTAGTTTAAGCTACGTATCACCTAGCATCGTAGAAAAATGCAAATTATATTTGAAAAATGTTTGAAAAGTCTTGATTGGTGCAGTTAGCCACGATAACCAAAAGAAAAGTAGTTAATTATGTTGAAAGTTGTGAAATGTTTATGAGTAAGTTTAAAACTCAAGTAAATTTAAATGTATTATCGTTAAGATCTTATGATGTTTTAATAGGCCCTGGATTGGATGGAAATACATCAAGTGGTTTTAAATTGTTTTCAGAAAACATTTACTTGTTTAAATGATAAAGGAGAAACAATTACAGTCAAAGGAATACTCGAAAAGTTTCTGTTAGAAAAATTTCAGCCTTACAAATGAAAAAGGTTGTAAGGAAAGGTTGTAAAGTCTTTGATGTACATATAATAAATAACGAACACATGGATAAAGAAGATAAGCTAAAATTCAATGATATTCCAATATTACAAGATTTCTCAGATGTTTTCCCAGAAGAAATTCCATGATTACCTCCAAAGAGAGATTTGGATTTTACGATTGAATTAGTACCAGGAGTTGTACCTAATTCAAACGCTCCTTATTGAATGGACATTTTAGAACTTAACAAATTAAAATTACAACCACAAGAATTGATAGACAAAAATTATATAAAACCAAGTGTATCTCTTTGGGGAGAACCTGTCTTATTCGTTAAAAATAAAGACGGTACATTACGTCTATATATAAACTATCATCAACTGAACAAAATGACAATTAAAAATACATATCATTTGCCCCGCATCGATGATCTGTTTTATCAGATACGCAAAGTGACAATATTTTCAAAAATAAACTTGAGATCCAGATATCATCAAGTTAGAATTAAAGACAAAGATACTTTTAAAACTGCTTTCAGAACCCGATACAAGCACCATGAGTTTGTGGTTATGCTCTTTGGGCTAACAAACACTACAACAACTTTTATGTGTTTAATGAGCAGTGTCTTAAGTAAATACTTAGATAAATTTGTAGTCTTCTTCATAGATGACATATTAATTTATTCCAAAATGAAAGAAGAACATGATGAGCACTTACACATAATACTACATGTTCTAAGACAACATAAACGATATGCTAAATTCAGTAGATGCGAATTTTTATAAAAATAAGACACAATATCTAGGACACGTGATATCCAAGGAAGGAATATTAGTAAACCTGGATAAGATAAAAGCAATAATTGATTGGCATGTTCCCAAAAATGTAATAGATGTACAATATTTTATGGGAATTACTGGTTATTACTGAAATTCATAGAAGGATTCTCAAAGATCGCAAATCCCATAACATCTTTGCAGAAAAGAAAAATAAAAGAAAAAATATTCGTATGGGATCAAAAGTGTGAAGAAAGTTTTAATAAATTAAAAGAATTGTTAACTACTGCACCTATATTAAAAATAGCAGATCCAAACACGGATTTCGTTGTATGCATTGATGCATGCAATGAAGGTTTTGGTGGAGTACTGACACAAGAATGACATGTAATAGCTTATGAATTGAGGAAGCTAAAAACACATGAAAAGAATTACGCAACATATGATTTAGAGTTGGATGCCATAATACATGCTCTGAAAATGTGGCACCATCATATAATTGGTAAAAGGCTTTTACTAATGTCAAATAACATAAGCTTAAAATATTTGTTCGATCAACAAAATATGAATGCAAGGCAAGCTAGATGGTTAGTCTTTCTTAGCGGATATGATTTTGAGATCAAACATATCAAAGGAAAAGAAAATAAAGTGGTTGATGCCTTAAGCAGAAATGCAATAACAAATTTTATAGCTGCTATGAGCAGTAACAAAACAGAATTGGATGATAAATTAGAAGAAGGAACAAAAATGGACAAAGAATACCAGAATCTAAGAAAAAAAGTAACCAATAACGAATCTGAAAATGTAAAAACAGATTACAGTTTAAATGAAGAAGGCTTGATGTTGTATAAAAACAGACTATATGTCACATGCCCCAATTTTGTAAAATAATGTTATTTGTTTTAAATTAATTCCAAGACACTATGATAAAATTAATGCTAAGTTGAAACTGATGACTCAGCAGAGTCAAAAGATGTGGAATGTAATTCTGAATATTTTATTTTAAATAAATAAAAGTGGAGACAACAGCTTGGGAGAGCTGTTAAAAAGAGTGTACTGGTCAAGTGGGTGAAAGGAACTAGGTGGAGAGCAAAAGACAAGTGGCAGCATCCTCAAACACTTCCTATGTTGCAGGCGGAAACTTCCCTACATTTGGGGTCATGCACGGGAGCGTCACCTAGGGACCAATATGATATCACATCCGTTCATATTGAGGGGGTTAAAATTAAAAAATTAAAAATCAATATATTGGGGGTATATTAGGGGTAACTAGGGTTTTTTTTTTACTATTTAAATATCCAATATGTTGGGGTATGTTTTATTCAACATTTTTTCCCGAGCCGTTCACCGATCCTCCAAACCTTGTCTGCTAGGTGCCTGCGAGCTCCTTTGCTTGTGGTCTGAGTGCACCTGCACGAAGCCGAGGTGCCTGCGAGCTAGGTTTGCTTGTGGTCAAGGGTGTGTCGCTCCTTGGTTTTTCTGTGGGTTTTCTCCACGTTTTCTCCATCGTGTGGCTGGATAAGAGGGCGTTTTTTCAAATCGAAGCAGTGGTAGCAGTGTTTTCTGAAAAACGAGGGCATGTTGCTTCTTGGGTTTTCTATGGGTTTTCTCCACGTTTTCTCCATCGTGTGGCTGGATAACAGGGCGTTTTTTCAAATCAAAGCAGCGATAGCAGTGTTTTCTGGAAAACGAGGGCGTTTTACTCCTTGGGTTTTCTGTGGGTTTTCTCCACGTTTTCTCCATCGTGTTTGCTGGATAACAGGGAATTTTTTCCAGCAGCATTGCAGTGGTAGCGGTGTTTTCTAGAAAACAAGGGCGTTTATTCACCGTTTTGTGGTAGTGGGTTTGTGGTGGTACTTTGGTATTTTGCCTTACAGGGATTCGTGTTCATCCTCATTTGGTATTTGGTATTTGGGAGGATGGATTCGTCTTCATCCTTGTTTGGTATTTGGCCTTACAGGGATTCGTGTTTATTCACCGTTTTGTGGTCGTGGATTTGTGGTGGAATTAAAAAGGTTCGTGTTCATCCTATTTGGCCTTACAGGGATTCTATTTCATAAGTTTCTCATTGTTATTTTTTCTCTGAAGATTCATGGCGCCTGCTTTAGCCAGCTCAATCAAGATCGGAACTACTCTGATTCCCTCCAGCCACCAAAAACAGGCAAGGATTATGCGGCTGACATTCTTGAATTATTGAAAAATATTTTAGCCAACCTATCCAACGAATTTGTCATGTCCCCATGCCTCCGACCGGCGTAGAGGATGCGACCCAACTTCAATAACAGCGGACCAAGAGCCCCATGAACATGTGGTCGCACAAAATTGCCGAAAACAGAATGCTTAACCAAATTCATGGAAGTAAAACATGCAGTTATGCAATTATTTATTTAACACAGTTATATTAATTGATCAGACACAGCGGAATCCAACGTCCATTCACACATGCATTCATACAGCATTCATTCATTTAACATGTTCATTATTTTCATTAACAGGGAATAAGGCTGCAGAAGTAAAATGAACAAGATCACTTATCTTATGATGAACTCGATCCACAACCAGCTACGTCGCTGCAACGTTCCACCCAACCATAGGCCAGCGTGCTCCTTAATCTCTCAGCAGCGTTGCCACCCCCGAGCTAGGCATGATTCTCCAAGGAATAAGGGAACAACAGGCTTACACGTAGCCAAGGATACCCAAAACACACAGCCAAGCCAACAGAGTTGGGTTTATCAGGCCATTAAGGAGCTGGAGGAGGCAAATTGCTAAGCTGGTGAGCTCATTACAGAGCCAAGAACACCTACACCAGAACTAGCCTGACCTCTAAGACACCCAAACACACCCAACAGAAGGAATCAGTCCCTTCTCTGCTACACAGTCCCTCAGGCCTTGCATTCCCTTCCAGTGCTATTCAGGGGTGATGGAGAAGAAGGCCAACCCTCTAGCTCTATCTGTGTGGTTTCCAGCCACCAGGTTTATCAAGCAAAACTAAGCCCCCCCCATCCCTACTCCCTACACAGTCCGAAGACCAACCATTGCACTCAGGCAATTAATTTAGCTGTCACAGCTTAAACAGGGAAAGGACTCCCCAGCAAAATTACACCGTCCCAAACACAATAGCAAACACAATTCCAACAGGGGGAAACACAACAGCTCCAAAACGCATCAGCATACATATTGCCAGGGGCGTGGGGAACAACTACCCATTTTGCATAACCAATGCTGCTAGGAAAAACGTACGCAGACCACAATGGGGACAAATTTACAGTCTCACGACCGGTGCGTGAACATCCACAATGCAGAACCCACGAATCAGCTCGTGAGTAAAGGACAAAGCCACACCATTCTCCAATCCGCAGAGTGTTGGGGCTCCGACCCTTAGGGTCTTTAGTTTCGATAACTCCGCGGGTTTTGCATGTAAGTGGAGTTACACATCAAAATAGTCTTAGGGGTGTCGGGGTTGGGTCGAAGCCCCCTTTTGTAATTAACCCATGGTTTAAATCCAGAGTTAGGGTTTTGGGCGCCCATGGTTTAAGTCTAGGGTTTTGTAATAGTGCGTTGTATAAATAGGCACTTATGTAATGAAGTAGGGCTAGGTCTTTAACGATTATCCTATGATGCTATTGTACTGCGAAGCTAAGAGACTGTACAAGGGTTTTGTAAGGGAAGGTTAAGTCCCAGATGTGTGTGTGGACGACCTCTACAGCTGTGTGCGTAGAGGGTTTTGTAAGTGATTAGAAGATCTGCAGTTGTGTGCGCAGAGGCCTACTGCTGTGTGTGCGGCTTTGAGGACTTGAAGAGATCTGCAGCTGAGTGCGCAGATCAAAACTGTGGTTTTGTAAAGAGTTGAATAAACACAGTTCTGTGGACGTAACCCCTACACTGGGGGTGAACCACGTTACATCTGGTGTCGTGGTTCTTGTGTTATTGTGATATTTCTCTTATGTTCTTTTATGCATTAATAACTATAAATCTGATAAGTAAGATCGCTGCTAACAAATAGCTTCACTGTGAATTCCCAGTAAAGGGTTAAGCAAGTCATAGTTTGGTTATCTATCTGCGAAGTTATATATGTGAATATCGGAGCTCTATCTTAATTGATTATAATTTATTAAAGGCTAAAGGTACAGTAATATCCCTCTTTTGCTTGCAGAAACCTGATTCTGCGGCACCCCATAGCTGTTTCGAGTGAGACTGTAGCCTGTTCGCAGGCTGCTGCCGAAAGGGCCAACACTATGGGTCTTTTGTTGGTGCGAAGTTATTGGTAAAACCCGGGTCTGCCCTATAGCCCAACAAATTGGTTCCGTTGCCGGTTGAACTCAATATCTGTTGAAGAGGGATCTATGTCGTACCTCGAGGGCTATGTTCTGGAGACCCTCTGTAAAAGAAATTGGTGACTGGATCGAAGAAACCTATTTGAAGTTTGCAGAGCAAGAAAATAAGGATCCTCGTCGTACTGCGGAAATTTTTTTGCAAAGGTACGTCTTTTCTGATGTTTATGAAATTTTCTTTGGTAGTATACACATAGAATTGCACCAGTGGCTATCCAGGTTAACAGAGAGAAGGACGAACTTCCAAGAAAATCAGTTTCCTCCCTGGACCCCTGAAAGAATCACTATCTTGAAAAGGGTGAACAACGCGATCTCACGAGCTGTCGATTTCTGGACGACGCGAACCCTTGAAGCATTTGTGACGGAGTTCGCCATCAACACAAATACCTCCTTTAGCAAAGCTGAACGACAATTCTTCAAAGGACCACGCGGTAAGTACTTGAACTTATTGAGCTTTAATATTAAAATGCTATTGGCTAAAAAAGGAATTTTGCTTATAGAATCTGATTGTTAGATCTAGTACTACTAACCTATGGTTGGAAGTGACCGGGACTTCGACGAGCAAAGTGGTTTGCTGCGAAACGGTAAGAGATATAAGAGAGATCTTGGCTCCTCTACTGAGTACACCCCTTTAAGTTCAGAAGACTCTGAGTCCGCTGAAACCCCCTCTGTTAGAAACCCTCCCATAACCCTGCAGCAAAGAGCTGTTATCCCCGAAAACCTGTCGCAGTCTGCAAGTAACCCTAGCCCGACTATCCCTGTCACAGGTCAGCCTACCCCAGCAAGTTCTCCTACAACTCCCGCTTCCTCCACCCCTAGATACCCGATAGCCCATGTTCATGACGACATCAAGCTACCAGTTTTTAAGGGAACTGGATCGGAGGATCCAAAACAGTTCTGGTTTCTATGCGAAGCTGTATGGACCGCGAAGAACATTACGGACCAAGATGTACGAAGAGCGCAGCTGATTACTTCCTTTAGAGACCGAGCTTTGACTTGATTTGTGAAATTTTCTAGCACTCAGAATCCTATATTGGCTGATATTAAAACAGCGCTGATAAGAGAATTTAAGAAGCCTAAATCTGAGTCGCAGTGCATCACTGAGTTAAAAGAGATTCAGCAGCGACGAGGTGAATATGTGTGGGATTTTGATCAGAGATTCAAAGTCCTGCTAGATCAAGTTAGCTTCACGATTAGAGCAGCTCAACATAAGGAATGGTTTATTGCGGCATTACTACCTCACGTCATAACTCCACTCATGCAACAGAAGGTTGCTGATCAGCAAGAAGCCTTAGAGATTGCCATGAAGCTCGAAACAGCCCCTGTCGACGATAATTCTAGCATAGTTCAAATTCAAGCGCAGCTGGCGAAAATGGATTTAGAGCTTCGCGATATGAACAAGGGGAAATCCACCCGCGAAGAGGTGTGGTGTATACGATGCCGAACAAAAGGCCACAACAAGGATCAGTGTCCGGCATTGAGAAACTATCTGAATACTGGCGCACCGAACCCGCTGAATCCTACTGTTCTGTACTGTGAAATCTGTCGAACTACTGGCGAGGCCATCGACCGGAAGATTGCTATCTGTTACAGAGGTATGTTCAAGTCCCGAAGAATCCTTACTATAAGTTCTGTAAATCCGTAGGCCACAATGAAGATGAGTTTCGCAGCTTCGACCTCATGAGGGAGCGTACCTACGACGCTTATAGGGTTCACCCGGATGCACAAGGCAATGATGGATATGGTTACCGGGGTGGTCGAGGTAGCTTCAAAGGCCGGGGTCGTGGTATGCCGGGCGGAGGTCAAGGCCAGGTCATCTGCTACAACTGCAATCAGGCATGACATCTAGCTCACGACTGTGAGAACCCAACCACGACATGTCAATATTGCAGAGCAATCGATCATGTCATCAAGCAGTGCCCACAGCTGATAGCTAAGATCCAAGAGAGAAACAGCAAACCTACTCAGAATGTCCAGTTGGTGTCTATAGAACCACGACCGATCCCAGCTGTTAATGTTGTTACAAGGAGTGGAACTACAACAGATGTGCAAAGTAAGGAAAGACAGCCTAACGAAGCTTGGGTGCGCAAGGCCGTAGTGAAGGCTCCAACATTTGATGTCCGACGAGAAAAAGAAACTTTTCTGGAGGCGAGACAAGACTTTGCTGATCCAGAACTACCAGAGGCAAACAAGCAGCATCAGCAGTTACAACCTCAGGAAAGTTCACAAGATCAAGTAAGTACTCTGTCCTCGTTTTTACAAAGTTGCATCAAGTTGTTAAGGAACCAGAATGCCTTGAGTGAATTACAAAAAGTTATTCAGTATTGCAAATCTCACCAAAGTCCTGGGCAAGAAAAAGCTGTTAGTAGAATTAGAAGGACTGGGAGAGAGATGAGACTACATGCTCAGGTAGGAGAGTATGACATGAAGGATATTATCTTAGATCTGGGTTCAGAAGTCAATATTTTAACTAAACAGACATGGGAACAAATGGGGAAACCTACCCTTGATTGGTCACCTATACAGTTGAGACTAGCCAATCAACAGAGGATTGTACCCTTAGGAAGATTCCCTTGGGTACCAGTAGACATAGATGGAGTACGTACTGTAGCAGACTTCGAAGTCATTGAGATCATTGATGATAGCAACCCCTACCCAGCCTTGCTAGGAATTGAGTGGGCATTAGACAATGATGCAGTTATCAATCTTAAAAAGAGACAGATGTCCTTTGAAGGGAAGGGTCTACGAGCCATACTACCATTAGATCCTTCTCAGGGAGAAAGATATACAGAGCCAGTCAGAGAGGGAGATCAGGATATTCTGGATCACATCTACAACATCACAGCGAAGGAGGAAGATTATGTCGAACCTACTGCTAAAGGAATAATGGATTGGCAGTGTGATAGTTCCTGCATGTCCGACTTAGACGGTGGTCTAGAGAATTGGCAGAATCGCCTGTATGAGCTACATGGCCATAGGTGCACAAGACTTACCAAATCCCTCAGATGCCTTAGCGCAGAGACAAGAGCTTTGCCTACCTATGATGGGTTGACAAACCTAGGAGAATTTATCGCACAGTTCTTAGAACAAGTACCAGAGTCACAGAGAATGCAGACTCTGGAAGCAGCATTAAGAGCTACAATAGCTAGATGGTGGAATGGTCACAAAAAGCATATTCACAGTTGGGAAGCCTGCCAGAAATCTCTGCGCCTAAGATTTACAGATCAACATCAAGAGGTGCGAAGCAAGTTTACTGGGCAGAATAGTCCTCAAGAACATCTGAAGCAGTGTTATGCAGCATGGGAGTATGTACCTCACGAAGAATGGGTACACAGGTTTGTGCACACTTTGGAACCAGTAGCAAAGAACTGGTACACGGAGGTCTAACTTCGACATGGTACCGTAAGTTGGGATAATCTGGTTGATAGTTTTATGCTTACATTTTCTATTAACGAAGTTTTCCCTGCTTTAGATGCAGCTGTTAGGCTGATCCACACTAAGGTATTTGATGCTCAAGAAATAGTTGAATACCAACCGGATTGGAAGGAACAAGAAGTTAATGCCATGGAATGTTATAACCTCGAAATTGACGAGGATGACGATCTGCGCAACATCAACATTCCTGAGTTAGAGGGACACTGCAAAGTACATGGACCAGCAGTCGAAGCACCTGAAGTGACTCATCCCCTGAAGACGCGGACCATAAACATTGGGTCAGAAGAAAACCCCAAGTATGCTACGATTGGAGATTATTGGGATGAAGAAATGGTGAGTAAAGTGACCCAACTTCTCCACGAGTATCAGGACCTATTTCCGACGAAGTTTTTTGAGATGAAAGGTATCCTTGGGGATATAGGAGTAATAAAGATCCCCTTGAAACCTGATGTGAAGCCTGTGAAACAGCGCCCGTATCGGCTAAACCCCAATTATAAGGAAAAAGTTAGACTGGAGTTAGATAAGATGCTTGCTGCAGGAATTATTGAGCCTGTTGAAGAATCCGAATGGGTCAGTCTAATGGTAGTGCAAGAAAAGTAGACTAAGGGTGAAATCCGAATCTGTGTTGATTTGAGGAAACTGAATGATGCATGCCTGCATGACCCCTTTCCTACTCCTTTTACAGATGAAGTTCTAGATAATGTTGGAGGTCAAGAAGTGTACTCTTTTACTGATGGATTTTCAGGCTACCATCAGATCAGAATTGCTCCAAAGGATCGACATAAGACAACATTTGCTACATAAATGAGATCCTTCCAGTAGACAGTTATGCCCTTTGGATTAAAGAATGCACCTGCCATGTTTTCTAGAGTAGTAATTTGTGCATTTAAAGAGTTTATACATAAATTCTTAGAAGTTTATTTTGATGACTGGACTATTTTTGGGTTACTAAAAGACCACATAACTAGTTTAAGACTTATGCTGGACAAGTGTAGACAGCACCAGATCTCCTTGAACTTGAAAAAGTGCATCTTCTGCGCACCCTTTGGCATTCTCCTGGGTCAAAATTGTCTGTAAGCAAGGATTGATGGTGGATCCTGCGAAGATAGCAATCATTGTGAACTTGCCACCCCCGAAGTCAGTCAAGCAACTACGCACCACACTTGGTCACACTGGATACTACAGGAAATTTATTAAAGATTATGCCCAGATCACAGCCCCGATGGAAAAACAGTTAAAGAAAGAGATTAAGCTCGAATGGACACCTGAGTGTCAAGAAAGCTTGGAAATTCTAAAAGAAAAAATGGTAACTGCCCCTATTTTGGTATTTCCTGACTGGAATAGGGAGTTTCATGTGCATGTCGATGCATCCTCTATAGCTCTGGGTATAGTATTGGCTCAGACAGGAGAAGGAAACATTGATCACCCTCTTGCCTTTGCAAGTCGCAAGTTGTCAACAGCAGAAAGGAACTATATGACGATAGAAAGGGAAGGTTTAGCTATGGTATATGCTTTGCAAAAGTTCCGACATTATCTGTTAGGTTCTCATTTTAAAATGTTCACTGACCACTCTGCTTTGAAATATTTAGTTAACAAGCCTGTGTTAGGTGGAAGAATATGTAGATGGCTGATATTGTTTCAGGAATACGACTTTGAGATTATAGTTAAGCCAGGAAGACTTAACCTAGGACCGGACCATCTGTCGAGGCTCGAATCAAGGGAAGAGCCCACTAGCTTAGATGAAGGTCTTCCTGACGCCCAGTTATTCGCCATCCAGATGGTCGATGACTACTTTCAGGACATTGTTCAGTATTTGGCTATAGGATTTGCACCCTCGGAGATGACAACACAGCAGAAGAAGCAGTTGGTGGTTCGCGTTGTTGACTTTACCTTGGTCGCAGGACAACTATACAAGATGGGACCAGATGAAATACTGCGCAGGTGTGTCTTGAAGCATGAAAAAACCTTGATTTTGGCTGAGGCACACTCTGGTGCAACGGGAGGACATTATGCAGGAAAAGATACAGCATAGAAGATTCTGGCAGCAGGATTATGGTGGCCTACACTTCATAAGGATGCTAGGGAGTACTGCCACAGCTGCGACATCTGTCAGAGGACAGGAAAACCATCCAGGAGGGATGAGATGCCTCTCGTTCCACAGGTAACTCTACAAGCCTTTGATAAATGGGCTATTGATTTTGTGGGATCTATAAATCCCCCTGCAAAGAAATCGGGAGCAAGGTATATTATTACAGCAACGGAGTACCTTACCCGTTGGGTTGAAGCTCAACCAGTCAAAGATTGTAGCGCTGCTACAGCTGCGAATTTCATCTTTGACAATATCTTAACAAGGTTTGGATGTCCTAGAATTCTTATAAGTGACCAGGGATCACACTTTCTGAATAAAACTATCGAAGCCTTGACTGAAGAATTTAAGTTGTACCATCAGAAGAGTACTGCGTACCACCCTCAAGCCAATGGAACTGTGGAAGCCTTCAACAAAATTCTTGAGCAGGCTCTGACCAAGGTTTGTAATGTTAGTAGAAATGATTGGGATCTCAGAATTTCGACAGCCCTATGGGCTTACAGAACCACTTGCAAAAAGTTGACAGGCCATACACCTTTTAGGTTGGTTTATGGGCAGGAAGCAGTTATGCCAATGGAGTACATTGTTCCTAGTCTCAGAATAGCTGCTTTCACAGAGATGGATGACCCAGGTACATTGAACAAAAGGCTAGCTCAGATAACAGAACTAGAAGAGGACAGATTCATTGCAGGCTTCCAGCAGCAAGTCCAGAAGGCTAGAGAAAAAGCGTGGCATGACAGGCACATTAAAAAGAAGCAATTCCAGATCGGTGATCTTGTACTCTTGTATGACAGTAAATTCATGAAGTTCCCAGGAAAGTTTAAGACCCATTGGAAAGGACCATACATAGTTCAGAAATTTACTAATGGTGGCGCAATCCAGTTAGCTAAATTGAATGGAGAAACCTTGCCTTCCATGGTGAATGGAAGTCGGTTGAAGAAGTACAAGGACAAGCCGGGACCCTCTAGTCAGGAGTAATAAAAGGAGGAAGAGTCTAAGTACCAAGAACAGCCGCGAGTAGGTACTAGACTATAATCAAGCTGTCAAAAGGTTGCGAGTCGAGGGTCACATATACTATCGAAGGTCGCTAGTATGGCGCAGCTAAAAGTTGGGTCGCAGTTTAAAATTATGACTGCTCGAGAAGATTGGATTTGGCGGCAATGGCACATGCACTGCGTTGAGTGCCCTTAATGATGAGATTCTACGAGATCTAGCGGTGTGTGGACGAGATCCACCACCTCTCGATCAAATTTGATATCAATGATGCACAATTATGACAGATCTGATCGCCAGATTCTTTAAAAAGACATCCAGTCTTGCATATTTCGCATTCTATAGTTTCTGCAGTTAAGACCATGTCGAACGACTGTGAAGTTCTGGAGCTGTTACGAGAGTTCGGGGAGAGAGGTCTGCAGAACCGTCTAAGCAATCCTCCTATGCAAGCATGCTCGACCAGAAACAAAGAAATGCAGAAGTTCACTCTAGGAGACGTGAAGAAAGGTGAAAGTGTGCTCTATGCGGCACTATGAAAGGCAACAGTCCTCACGGAGAAACCCTGAAAGAGCCCAAGAGGTATCCTCCTGGGTTAGCAGAACTGAGACGGCTGTTTGTCTTATGCAAAATGACACTGACACGCAAGTCTAAGGGTACCTAAGCCCCCCGATTTGTGGATGGTCAAATGTTTAATCAGGCATAGCAGACAAGCAGACCGAATAATGGGGTCGCTGATAGACCCAGAAGGTCCTCACCAGCATAAAAATTACGAAGCAAAGGAGCAAGCCGTCAATAACAGCACATGCAGCCTCAGCAAGCAGTCCATTCCCTTCGCCAGCAAGATTCTAACGCCTGAAGAGTACCAGAGTGCCCCGGGACGAGCCACAAGTGAGTCTTAGGGGCCTGTTGGGGCTCCGACCCTTAGGGTCTTTAGTTTCATTAACTCTGCGGGTTTTGCATGTAAGTGGAGTTACACATCAAAATAATCTTAGGGGTGTCGAGGTTGGGTCGAAACCCCCTTTTGTAATTAACCCATGGTTTAATTCCAGGGTTAGGGTTTTGGGCGCCCATGGTTTAAGTCCAGGGTTTTGTAATAGTGCGCTATATAAATAGGCACTTATGTAATGAAGTAGGGTTAGGTATTTAACGATTATTCTATGATGCTATTGTACTGCGAAGCTAAGAGACTGTACAAGGGTTTTGTAAGGGAAGGTTAAGTCCCAGCTGTGTGCATGGACGACCTCTGCAGCTGTGTGCGTAGAGGGTTTTGTAAGTGATTAGAAGATCTGCAGCTGTGTGCGCAGAGGCATGCTGATGTGTGCGCGGCTTTGAGGACTTGAAGAGAACTGCAGCTGAGTGCGCAGATCAGAACTGTGGTTTTGTAAAGAGTTGAATAAACACAGTTTTGTGGATGTAACCCCTACACTGGGGGTGAACCATGTTACATCTGGTGTCGTGGTTCTTGTGTTATTGTGATATTTCTCTTATGTTCTTTTATGCATTAATAACTATAAATCTGATAAGTAAGATCGCTGCTAACAAATAGCTTCACTGTGAATTCCCAGTAAAGGGTTAAGCAAGTCATAGTTTGGTTATCTATCTGCGAAGTTATATATGTGAATATCGGAGCTCTGTGTTAATTGATTATAATTTATTAAAGGCTAAAGGTACAGTAATATCCCTCTTCTGCTTGCAGAAACCTGATTCTGCGGCACCCCATAGCTGTTTCGGGTGAGACTGTAGCCTGTTCGCAGGTGCTGCCGAAAGGGCCAACACTGTGGGTCTTTTGTTGGTGCGAAGTTATTGGTAAAACCCGGGTCTGCCCTATAGCCCAACACAAAGGAAAACTACTGCGTGGGTAAAATCCAGGAAAATCCTGTGCGTGAAGATGAAAAACGAACCAGCAATGGTGGAGAACGAATAGAGCACAGAGAGGACACGAAATTGGGCGTGCGTGAGTCTTCAGCACCGTCGGGGAGAGAAGAAAATGTCTGCATGAGAGAAAACCGCCCAAAGCCTGTGCATGGATGAACAAACAACCGAAAAAAGCGAAATTTCAATGTGTGGGTGTTTTTGCAACTCGTGGGAGAGAGAAAGAAAAAATGTCTGCATGAGGGATGTACAGCAAAAATCGTGGGTAGAGTGTGCGTGTGGGTGAGGACTGACAGTCCTGCCACCCCACTCCCCAAAGACCACAACTGCCTCAACCACCAGCAGTCTTTCTTAATGAAAGTGGTTGGAATAAAATAAGGGAAGAAGACACATGGATTTTGACCCTGTTGGCTAAAGTTGGACAATTTCCCCACATCCTTATCCTTGTGAAAATCATGCCCCCTTCGATTTAGTTGTCGCGATCGTCGTTGGTCAGTTCATTTAATTAATTATAGAGGCATATTTACATGATGACCAACATAATATATGCCGCATGCCCCGATATACTATCGGTGGCAAATTTACATCCCAAAACACAGCATAACCGATCAATGGTGGGGCCTTGGCCTTTGGCTCCTCACCATGATCACTTACAATATATACATCATATACATCTAATGTAGCGGGGTCAAAACAGGGACATGACAGAATTAGCATACATATACATAATGTTTATTACAGTGATTAAGTATATGCAGTTCTATTTTGTGTCAAATTCTGCATAGTATCGTGCAGTTTAGGTACATTTTGTTTCAAATTCTGCATGGTTTCGTGTAGTCTAGGAAGTTTTTATTTGATGTGTAATGGAGGTTTTGGGTAATGGCAGATGCTTCGGTATTTCGTTTTCTGGTTTGGAAAAATGTATGCATCCTATATTTTGAGTTGGATATGGCTGTATAGTTTGCATGCTGTAGAATGTATTTGAAATGTGGATCGAATCCATTGTCCAATCATAATTATTGGTCATTAATATTGGAGAAGAAGATTTAGGATTATGTTGTTAATGTAGATAGCTTAGGTGTTGAGAGACAGAAGATATATTGTTGTTAAAAGTATTAGCTATAGTTGAGAGATTGTAGAACCGTTTGTTTAATAGTCTGGTCATCTATAAATATGTACTCTTATGAATAAAGAAAGTACAGAAACATTTGTGTGCATATCTATGTCATTCCTTTGCTGCATTTCTAATTCTTTATAAACTAACATAAATCTTGCTTTGTGAGGTTGTAAGGTTGATCTTGTAACTTGGGTGGTGCCTATCAATCCATGAATATTGCAACTAGCGTCTATTCCAATGATATCTAGAAGCCAAGTAGATGATAATAGGCGCCTTGGAAAAGGAATTTCAAGTCTAACCAGTCCAGATAATCAAATTGCATATAATCTTATCGTTAAATAAAATTCGAACCATTGGTTCATAGTCGTTACTTGATTGGTGGCAGCTCTGTAGTTTCTGTTGAAACTTTGATTGGTAACCATTAGATTTGTGAGGTACTCCATGTTGTGATGAATATATAATCTTGTCTATGATGATTCTTAACCTGTTGATTTAAGTTTCAAATTTTCATGATTTCTGTTTTCAAGTTGGATATCGATGGGCCAAGCCTCTTCACCTGAAACTGTGTGTTAATGAAGTGGGACTGCTACAGTGGCAACACAGTAGGAGATTTGATAGAATGGATGAATCAGGGTTACCCTACTTAGTGGTATTGAGTTCAATTTTGATGATCTTGTCAGATACATTTGTTATTGTAGAATGGATAGAGATACATTTGTTGTTGTAGAATGGATAGAGAGAAAGGGATTCTCTTGAAAACAGTATACTTTTATTTTCCTGGGTGTAAGAAAAAAATTGGTTTTTAAGTTAGTATATTTGTTGGGCTTTGACTTTTTTTTAGAAAGTAGTATAAATGTGTCCAAAACAACAATGAAATAAGCCTATTAGACTTGTAGTAATTTTTGCAACCATAAAATCCCCTACCCTACTTTCCATAAGTCTAATCTGGAATTATTTTTGTACTCTAATGGTCTAATTGGCATACATGCCTTGGGGGGACTTCCTTTTACATTGAACAGAATTCACTTACATTTCCCATAGGTTTGTTTGTGTTACATTAGGACTGCAAACCTTCTCTAAGCAATATGAATATTTTTCTTTTTATTAATTGACAATGAACGTGCTCATCCTTGCAGAATATCCTGTCAAGTTGCTCATTCTTTTTATTATTTTACTTCTATCTTCATTGTTGTTCCTAAGTTTCATTGTTATGAATCTGACAACTTTGCAAAAAAGTTGCTCTGTGCATACCAGTTTTAACAAGTTCTTCATGACTTCTTGCCAGGTTGCCTGTAGATTCTTGGGACTGAAAGCAGTGTCTATTATTCCACAAAAACGTGCTTTTCATTCAGTGGAGTTGGCCACAACTTCTTCCTCTACTTGCCGTGTGTTTTGTGCTGTATGATTAATTATTCTCTTTTGTGTGTAATATTGTTCTAATTTATTTTTTGGTTGTTAATTTGCATTTGTTCAATTACAGTCCTTTCATCTCCAAATCGATCATGCATTTAAATATAGCACCTGTTTCAGTAGATCTATTAGGCATCATTGTCTTCATTTTTGTGAACAGGCCAACCCAGATACCCTGAGGAAAGTATGTGAAGTTGTGAAAAAGCAGTTGGTATTGTCAGATGATGATACCTTGACTCTGGAGACTACCTTTTCTGCACTGGGGGCCGATTCCCTTGACACGGTATCCGTTTTCTTTGTGCAGATGGTTTCTGACAGTTATTAATTTGTTTCTGCACTAACAGTTACAGGTTTTACTTTCAGATGGAGATAGTAATGGCTCTGGAGGATGAATTTAAAATCAACGTAGGGGTCGATGGAGCTTCACAAAATGTTGCAACTGTGCAAGAAGCATCCAACATGATAGACAAACTTTTGGAGAAAGAAGGTTGATGTGCATAGAGGGTTTTGGATCGCAATTTGTTTGGATAGTACTTCATACCTTGCATTATTTTTATTTATTTATTAGGGAGTTACCAGTTAAGAACTTAGAACTAATGAATCTTGGGAACATATAAATCTTATTTTCTCTATTTATAGGAAGTTATTTATACTTCGAATGTATAAAAAATTATATTAATATGGACAAAATACCAACGATCTACCAACTATTGAGCTGTGGAAGCTCTACCAACTACGTAATCTTCACCATTTGGATGCAAAATTGATCTCAAAGATCTAGGGAGTGAATTTAAGAGTTACTTTGGCTTTGTGGTGGTACTTTGGTATTTGGCCTTATAGGGATTCGTGTTCATCCTCGTGTTCATTCTCAGTTTGGTATTTACACATTTATTTTTCAGTGGCTTAAGAATTGCTTCTGTTAAAGGTATGTACTGTTGATAACAAATAGTTATGAGTTTCAGGTCACATTTCACTACACAGTTGGCCTTCTCCATGTATGTTATAATTATATGCAACATTAACAATACATCGTGCTATGAAACTTTCTTAGGTATGGTTCCAAGTAAATCATGTGGGGAAATTTTTACACTGTTATATGATAGTATTGTTTATTATAGAGTTGTGTGAAAGATGGGTGTTCATTTTTTTAACATTCATGAACAGTGAACCTCATATTGCTGGCACATGATCTTACCTGATTGTTCGAGGATTGACTATGTCTGGACCAACTCAATAAAGCCATCATGGAGCTTACTTTCAAAGAATCAAACTTGAAGATTAAACCCTTTGTCAAAACCAGGGTTGATGATGACCTGTCTGGGCTAACTTTTAGACATCCCTTTGGCTTTTTTAAAGTTTCCAACATTAAGAAATGGATAATCTTGTACCTGTATAATTTCTTATTATTGAAAAGAATCTCAGCTTACTGGTTATTGAAAAGAATCTCAGCTTATTGGTTATTGTATCTGTATAATTGTTGGTTGCTGGTTATTGGTTGAATCGATGCTTATAATTAAATGGAAGAACAATGAACAAAATATACATTTTTCACTTGCACCACTGACACTATATGTAGGAAATTGCTGATCACATTGCTAATCTCTCTTTTACTCATGTCTACTATGAACTGAACTTCAATGTGATAAAAGATATACAATTGCAAAATGAATACCTTTAGCTCTTGGAATCCCAGGATGAACTTCATTGGGAGTACAATCCGATTCTTTATCCACTCATACTACATTCTCTTATTCTTTATCCATTCATACTACATTTTACAGTAAATCGGTCTCTATTGAATTTGAATGAATGCAATGCAAAGCATTAGGCTCTTTCATTTAGCATTAAGAAAACAGATTGGATTCGGAAGTTTGAATGTCACAAATATTTAATACCTACGATGAATCTGGCTATTTTTCATTAGATTATATGTCTGATGTTCATATTAAAAACTGTTCAACTCAATGCTCTTGCAGGAGGGAAAGATTGTACACATACACAGACTGTTAACTGCAAAGAAGACATGGAACAGCAGACAAAATTTGGAGTAAAAGGGAAAATAATTTCGAATAATGTATTGACTATCTCTGGCAGTGGAGATATAAGTGGAACCAAAATTGTTGAAGATAGTGCTATTGAGCCAGCACATATTGGTTGTATGGAGATTGATTCTGATATTAAACTGGGCGAGTGCTCCTAACCTAGTATGTAAGTATCACTTTTTTATAGTCTGTGCAGAAATTCTATTCAGTATAGTTTCAATTGCATAAATGCTATCTGTACTTTGTTTCATTGCATAGTAAATTATATTAGTATTAGGTTAAATCTGCAATTCCTTGTTGCATCACAGGGGACATTGTGGTGTCCAACATAGGGTACTTAACCACAAATAATACTAGGACAGCCACTTGTGGTCGGTGAACACCGACAAGTCACAAGTTATGTGCCATGAACAAGCTGTTGTTCTCCATGCTTAGTTGTAATCACATGTTGTCTATGCCTCAGCTACCTGATACCTTCTTTATTTAAATGGGTTGTCTGTTACTACCTGTTATCCATGCATGAACTACAAGTTATCCATGTCCTCATCATAAAATCATGAGTGTCAAATCAAAATGATATTTCTTTTCCAAAAAGCAGTATTTTTGATATTTCTAGATGAAATCGAAATATGCATATGATTGTCCTTTTGACACTCCGGACGACTATGTCGCTCTGCCATATGCTAGTAGAAGATGCACTATTTAAGTGCTTCCTTTAGTCTATACTCAAGTCCATATACCGTCTTCATCCAAATCTGGCTTTGTAGCTATTTCCAGTAAACTAAATGGCAGTTAGAAAGGCAGCTTCAAGATGTATGCTTCAGAATTTCTGAATTGTTTCCTTGGAACTACTGAGCCTTTAGATGAGGGATTTTGTCTCCTTGACTCAACTTTAACCAATGAACCTTGCTGTAGGAGTAATACCTACTTGGATAATTTGTCTGCATGTTTATTAATTTCTCTATAGACATGGTTGAAATATATGTTTTCAAAATAACTTATTTCTTTGATAATTTTTAATAACTGGATGTAGCCTACTCAATAACAATTTTACAATCACCATATACATGAAAAGTTACTATTCCTCTGTCAGCTTCTAATTTGAGCACCAGAGGGATTTTGACAAGCTCCATCAAAAGAATCCCCAGGCCTTGGAGAAATCTATATCAGGCTGATTGATCCTTTTCCTGTTTGTAACCTTATGGTTACCCAAATACCACTATATGCACATTTTATCTGGAAGCAAACCTGAATTGGAATTGATGTCTTTACCCTTGAAAGTCTTATCATTTCTAGCTATCAATAGTGCCCACAGCACAGTACAGGGAATTGCTCTGTGTTATTTGATAATTTTTATTCTCGTACCAGCTCTTGAAACAATCTACAATAGCTTCTCCTTTCCATTTCACATCTTCAATAGCTAGCCCCAAATATTTATTTCGAAGTTATATTCAAAATGGACAGTGAGCTAGTAAATGGTCAACTGATTCTTTGTTATCTTTGCGTGGTCTGTCCCAAGATCTATTATTGCAATTGTCCCAAGTAAGACTTTTGTTGGCAGAAGAAAATTCATCTTCAGATGACCTTCCACCCCCATCTTTTCACCCTCAAATTCTTCTTTCACCCTTGGTTCATAACCCAGCTTAGCAGTGAGGTTCCCTGTTGCTTTGTTTTTTTACCAAAACAATCTAATAATCTTCATCTTTCTGTTTTATTCCACTTAGCTTGATCCCATGAATATACAGGTTCCATTCATCCAAAAGCTCTCCTTGAATATAGATCTGTACATTTGATTTCCATCCTTAACTTCATAGTCAGTTTAACTTCTGATACAGCAGCATCTATAATAATAATTTTCTTCCTGTTATGAAGGATTAATAAGAGAACTGATATGCTGATTTCTGAAGCACACCAGCCTGGTGCCTTCACCTATTTTTACCTTGCTTCATCTTCCCTATTTTCCAGACTAACCATTTCCCTATCAGTTGGAATTCCATTTACCAATTATTTCCAGACGATTGAGGGCCCTCTATGGTCTTTTACTTCCTTTCTAATCCACTTTGTCGTCCTGAGTTTATATTTTTTTCCCCAAAGACATTCGTTGTGCATTAGTCTCCACATCATTTTAGCTCTGCTAATACCAAACCTCCTCTCTGCTTTTAAGCCCCTATCTACCTGTCTGTTGTCTGTACTTGTCCAATATCTCTCTCTCTATATATATAGAGAGAGAGAGAGAGAGTGCAGGTATTTAGATTATTATGCAGTAGTGATTGTACATTGAACATGCATAGGTGTTGCTATTGATCTCATGTTCTGCCCCAAATCAAATTGAAATACAATGATATATCATGTAACTATATTTATCCTCTTTGAAAAAGAAGAGTCTAGTCTATCATAACAAAAAATACCAAAAAGATTGTATAATGCTCCAGGCACAAGTCATGCTCAATCTTCTGGTTTATCATGATGCCACCATCTAATGTGCCTCTCAATCTTCTTGTTTGCTATTATTTCTATACCATCAGATTCTGAGATTGGATTTATATTTGTTTTAGGTGATTGCATAAATCAGATTGCAAATCTTTCTAACTTGGTAATAGCAAATATATAGCACATTTTACCAAAATTTTGAAAATTAACCCTCGACAAGCAATGGAAAATTTTCTCGATGGTGTAATAAATATGACGTATATATAACAAATATATTCATTTTTAGGGCATGTTATGCTAGTTAGTTGTCGAGCTATCAATAGGATGAAATAATTTAGATTGCTGCCCTTCTAGTTGTCTAGCTATACCCATGATGAAATAATTTAGATTCACTTGACATAGGGCCTGTTGTCTAGCTATACCCATGATGAAATAATTTAGATTTACTTGACATAGGGCTTGTTATCTAGCTATACCCATGATGAAATAATTTAATTTGAACATAAATGTGACAAGTTCTCTCAATCGACTTCATCTTTTTGTACACATTTGGTATTGCATGTGAACTGTGAAGTAATTTCTGCTAATGTTGTGCAAGCTGGAGTCTTTGTCTAAATGGGCCATTGACTCATAGCATCATATGGATTATCCTGTTCTTGACCTGTGGTCTATCTAGCAGTGAGATGTATTTTCAGTTTGGCATTGGTTTGGAAGTCGGCAATTGTTCTAATTTTTCTGAAAATCTGTCACTTGGCACAGCAAAACTGCTAGAGTTCACGGTAACAGGGAATGTAGTTTTTTAAAAGACAGGACACCTTGGTACTTCTTTTTGGTTGTTGAATTTTACAGGTATAAGAGGTTCTCTCTATGGTACCGCGGGGTTCATTATGGTGGTTGTCTTCAAAAGTACTATGATGTATAAAAAGTTAAAAGATGGTTGGGTTTCAATCATGTCAGGTTATATTGGGATTCCTGTTGATAGAATTTGTCTAGAATGGTATTTTGTACCATTTTCTTCCCAGGCAATTTCTTGCATTGCAGTTTTCCTGAGATGGAGCATTTGTACTAGAGCCTGTTTGTGCAGACACAGTTAATCTTTGTGAATATCACAAGGTGATAAAGAAAAATGAATTCTAAAGAATTATAGCAGCCATCTCATGATACATTGCAACTGACCTAGGAGTATGTTAATGTGTTTACATGATCACAAATACTACCACCAATGGCTGTAAGTAGCAGCGTGCTTAAGTTCATAACTAGCAGATATTGCTAGGTTTGACAATGATCAACATTGTGACAAATTTCAGGGGAGGTAATATGGCTCCCTCCACCTAGCATTTCTGTATGACACATTCCTAAGAAATAACATCGATTTTGATCTGATATTGCACACCTTTTTTAGGCCTTTGCAATTCTCAAGAAATCTTAATTGTTCTTGAAATTTTCATGACAATTTAGATAGATCCAAGATATGGTATAACTTGAATTGCATTGCTATTATTACTCCATAATAGTTTGGATGAATATCGTTCTTGCTTGAAATAAGGATGATTATAATTACATAACGACGAAATGGTTTGAACTTACTGGCCGAATTCTGCAAGTATGCTGGTTACAATTAAGGTGGCTTTGGTATATTTTCATGTGAAGGCAGACTGTTTGCACTTGTTTGTGCTAGCGGTTCCATTCAATTATTAATACAAGTTCTCGATAGCAAGATTTGTTCAATTGCATCCGCAGGTGAACCTGAATATGGAAATTGAAGCCCATGTATACAGAAGCATGGAAGTGGAAACATCTATCCAATCTCAGGTAATATTAGGGATGGCATGGATAGAAGGAAAAACATTAATTTTGTTTGGAAGAGCATTCTTTCATGCTCTTATTGTTGCATTTCCTAATAATCCAGACAAAATTAATGCTCTTCATTCTCTTATTGTTGCTCTTCCTAATAATCCAGATATTTATATGTAGTTTGGTTGGTTGCTTTGTTAGAGTCACACTTCCAGAATTTGCCTTGAATCTATGTTGAAGAAAATTTGTCAGTTTGAAGACTAAATTTGAAATTGCTCATAATGTTACTGGTGTTCAGTTATTTGGCTCATATTTTTTAGCTGACTTTGCTTCTCCATCTTTTTGTTTGTCTTCTGACCAACTTGCTTGTTTGTCACAACCCTCGATTTTATTTTATTTTCCCCGTAGATGATAAAGAATTTGTTTGAGTAAAACTTAGCTAGGAACTTGGTGACGAGGTAGACATCTGAATTGGAAATACAATCTTCAACTGAAAGGTGGCCTATTTTGACATCATGAATTTATGCTTTAAATGCTCACAAGTTCATTGGATAAATGGATGCCAGCTCGACTCGTCCATTCCTCTTGTTAAATTCATATTGTTTTTAATCTAAAAAGATTAACAGTATGCATTAAAGATTCCAAATCAATTTTGTTTCTGAAGTTGTACAATCTCCTAGATACCAAAATGGTGCTTGGATAAAAAGTCCATGATGGAAAGAAGCAATTATAAATGGTGTAAGTTTCATTTTTGAACCCTTCTTGGGGAAAACACACTATTGTTTGAGATTGATACAAATAAACCCTCTCTTATTTGTTTTGACATCATGTGATACATTTTAATTCCTAATAAAGTGTTTTGCCCAAGGGCGCCTATCAAGTGTCGCCTTTTCTTGTGTTTAGTTTTTTTTTCCTTAGGTAGAAATATAAAGGGATATAAAAAATGTAAATTAAAAAATAGATACTTGCAATATATAGGGAAAATAGGGGTTTATTAAAATCGGCAAGGCATATTGGGAGGGGGTTAAAAAAATGATTTTGGGAGGTATTTTTTGATATTTTTTGAAAATAGAGGTATTGTTTCATATGCCACGAACGAACGTGCTATGGCATGGTTTCACTAAGTGAAGACCCCGTGGAGTCATGATCCCCCAAGAAAGTGGGATCAGAGCAGGTGGCTCAATTAATGACAACTAGCCCAAAAATACCTAGGCAATCTTATTAAAAGTGCCCAATGCAGAGAGCTGAGCCTGCTCATTCCAGGAGAAGAATCATTCAGGTGAATGTACTTCAAGGAATTCATTGGGAAGAGAAATTGAAAGGAAGGTGTTTTGAGGGGTAAACTGCAGGAACTTGATCTAGTACAGCTTTGCAGCAAAGAGATCTTACTGCTATGAACAGAGTTGGTATTGAGTTTAAGGACTGGTACCTTGTTGATTGCTCCACCTAGTTCCAGCTAAGAAGACCAGAGCAGGCTCGGGGGTCCTGAGAAGTCGTTGTTTGAGCGCTCTCCAGGAGTTGGTAGGGAGGAACGGCCTCCCATTGCTGTTGTCATCCAGCTTAAAGAACAGGTTCTTCTATCTTTTAATTTCTGTGTTAAAGTTATATCTGTGTGTGAGTAAAAGATGCATGTTTAGGATATGATGTAAAACTTAGAGTGTATAATATCTTAGCTAGTTTAATAATGAATCTGTTCTTGATAAAAAATAAATCCTACCTGTGTTTTTCTCCATCTGGAGTAATCCAGATTGTACTCTAGCACAAGTGGTGTATTTAAATGAATGAAGTATGATGTAAATTTAAAACAAAATGTTAGCTATGAATACTGGAATGTTTTCTTCATTTGATATTTGTTTATTAGAAGAAATATTATTCTGTACATATAGTAGTGTTAGATCTAGACTGTATATGTCAGAATATTAGAAAAAGGAAAAGAATTCATATCATTATACTAACAATAGGATGTTCTGGTAGACGAATCATTCTTCTATACAGTACTTACTTCCGTAATCCTTATATCTATATTGAAACAAAAGGAAAAGAAGATAACAGTTAAATGTGTAGTATTAGGTTAAATAAAAATGCATTTTCAGCTCTGTAGTTCATTTCTTTCCCTATTAAAGATAACTATTGTATTTGTAGCAATCTAAACTGTGAGTAAGGATGGAAAACCTTGATTTAATTCTAAAGATAAAACTAATTGGTTTAATATTGTTAGCTAGGTTATTTCATTTATGACTGATAATGTAAACAATTTATTCATCTTATCCAACTGTAGTTTCGCAAGTTCTAAAGTTACTAACCTGTCTCCTAAGAAAAGATTCAATTAAAACAAATACTAATATTTCTATAGAGAAAGGAATTCAATTAATTTGTTATTACTCTTATTTAATAATTCTTAATGTCATCATTTAAATAGGGTAATATAGATACAGAAAGATTCTTATAAATTATTTAGCATAGAAACCATAAGAATATAACAATAAGATATTTTCTCATCCGTACACTTTATAAATAGACTAAGTGTAAGGATAATTTAATAAATATGGAAATAATATTTACTTATGAGTAAACTAGAATTCTTTTGAATTAACAAATCATTTAAAGAAAGTATTAGCAGAGTCGAAACCCTCACAAGATAAAACAGTATAAAATATAATAATACATTATAATAACATATCAAGTAAACATAAACCCTGTACTTCAAAGATGTAACAATATGGTTACATAAGTACAAATCCAAATCATTGGATTATTTATATTTTGAAGTTATCAAATATAAAATAATATTTACAATTCCATAAGAACAGAGAAAAATAAATTAAGATAACATAAATATAACATACAGTTATCTAAAACATGTAATATTTAAATAATTTACAGAGTAAATTAAAATGTAATAGCTTATAGGAAAATAAATTAATAGAACATAAACATGCTCGATTAACCGAGCTTAATAACTCATTTTACGATATAAGAAATAGAAGAATAAACTATAGTATTATATTGTAATAACAAGATAATTTAAAACAGTAGATACATCTTTACACGGCTGAGTTAGGGTAAAACCCCAATGTATCAAAAATTACAACAGAAGTATCAAAATAAGTGAGTCTAAGCTCTATATTGATGCCTCTCTGCTTTTAAGGGTTAACAGAGAATGGCTTGACAAGCCTTCCATCATTCTATACAATTTATACACAAAACCAAAGGCAAAATCAAAATTTACAAGTTACGACCTAAGCCGGAAGCCCTACATGTAGCAAGGGTTTGTCAACAACTAAAACAGCGAACGAAGTTAACCCAAATAAACTAAAACCACGAGGGTTTTTGCAGGCCACAGTGACCAACCAACAAATGTTCCATAAGGAACTGTACAAGGACGAACTGCCATGGGATAACCAGGGCTTACCCGTGAACAAGTTTTTGACCAAGCTTTGCACCGGCTGCGTAGGAGGACAAGGCCATCACCTGAGAGACAACCCATGTTACTGTTAATGATTTATACTTATATTTTAACAGAGATTTAAAGGAACTAAGATACGAGTAATATTGCTTACCTGAGTTTCAAAGTAACGTAGCCTCCCACAAACAGAAGTGCCGCCACCAACACAAGGATAAACAAACCCTTCATTTGTTACAAGGAAGATGGAGGTTACCAAACGCAACAACAACCAATGACAGCCAAGAATTGAAGCAACAAGCCAAGCAGACATTAAAGCTTGTGTCGTCACTACTTTCCAACCGAAGAGTTCACTCTGCTAAGAAACCCTAAGACCAAACAGAGCACGAGTTGTTGAGTCACGGCTCTCACTACCGGGTCAAAGAAAAAGAGATTTTTTTTTACAATCTGATAACCCTTAAATGAGCAAGCCGTGAAGGTTAAACCCTAAGGGAAAGCAACCACCTAGTATAAGCAGCGAGTACTCTATTACAGCTCTTCTCTATCAATTTACAGGGAAAGCTTACGAGGTACAAGAGGCAAGAGCCAAGATGGGAGACTAGCATCTAACCAGACACAGAATCGTTATGACGGTCAAGACGCAGTAGCAGAGCGGCCGGAGGCCCGAAAGTGACGGAGGAAATGATAAGGCTAGGGTTCACAGTCTCCTTTTATTGTTGCAATGCTTGGCCACGGTGAATCCACGTACACATACAAATAATTGCCATGCAGTGGGTAATCTACAAATTCCCAGCATGTAATCAAATAAAATGATTTTTATTTCAATCATATGGTGGATCGAACGTTCCACAAGGTCCTACACTCCCGAAGTCAACCAAGCTATGTACGCTGCAAACAATAAGAAACTTTCGTATTAAGGTTTAGATCACTATATTCCTAGATTAGTATAACTCATCGTGGTCGTGGACAATTCCACGACCTATCACCTTATGCAAGCAAAGTATTCATCGATGAACGATTATAATTCTATCAAGGGTTATGCCCACTTTAATATTTTGCAAAATAAATTCATAAATCTTCTTCATATCAAGATACTTTTCATGCTAGCTTTATCCTCGATTTGCCTTTGAGTACCTTTTAAAACTATTAGGTTTGCAAATGAGAGTGTTAAGCCTTATAGTATCTATTGGGCTTGTCAATAGATTTTTGATGATCTTAATAACAAAAATGGACAATATCTTTCCAAGTATGATAGGTGTAAAAGAACTTTAGTTCTTCACTACTGACTTAACCCAATCGATAGCAGTATGTTAGTGTTGATATAATCCTTTTAAGCCTCAAAGCTTTATAAGTTAGGATAATAGTATAAAATCTCATTAACTACTGTGCATTATTTTCTTATCACAAGAATTTACAAAATTTTGCCGTAACGTGAATTATTTATGGGTATAGTTTAGGTAGACCCTTAAAACTTTAAACCATGTTATCTATAACCTGTGTGTAAGGAAAGTTTAAAGGCTTATACACATGATGACTTGGTAAACATTGTTAAATATCTAGGAAGTTAGTTCGCAACAAAAATTATGAAGTACAAACTAAAGAGAGAGAACAACTGTCGCCAATTACTGTTAGGACAGAATCTCTTTTATACATATATCTTTGGCATCTTTAAAAAGAATAATAAACTAAGTGTTATTACCTCATAGAAGCATTTGAAATTGAAACAACATATATTCTTTTATTGAGCTATTATTTTGCAACGAACATATATCTGCATGCTTTATGAATATTCACAGGCAGCTCTGGATCTTTCTTACCTGTAAATCTATGAGATCAGGTAAACTTTCTGCGTTAGCTCAAAAGTTAAATAAGCCCCAGAATCCAAGACAGTTCCACCTTCTTGTCGCAAAGAAAAACAAATCAATAAACTGAAAAGAAAAAAAAATTATTCTATAAGATAAACTTAACCAAGTAGATGATTCAGATTATGAATTAACCAATCTGTTAATCAAATAACATATAACTAATTATAACTGTTAGCAGACTGCATTATTGAATATTTTCTGTATTTTCAAATTTTTAAATTTTTTGGAAAATTTGGGGTTTTGACACTGTATGTGCCTAACATACCAAAAATTAAATTGTTGATTTTGAATGAAGTACATAAAAGTCCTTATTTCGGACATCTGGAGTATCAAAAGATGATAACGATGTTAAAAAAATAGTATTATTTTCCTAATATGAAGAATGAAGTTGCTGAATTTATAGCTAGGTGGATAGAACGTCACCAAATTAAAGCTGAATATCAACACCCAGCTGGTCTTTTGAAACCATTACCAATTCCAAATTGGAAATGGGAAGTTATCAATCTTGATTTTATAACTGGATTACCTAACAATCAGAAACAAAATGACTCTATAAGGCTGCTAACATTGCTGACATATTTATGAAAGAAATTTTTTGGTTACACAGAATTATGAAGGTAATAATTTCTGATAGAGATCCTAAGTTTACTGGTAATTTTTTGAAGTCATTGTTTAAAGGACTAGATGCTAAATTGAATTGTAGTACCGATTATCATTCGCAAATGGATGGACAAACAGAAAGAGTCAATCAAGTACTATACGACATGTTACGAATGTGTGTTAAAGAGTATCCCAAGAAATGGGAAGATTATTTGCACTTAGTTGAATTTGCGTATAATAATCATTATCAAGCTTCAGCTAAACCTAGTCCTTTTGAAATATTATATGGTAGGAAATGTAATACTCCCATTACATGGAGTAATCCAGTTGACAGATTAATGTTAGGACTTGACTTGTTAAAAGAACTGGAACTAACAGTGAAACAGGTACAAAGCAATTTGAAAATTGCTCAGAATAGACAAATGAATCATGCAGACCTTAAAAGAACTCAAAAATAATTCCAAGTAGGTGAGCATGTATTTGTTAAGGTAAAACCCCGAAAGAGTTCATTTAAGTTGGGGAGTTGTGCTAAATTGGCACATAGGTATTGTGGACCATTCAAAATATTGGAAAGAGTTGGACCTGTGGCATATCAGTTAGCTTTCACCTAATCTTAGAATACATAATGTCTTTCATATTTCCATATTGAAAAAGTATGTGTACGATGCTACTCATGTAATCGACTGAAATGTCATTCAGGTAGAACTTGGAGGAGATTTTCATGTGGAATCGAACTGTATTCTCAACAAGAGGAATTTTTTTCTCCGAAATCGCACCATTGGACAAGTAAAGGTGTAATAGAAACACCTCAATCGAAATAAAGCAACCTGGGAATCGGAGAGTCATATGCAGGAGGCATATCCAGCTCTGTTCCAAGAAGACTCAGAATAAACTTAAGCAACATCGAGGACGATGTTGAACTTAAAGGGGGGTGTTTGTAACCCACCTAAAATAGAAAAATAAATATTTTTATTTATTTGAAAAAACATTATGTTAAAATTATTGTAAAGTTTTTATGACCAAGTTGGTCAAGGATGACTATAATTGAATATTTATTTATTTAAATAATTAAATAGAAGAGACACATATACAAAAGAGACTCTTGAAAGAGTGTTCACTGACCCACTAGGAGAAATGAGCAGCTGTAGAAGGAAAAATGGCAAGTGGAAACACTAGCATTTCACTTTTTAGCTATTGCATGAAGCAAAATCCCTAAAAATGTGGTCATGTTACCTAAGAGGAGGAACTGAGCAAGTGGCTTATTTAATTTCAAAACCGACCCAAAGACCTAGGCAATCTTATAAATACCATCGAATTGAACAAGAGGCTCACTACATTCTATTCCAAGTGAATGAACCTTGTGACTGTTGCAAACTGAGATGTCATGCACACAAGGAATTCGATGAAGGGATAGATAAAGTGAAATTGTTGAGTTCAGTATGCTATTGAGTGTTAAGTTTCAGAAATTTATATGTGTGTTGTTACACAACCTCTTCGTCCTAGCGGTTCAGTGAACAGGCTCGGGAGTCCTAAGTAAGTATTCTTGGCTGCTTCAAGAGACTGTTGGGAGGAACAGTCTCCTTTGAGTGTTTGTCCCCCTTCTGCAAAATTATCCAAGTTCTACAATGTTTGTTTTATCTATGTTATTCATTCTAAATATGTATCTGGATGTTATAAATGTTAATGATTTCTATGCAATAAGGACTGCTTTTAAGTTAGGGCAAGTAAAGAATCAAAGTTTAGTATTACTGTTTTATGAGGCATGCCTTAGCATTTTGCAGAGACTAAGGGTACCTGTATTATAGTAAATCTACTTATTAAAATAAATTTAGTAGATAATAACCTATGAGATTATAAGTAGTTTTCTGTATATATATATAAGGACCTTAGCCCAAGTTTATTTTGCATGGAAACATAAACATTTAAGAAACTATACTTTCTAACCATTCTAGTATAGGAAAAACATTGAATATAAACTAATTTAATAAACATAACCATTCTAGGGTTCAAACCATGTAGCCTTCGTTAACCAAAGGTTTCCACGCTAAAGTTAGGTTTAAAACATCTAATTAAAATTAAATACATAAAACCAAGTTACATATGATCTATATGTATATAAAATTCAAACTGAGTTACAACTTACAGAGGCGCGATGACCCAACCAAACACAAGCTTTTGCTCCAACAAAAAAAACTATAACAAAATTATCGACAGGTCGCAACCTTTGTTCAATTCGACGACCATCTTAATATTATCGGAAATCCTTTTATTTAAAAGCAAAACAATAAAAACCTCGAAGAAGATTTCGCAAAATCCTTACGGCTTCCTCTTAAAAATTTACTTCTCCATGCCTGAACAGTGGTATTCATCTAAAGAAAACATCGACTTGACAAAAGCCTCACGACCCTAAATCTCATCAGTTTATAAAAATGATCGAAACTGAGTAATGGCCTCATGACCTTAACAATACGCTAAACAACTACTATATTAACTAAATGTTGGAACACACAAAACAGCCTTCGGCCCTAAAAGATTTTGCTAGCAAATCGAAATTACAAAGTCAAGAATCGAAACAAATTTCAAAGATCAAATCAACTGTAAATAACCCTTACGAGAGTCTTTTATAAAAATAACATTTACAAGTTTCAGAGAAACAATTCAATAACTGTTCAAACACTCCACATCTAAACCATAGTAAACTAAGAAATTACATTACAGTCTTTCAACTTCGCGGTCATAGAAGACCTGTTTACAAACTATCAACAAATACCACAAGGTGGAACCAAGAAGATTACCATTTTTCAACTAACGACAATGAAGCGCGATTACAAAATCCATACCAAGAGAACACAGGTCAAGCCACGAAGCCACAAGCCACAGAGCCACGGGAAAAAAGGTGACGGGGCTTACCATGACCAAAACTCTGTTAATACATCGCCCAATCAAAAACCAAGTGCAACAACTCGTTCTCAAAAACATCCTGCACATGAAAATTTATAGAGGTTAAAACATTGAAACGTAAACTGCTTACAACAGTGGAAAACGATAATAAGAGTCAAAAAACTTACCCTATTTTCTGTAGCAAGAGTTTAGTCATCGACGTCACCATACCTTGTAACCAGGGATGATTTTAAGGAACCATACTTATTTAAAAGTGTATAAATGTTGTTGAATCTTACCAATTCTTAAAATGTCAACTATAAAATGTTTGGCGATATTTTTCAAAAAATATTTTAATTTCCAAGGATTTTATATCGTTTATATAATAATTTGACTATTTTTAGGGTGAAAAAAGTTTACTCCATCAAAATTGGGCGAAACAGAGCTACAAAAAATGCAAAATGGCGAATCTTTTTTTGGAGTAAAACCCCTAAAAATAGCCCATGCGCTAAATTTCGCCCCTAAAATTATCCCTACTTGTAACCGAAACCATCCAAGCGAAAATTCTTTTACGCAAACTAAAGGGTTTCGAGAGCCGAGAACCTCGGCTCCTCCACCATTAAAACACACAATGGAGCTACATAGAAGTGTAGACAGAGACCGGTCGAGCCGCGCAAAGATCAACCAAAAACAATGCAAATACAAAGCTTCAAAGACAAGGTAAACACCGTTTTTGAGGCGCATTAAACCCCTAGGGTTTACAAGTTAACAGGCCAAGTAATCGACACCTGGAATACATGAACCATTATGTGAGTGTTTAATGCCACATGGTGTATAATTTTTCACCCAAATTATATACTCCCAAGACCATTCCATTTATTCGTTCAATACCATAGTATTTGTATTCATGTTTGAATTACCATATGAATAAAGTAAGCATTGGTTCCTATGTTTTGGCCCAACGCTTAGGACCTTGTTTAGGAGTATTTATATTTACACTTAGCTTAAGACTTTGTGATAGCTAGGTTGTGTAAAGCTTCTTGATCAAACACCTGCACAAAATATACATAAGGTCTGCGTTAGCCATGAATGCTAAGTAAGACCTATAAGCCATTGTTTTCCCTAGCAACTGAGTACGGTCAAACGACATACAAAGAAAAACATAAACAATAAACAGAACAACCTTAACCCACATAAAATAAAAGTGACATGGACGACAAAGTAGATTAGCATCGCCATAATAATAACTCGCAGCATAAAATTATCGTAAAGACACATTTGTGATCCAATGGATATAAGAATTTAAGTTTGTATGAATTCACTTATCCTTCATATATGCAATTAAAACTATATTTTTATTTATTTAGTTTTATTTCTGAAATCTTGGAAATGTTACAGTCTTAATTTGTAAAATTCTTTTGCTTTCCCTTCATAATAATATTTTGAATTATATTCTTTCTTAAATTATTTCTTAAACCATTTTGTTCGCTAAAGCCTTTAGCTTTCCTTAAATCTTTCCTCCGGATTTATTTTTTTCCAACTAGATTGCATATGTCCATTTTAACTTTCATTGAATTAGAATAATTATTACATTGTAAAGTACTTTTTCATTCCTAATAACCAAGCTTCAACTTCTTCTCCATTTTTTACTTTGTCATCAAAGATGAGAGGCCTAATTTTCTTAAATTCACCAGTTATTTCATCCCTGTATTTTTTCTTTTTCCTTTGTTTTCTTCCATTGCTACTGTTCGAACTATCTGATTCATTGTTTGTAGAGCTATCATTAGTAGAAAAAAAATCAGAAGAGGAATCAATTCTTCAATATTTATGTTTAAGTTTATTTTCTACTTGATTGATATCTTTAGTTATCTCGTTTAACTTAAATACAAGAGCTTCTTTCAAATCCTCTTGAGTTCTCATTACTCATTCATGTTCAGTTTTAAAATTTTGAAGGTCTGACTATAAATTTCTTATTGATTGCAAGATTTCGTCTTGATTATTGTGATTTTTATTATGATTATGTTCTTCATCATTCAGTTCCACCCAGACATGTAGGGTAGGGGATCATATTTCTTCAACGATTTTTCTGCAAAATTAATAACACAACTTTCCTTTACATATAAAATGAAATAAAACAATACATATTATATAGTTTACTTTCTAATTGGGCTCCATAAGGTCAAGTGATGTTATCTATGCTTTCATACCACACTGTAACAACCCAACATAATAGCTTTTTGGAAAATGTAGAAAATTTTACAATACTTGAAGGAGCTAGAAGATAAATCATAGATATGGAACCATAACTAGAAAGAAACAAAGGTTGTATTGTTTTGCATCCACCATTTGTAACATATAAGGATAATATATACAAGAAAGAGAAAACAATTATCATTACTCGAGGGCTTAATTCGTTGAATGCGTTCACAATTTCCATTGCGTATTTAATTATTTTAATAAACAATCACAAAATATTAACAAGATAAGAATAGTCACGATTTGCTAAACCATTCTGGAATCTAATACAAATTGCATTCCGTTGAGTACTACATAAATAAGGATTAAAATCACATTATGCATTTCGTTTGTTTCCTATACATCCATTATAAAAGCTTAACAACATTTTATATGATTAGTTTAATTTGTCTAGCTAGAAAGATTTTCTTTTCATATACATTCAAATATAAAAACTTAATTAACATCCCTATGGTTTGTTCAATTTGCACAGCCTAGATTATTACCTTTTAATAAATATTCAAATATAAAAGCTTAAAATAACGATGTTGCGGACCTTTCAATTCGTACCACCCAGAATTAATTTATAGTCAAATATAAAAGCTTAGAATAACAATTATACCTTAGCTTTAGCTTAGTAGTTCAGATATAACTTCACAAAATATTTTTAAAAATATTAATAACCAGTTTACAAGTTAATCCAATGGTGAACAAACAACCATAGAAGGCTATAGAAGCACATACATGAAAACAATAACGGAAAAACACTTGGAGCTTTCCAGATCCTCCCAACCGTAGAAGAGGACAACCACGCTACCTGCCCAACTTCACCCCCGAGCTAGACCACCATCATAGACAAATGAACTTAGCAATATCTGAACACAACACTCTTTCCAAGAGTTTGTAATAGATCAAAAGTTAGACTTTCAAACAGAAAGAGTAGTCGATAGCTTGCCCTCAACATAGCAACAATTTTCTCATGCAACACATAGCATCCTATGTCTTCTCAGTGCACCATTATGTAATTTTTTGCCCATGTCTTGTGCCATCTCAGTTAAATCTCAAGCTGATATCTTGATCCCTACAATTGTGGATCTGGTTAATTTGTTGAGCTTTTGACTTGGATTTAATTAATACTATCTTGCTTACTATCCACTTGTTCTTTGTCTCATGATGGTGTCCCCTCTTTCGACTGGTGGCTCCAAGTGTCTATTTTTATTAATAATAAAATAATATTTCTTGTTCAGAATATCACCCACATGAGTGTAAGTATTTTGTCTCATAGAGTTTTATAACTCTTTTACAAAATAATTGTTTGGAAAATATTTCTCAAAATAAAAATACTTGATCAAAATAATTCAAAAGTCTTGTTGTATTACATTGCTTTCCACCAAAGCTCTCTTACTCGATCTTCCTTTTGCAACCATCCTCCCATGCCTTCCACCATCCAAAGGCTTGACTTCACTACTTATAGCAACCATGCTTATTGTAGTCATCCGCATCGTTGCATCCAAACACCTCCACACGTTAGGAATTGTGTGAGTCTAGTCTTTCTCAAGAATGACCAAATAGTCCAAGTGAGGAATCGACGTTTAAACTATTTCCCCATGACTACATCAAAGTTATCCATGGGCACCACTGTAAAGTTTGCAGTTCCTTACCGCAACCCAAGCTTCAAAGATACTCCATTGCCCAAGCCAACAATCTTTTCCACTTTTGAGTTCATTGCCTTGAAGGAGTGTTGTGTTAGATTTTTACAAGATTATAGCAGTATAACTTTATTGCAATTGAACAATAGGATCTCTAGAAGAAAGACAAAGCACTGAAACAAAAAACACAAGAGTTTATCTTGGAAAACCCAATAGGGACAAAACTCAGCAACCTTCGTATAGAGGTGATCAATCCCGAGAACAGAGTACAAGAAGAGAGAGAGAGAGAAAGAAGAAAATCTCTCTAATGAAAATCCCATAAAAATACTAATTCTTACTGTTGGAGCGAACTTCTTCTTAACTAGTGAACTTGCTTATTGAGTTGTGTGTCCAAATGAGGCGTCCAACCTCTCTATTTATACACTTTACAAAACTGGCATTTAACCCTAACTAGGTCGAGTAGTCTAAGTGACTAGGATCAGCTTACCTTGGAGGAAGATAAAAATTATAAAAATAATTTTATTTTAATTATTTTCTTATATAAAAGTCCCTAGGGTTTACATTGATTTTTTCAAGGGTTTACATGAATGATAACATCAGTATGATCTCCCGTATGAGGTACAAACCAATATAATAAAATTACAATAAGAATATCTTCCAAAGTTGCACAAAATCCAACACTACCTGTCAACAAGGAAGGTATTCTTCGGATATGGACATCATCAGCATGACAGTCATTTGGGTCTCTTCCATAGAATACATCTATCTCAATCATCTCTATACATACTAAAGTTTGTCAACATTATCTCTGTCCGTCGAGAGGTGTCATCATGCATCTGATCCACTCAATCCATTGGTGAAACTATCATCTCTATTGCTATCATAAAGTCCGTCGAAGAGTCATCATCATCATATGTCAGTGAATCCATCAACTCTACAACTCTGCACGACCCATCAAAGAGTTGTCATCATACATATGATCCACACAATCCATCATCTCTCATAGGCCACGGAGAGGTGTCATCATACATCTGATCCACACAGTCCATCGGTGAATCTGTTAGTGCTCATAGTCCATCGAAGAGTATTGTAATCAATGTCTCATCTACAACCAATCTGTCTCTACTGCCGATGGGAATCTCCCATACCTGGCTGAGAACCTGGACATGCTTCACACAACCATCTACTACATGTTGGTCTCTATTGTCAATGGGATTTCTCCCATATCATGTTGAGAACCAGAACGAGCAGAGACAACAGTGTACACGACCATCTACTACCTATCTGTCTCTATCGTTGATGGGATTTCTCCCACACCAGGATGAGAACTAGGACAAACAGAGGCACCAGTATACACGACCATGTACTACCATTCCGTATCCACTGCTAATCAGACTTCTCTCATACCAGGCTCAGAACCAGAACAAGTAGAGGCACCAGTGTAGAAGCAAGGTAGATGTCTGAATCACCTTTCCCTCTCAAGGAGGGATACATTTTCTTCTACTCCAAGTCTTCCACGAAAGTATTGAAACTTTGTCTTAGGAAGAGGCCTGGTAAGAACATTTGCGATCCAATCATCTGTCGGCGCATGATGTAGCTTGACCGCACCCTTCTGCACCATATCACGAATGAAGTGATATCAAATCTCTATATGCTTCAACTTATCATGAAACACAAGATTCACTAACATTTGCACACAACTCTAGTTGTCACAGTGAATCACAGTTGGCCCTAGGATCTGACCAAACAATACTGCAAGGAGTTTTCGAAGTCATACTGCTTCTCGAACTGTTGTACTAGCAGCCATATACTCGGCCTCTGTTGTGATGAGTGATACCGAGGTCTTCTTCCTTCTACACCAGAAAATAACTGCAAAACCCAAAGTGAAGCAACATCCGGAAGTACTCTTCCTATCTGCAGCCAATCTGGCCCAATCTTAATCTGAAAATCCTTGCAATCTCAAGTCACATTCAGAAGCATATCGCAATCCATATCCCACAGTGCCACGCAAATATCTAAGTACATGTTATGCAGTAGTCCAGTGAATCTGCCTCCGCTCACTCATGAACTGGCTGAGAGCATTCACAACAAAACATATATCCAGCCAAGTGTTCGTCAAATACATCAGCAATCCAATCAACTGGGGATACATTGTGGGATCAATCAAGTCAGAATCTGAAGCTTAATAGGCAACTTCTTCAGGTTTGCATCTGTCGGAGTAGCCATGAACTTGCAATCCAACATTCCAAATCTCTTTAGTATATCGATGGTGTATTTTCCTTGACTTATGAAAATATCCTTCTACCTATTCCATACTTCTAATCCCAAGAAGTAATGCATCAATCCATACAAAACTAGAATCAACAGCTCATCTCCCATAATCTTGTAGTAAAGATTGTGATTTGCATCACTCTTGGTGAATCCCAAGCTCACCAAGTATCCATATATCAGTACATACCAAGCACGAGGTGCTTGCTTGAGTCCATATAGATCCTTTTTCAGCTTGCAGATGTGGGACTCTTTCCCATGGACAACAAACCCATATGGTTGTTCAATATAAACTTCTTCCTCGATTACACCATTGAATAAGGCGGTCTTGGAAACTTCCATCCCATAGTTGAAGCAATAACATTAATGGTCATGATGGAAGTATATCGAGCCACGGGAGCAAATGTTTCGTCGTAATCAACTCCCTCTTTTTGAGAGAATCATCTGGCAACAAATCTAGCCTTGTGATTTTCCACACTGCCATCTGCTCCATGTTTAATCTTGAAAAGCCACTTGGAAGTCACTATTGACTTCCCCTCGGGTCTCAATACAACCTCCCATACACCATTCTTCATGATGGATGGGTATTCTTCCATCATGGCATCCTTCCATACTTGATGTCTAGATGCTTCTTCATATGTTGTCGGTTATGAGTCAATGATGTGACTCATCAATGCTACATAATTCGATAACCTCTAAGGTCTTCTGCTTTTCCGAAAAGTTCCATGTGGAGCTTCATGCCCCTCTACAACCTGCAACATCCGTTGTGCCCATCTAGGCCTTTTCCGATCAACTGCAATGTCTGTGGGAGCATCAACTGGCTCAACTGGATCAATGGAGAATCGCTTCTTCCTTTGGCAACTCCCTCTGAACCACTAGAGGGGGAGATGATCTCATCTCTTCATTGTCATTGATCTCCATGTCAAATCCTCTTCCTTTTCGAATAGCCATTTCTTCTTCAAATGACACATCCCTGCTGGTTTCGATTTGCTTCAATCCTGAAATGTAAATTTTGTCAGCCTTTGAAGACTCACTATATCCCATGAAAGTACCCTTCTTTCCCAAAGGCTCTAGCTCTGTCCTTTTCTCCTTTGGCACATGTATGTAGACTGGACAACCAAAGACACTAAGGTGGCCCACTTCTAGCTTCACAATGTGAAGACTTTTTCCAAAGCCATGTTCTTCAAGATTCTATGAGGGCATCTATTTTGTACATAGGCAGTTGTTCTGGAAGCTTCAACCCACAAGAACATCGGTAGACTCTGGTCATGTATCATGGCTTTGTCTTCCTCCACAATTGTACGATTCTTTCTTTCAGCAAGTCCATTTGTTAAGGGTTGTAGGGAATTGTAAGCTCCCTCTTAATTATTGCTTCTTTGGAGAAATCATTAAACTCTATGGATGTATGTTCTCCACCATTGTCTGATCTCAGAGTCTTGATCCTGTTTCCCAACATATTCTCGACTTGTGCTTTTAATTCTTTGAACTTATTAAGAACTTCCTCGGATTCCTTGGTCTTGAGAAAGTATATCCAAGTCTTACTCACGAAGCAACAATCATAGGTCCGCACAAGTCGAAGTGCACTAGTTCCAATATTTCCTTGGATCTACTCTCGCTATTCGGGAAGTATCCCTTGGTATTCTTTCCAAGCGCGCATCCATCATGGTCTATGTCAAGTACTGGTAGACAAGTTACAATGTTTCTTAATGTTGGGAGAGCTATATAGTTGATGTGAGCTAATCTTTTGTGTCATAGCTCACCCATGTTAGTGGAGTCATGAACTAGTGCTTGAGCCGGTGGAGTGTTCAATCAATACAGGCTCTCCTCTCTTACTCCAATTTATTTCGTTGTGTCCATGCTTGAGTTCTTGTGCCAAGCGAGCACTTTCCCATCTGAGAATGCAACTCTATATCCCTTGTCCTCCAAGGCAGAGATGGAGATAATATTTTTTTCATGCCAAGCACATAGAACACATCACTTAAATGTAACATGTCTTTAGATTCTACTTGAAGTGAGGTAGCCCCAGATCCTCTTATAGTATAGTTGGCATCATCTCCAAGTATAACATGGAGATGATATTCTTTCTCAACTATTTCATAAATATTTTCTTTATATCCAGTCATATGCCTAGAAGCAGCACTATCTATGAGCCAAGTGTCACTAGCGGTGGGAACAGTACCTAATAATGCCGATATGAACAAGAATTATGTATGATCTTCACTCATTTGCTTCTTATGATGATGATCTTCTTCTACATCAGTTGTTTATGTGATCCTCATGAAGTATGAGGATATTGATTCAGACTTAGTCATCTTCATGTTCGATAGTTGGTCCTCAATGTGAGAGTCGCATCGATGCTACTATGCTCAAATAGCCTCCTTAGGGTTTTGAACATCTTCCTAGTTGTATGCTTTTTGTGAAATTTGAGGAACCAAGTGGTCTTTGACTGAGTGCACTAGTATTCTCCTAGCTTGGGCATCATTCTTCCTCCACTAGGACTTGTCATATTCAGTGTCTGGTTCCGGGACCTTCTCAGTGACGAACTTCAAGAGGTCATTTTCTTCCAAGATGAGAAGAACTCTAAACTTCCAATAGATGAAGTTGATGGCTCCATCAAGACAATTTTCCACTTTCATTCCAATCATCTTGCCTGCAAATCTAAACCAGAAACCCTAGCATGAGCTAGGTCAAAAATTAAAGTTGTAAATTTTTGAAACTAACCTCACAGATAGATATGCCCTAGCAAGGCGAGTTGAGGGATGAGGAGGTCATGCCAAATCTGTGGACTGCTCAGCTCAAAAATTGGAACTCTAATTTCCGCAGTTGTTGCAGCAATGGAATTAGGTCAAAAATGAAACTTCTTGGAATTTTATTCTTCCTTCACCAGAAGATGTGCCTCCCCTAGAGCGAACCTAGAACGAACTTCCCAAGTCTCTTTTTCTCCTAAATTGTTGAGGTAAGGCCTTCAAATAGCAAGCCATAGTTCCTGGCAATGGCTTCTTCTAGAAATGCTCTTATACCATGTTAGATTTTTACAAGATTATAGCAGTATAACTTTACTGCAATTGAACAATAGGATCTCTAGAAGAAAGACAAAGCACAGAAACAAAGAACATAAGAGTTTATCCTGGGAAACCAAATAGGGAGAAAACACAGCAACCTTCGTATAGAAATGATCAATCCCGAGAACATAATACAAGAAGAGAGAGAGAGAAAGAAGAAAATCTCTCTAATGAAAAAAACTCAAAAAATTACCGCTTCTTATTGTTGGAGAGAACTTCTCCTCGACTAGTGAACCTGCTTGTTGAGTTGGGTGTCCAAATGAGGCATCCAGCCTCTCTATTTATACACTTTACAAAACTGGCATTTAACCCTAACTGGGCTGACTTGTCTAACTAATTGGCGCTGACTTATCTTGGGGAAAAATAAAAATAATTTTATTTTAATTATTTTCTTATATAAAATTCCCCATGGTTTACATTGATTCTTTCAAGGGTTTACATGAATGATTACATCAGTATGATCTTCCATAAGAGGTACAAAACAATATAATAAAATTACAGTAAGAATATGTTCTAAAGTTGCACAAAATCCAACATGTTGCATGGGCTCAAGTTCCAATCTGAGCTCCTTAGCTACTTCTTCATTCATAAAATTGTGAGTTGTCCCACTATTGATCATTGCTACGATTGTCATGTTGTTATTACCACTTCCATATAACTAAGTCTTGTGAAGTCATGTTGTTGACTTATGGCAGGCTTGTCTTCCACTATCGCATTCAATACTTGCATGACACTAACCGAAGGTTGTGTTGTCTTCTTAGCTGCAATGATAGTCTGGGACCTTAGTAGACAATTCTTAGTGTAGTACTTATGTGCACAAATCCAAAAAGAAACAATAGTTCTTGCCTTTTTCTCTTTGGACGCATCCAATTCCAATGTCTTTTCCTCACCTCCTTGTTTCCCGAATGGTTTCTTGTTCTTGGGCGACTTCTTACTCTTGCCTTCCTGCTTCTCTTCCAAGTTCTTACCTAACCCTACTTTGTAGTAAAGTAGCTTGTCTATTGTTGTTATTGTTGCAATAGGACTTTGCACATTCTTCCTACAGAACTCCATCTACATCCAAGGCTGAAGCCCTTTCATAAAATGATAAAAGCGATCTTGTTCAGACATTTGGGGAATTTCCAACATAAGGCTAGTGTGAGACTTAATGTAGGGTTGAAGGCTTGACTCATGCTTGAGTCCCATCAATTGGTTCCTTGTGATCCATGGTTGATTTTGAAGTCCAAAGTGTGCCTTCAAAGTTGCTTTCATATCTACCTAGTTGTCTATCTTCGCAACATTATGTCCGACTGCCAAGTCTTATGCCCTAGTTCTCCACCAAAGCTTCAGAGTACCTTTCAAAAACATCGTAACAACATTCACTTTCATTGCATCCAAGCTTCTGCCCATATGTTCAAGGTATTGCTCAACATCCCAATAGAAGCTACCCAACAACTTAACATCATGAGTGACATCATATGAATTTGGTTCTTTAATCTTGATTCTTAATGGTGCCACTGAACTGCTTCCCTGAGCCATCGTTCACTTCAACAAGTTGGTGGTGTCATCTTGGTCATCAACTTTTTTTACAACAGACTTCAACAAGTCTTCCACCTCCTTTAATCGTTCTTCAACTTCTACGACAAGTTTTGCAGTGTCAAAGCACAACACATTAGATTTGCGGCATGCCCCCAACATGCCATCAACAAACCGAGTGAGTGCATTCACTCTGTCTTCCAAAGCTTTTGACCTCTACCCATGATTCTCTATGGAGTATACCAACTGCCCCATTAAATTCTCTATTGCGGAAAATCGAGACTTAGTCCTTGCAACCTTTGGAATCTGTCCATCGTCACTATCCTCATGGTTTCAAGCTATATCCTCATCTGGAAATGCCATCAATGCCTTGTTGTACTTCGTCATTTTGCCAAGGCCTTAACCAATGCACAAACCAAAAGGCCTACTATTGTAACCTGCAACAAGGCCTTAACCAATGCACAAACCAAAAGAGTCTTTGCCTCAACCAACATAGGAACGATGTGCTAGCTTTTGCTAAGGTTGTGCCCTCTTCTCGTTTGATCCACAAGGTGTACAACCACCTTTGGCTATGCCTACCACTCTCAACTTCTCTGCACCACCATGGTGACCAATTGTTTCAGTGGAAAAATGGCAAGTTTCAACCGATTTCTTCTCTAATACCACCTGTCACGACCCTAGGAACAACAACCCCAATTTTTATTTTCCTGGCCGAAGGAACATGCGGCATCAACGTGCCTCGTCCACAAGGCCTTCACCACCCTGTAACTAATACACCCAAACTATGTCTCTTCACTCAAAGTCTGCCCATAACTTCGCCTTGAGCTACAATATGTTAAGTTGTAGCAAGCTCTACTCAACTTACTCGCCAACAGTGTTATGCAACAATTCAACACTTAATCAATTATTTAAGTATACACATTATATGAACTTCGAAACTAAGTAATTAACACTCATCAAGGTAACACAACAAACAAGTATTTGGGTGGTGCCCAACCTACACTTCAAGCTTTATTATGAAGAATGATACAACAATATACATGATACAACAAGGAGGTGTGCCCAACCCGGCAAGCACTGTTTACAAATATACAATAGAATTAGCACCATAGTTACCGGATTCGGCCCTAGGCCTAACCGCACCTGAATCGGATTCTCGGATTCTTCCACCTCATTTTGACTAATATAAAGTTGTTTACATAGGATAATTAAGGTTAATCAAGATTAGGGTTCCGAATCCCCGATTCCAAATTTTAGGATGAGTGTCGCACCCATATCGAATTCTTTAACCGATTCCAATCGCACCCACAGTTCGTGTAACCTTGATTAGCACTCATGCCCATACAAATCTCCTCCAACACTGTCTAAACAAACCCTACCTGACCACCATACAAGCCTACCAAGGTGCCATCCTTCCTACACATTGTCTCCATGAAGCACCCCTAATTGCCTCGACGCGTCATGTCTTCTCCACCAAGTCTACGTCCTTGTCCACAAGTGTTGCGCCCAAGTAGTTGTGTTTTCATAATATCATGTGTGGAATTTGTGTGCATCTGTGAGCTATCAATTGTGTTTCTTCTTCAATGAAGTTAGTTGTTCTTATATTGTTGAGGAATTGGGGAAGAGACCAAGTTAAAGAAATTTGTGTCTTGCATATTTTCTCACCTGAGACATAATGAAACAAGTTAACGGCCGAAGACCGCGAGGGAGAGGCCAACAGAAGTGGAAGTCTACACTTTATGGACCACCATTGGGTTATTTAGGTGGCGTGGTTTTCCTTAAATAGCAGTGATGAGTCAACTTACAGTTGTGGGCAGGGTTGGAATTTCAAATAGCGGACATCCGTCAAAAATACCAGTACCAATCAAAATATGAAAAGTTTTTTTGCATTCTAAGCTAGATTTTGACGGTCTCCGTAAAATCTTAGCTGTATTTGACGGGTAAATTGGCCCATGACGGGCATTTACCCGTCAAATTCCATCACTGGTTGTGGGTATACTCCCAATGATGACTGTCCTCACTGACATTTTGACATATGATAGATTTTGTCATTATTGAAAAAAACACAAATGAATTGGAAATTGCCATCAAAGCAAGATGTACCGTGGCGCACGCTCAGTGTCAGGTTCAAGAGATGCCAACAGCACCAAAGTCTCAGCCACGACCGTGCCCTTTGAAGTTAGAGAAAATGACACTGCTATTGCGCATGGAGTGGCAACTAGATGGACAACAGAAATGGATTTCGTGCTGAAAAATGCAGACTGCTTCTGAATTTGGACGATGGATAGTAGCATACAATAGCTAACAAGAACGCAACAGCAAGATACTAACATGATGATTAAGTTTTCTCACGTGTCATGCTCGTTCAATCCTGTGACAAGGCTCTCTGCAATTGTAGGTGCGCACTCTAAAGTAATTTGACGAAAGGTTCCTGAAGGATTTGGGCCAATCACGACTCCGTCGACCCCTTTGAAGAATTTATTGCAATGGATTTGATTCACGATATTTTCCAAAGTTGAAGCTCCCCTACTTCACAGTATTTGTTGCTCTGGTTACTGCCCCTCTTTCTTTCTGACGAATTTTTCATTCAAAGAAAGAAATGTTGATTTTATGGTCTAAGATCATATACGATACAGACGCTATTCTGTTCGATTCAATCATAGATTATGTATTATTTTGGGGAAATGATTAGATTTACAAAAAAGCAAAGTCCATTTCAATCTACATAAAAAACAGTCCTTTTTTCAATCATTGTAAAAAACAAATATCTAGCAAATTCAGCAGCAGAAAGACATTGTAAAAGACATACATATCTAACAAAGTTCACCAGCAGAAGACATTGTCCGGAAAAATTTATGAAGCCTTCTAATGTTGTGTCGACCAGTTATTTAGGGAAAAACATGGAGGCTTCTAATCTTGCCATAGATTCCATGCGGCAATCCCAATCCCCACAATGGGCAATGATTTTTTATTTATTTTGATGTTGCAACTAATTTCCCAGCCACCAACTTGGAGCCTTAGCATGTAGCAAACGGCCCTTTCAAGTTTCCACTGGGCCTCTTCTAATCATGTAGCAAACCGTCGTTTCAATTTTCCGTCTGGCAATCCCAATTTCCACAACAAATAACCCTTTTTTTGCGATTTTTTAGGCTGGGGATGTAATTTCCAGCCCCCTTTCACTGGAGCACCTCAATACGTAAATCTCTGCAATTCTAAAACTCTACAACGTTTGTGAGGATTTCGGAAAAGACGTTACGTTTGCAACAAGATTAGCCTATTTCGTGTTTGGAAGGCGCGGAGGAAAAGGGCCCAAATTTCCGGACAGAAAATGCTATTATAGCGTCTCAATATGCACATCGTACAGTGCACAGTCTGCTTATGAAAAGAAAATCGCCATAGATGGTTGCATTCCCCGTAATGCACCGAGAGAGCAGACGGAAGACAGATTGACTGAGGCAACTTAGCTTTAAAGCTTGCAGGTATGGAAGTTACAACAGGAAAAAGGAAGTAGACTACACAAAACGGTGGACGCGACTTCAACACAAGTATAAGAATTACCTGAAAATGAGAGTTGTAGGCAGAAATGGTATTGTAATTGAGAGCAGTGTCCAGATGGTATGATAGCACAACATGATGATAAGAAGTTAATGGCAGAAAAAACTGGGCAAGAAAAATATAAAATATAATGCAATGAAAAAGAGGATTGTGCAACGACCGAGGTTAGGAAGATGAGCCAGGATGGGCTAGTATGGCCAAAAGAACTTGAACAAGAATGAATATGAAAGAGGATAAGAAATAGTAAGCACAAATCACTTATTGTAGTCCCCGCTCTCGCAATCTGTTAGACCCAAGGTAATGGTGTTATAGCAACCATCGGAAGTGCTTTGATATTACTTGTTGTATTTTAGATATGTTATGCAACCTTTCAAAAGTAATGCAACAATCTATAAGTCATATATATCAATAATTTAGCTAATAAATCTATAAGTCACATATACTAATAACTTAGCTAATAATTTAGTTGAGTTTTGAAAAAGACTTCACATCAAGAGAATGCCTATCTTTTCAGCTTTTACTCTAACAAGACAATATTTACAACCCTACCTTTTCAGTTTCACTTCACCACACTCTACTGGTACAACAATGTAACACTAAAATAAGACATTATCCTCATTTACCACCTCTTCAGAGTGCAAAAGAGAAAATACAAAGACTCATTGCCCTTCACCATCAACTTCTCTTTTTAGTTATAGACCTATGACCTAACCTTAATCATAACAACTAGTTAGTAGTAATCATAACAACTAGTTAGTAGTAACACTTGTTTAATGAGTAACATTGTGAACCTTATTTAATGAGTATTGAGTAACAGAGGAGACCTTATTACATTGAATAACCACCACGTAATTATATTATAAAAGTAAAGAAGTTAATTAATACCTGAAAAGTTATTATCAATAAGAGAAAATGTTGGTTTTTATGCCTGCTCTATAAATGTTCAAAACAATATTAGTTGCTGGAAAATTTCATTGCATCGAAGAGGTGCATTCTACAGCCCACTATAGGAGAGATGTGTAACTCCTTCCGTGTTCATCCTAGAGTTGACGTGTTCTTTATAAAAAATAAAAAAATATTATTAAAATAACATGTCGGCTTAAATTAAATTTAAATCATTTAGAATTGCATATATAGAAAACAATATAAATTAGATAAATTAAAACCATAACCATTGGATTATACATTTCCTCAACGTTTCCACTCTAAAAAAAGACTTACACCTTAAGATATCTGATCTCTCTGAGTGTTTGGTAGATCTTTTTTATGGATCTATGCTGGTTATTTGGACAAACCAATCAAGTTTCATTTATTTCTCACGGAAAAGACTTAAGAGAGCAACAAGCCAATTAGGGGAGCAAATTACAAGGATTTTGCTTTGAAAATTATGTACAAATAGGGAGTAAACAATGTGGTTGCAGACTCGTTATCTAGCCTATCAAAATTGTAAGCAGCATCTACACTGGAACCAGGGCGGGAAGAAAAGATATTCATTAAATATGCCCAAAGATGAGAGGGTTGATGTTGTGCTATAAGATCCTAAAAAGGCACATAAAAAGAGACAGCAGGTAGAACTTCGCTGGGGATTTGATTTTTAATAAGAATTGTCTTTATCTTGCTCCCAACTCTAAATTTAACGACAGGGTTTTAATAGAATGTCAATCCTCACCTGTTGCTGGTCTTGTTGCCTTCTTTTAAATCTATTAAAGAATAAGGAGTAACTTCTTTCGAAACAGACTTCAAGAAAATGTGAAAAGAAATGTTGCTTCATGTAAAACCAATCAAAAGAATAAAACAGAGACTGTAAAACCTCTAGGACTGAGAGAACTATTGCCCATTCCATGGGAATCCATTAGCATGAGCTTTCTTAACCGGTTGCCTAGGGAAAGGAAATGATACCATTTCCATGATGCTTGATCGAATGACTAGGGTAGGTATGGTCATTTTATTCCAATTTGGATTATGAATACTGTTGCCAAAGCCTCAAAGGTTGTTGAATTCTTTATGCACCGTATCTATAGGCTGCATGGATGATGCGGAGCATGACTAGTGGCGCAGGATCTGAGGGATCCGATCTGCATGTCGCCAAGATCCTAGGATTGACACCTGGCATGCATTTGCCGTTATAA
>LPNX011132907.1:8387-234546 GCA_001517045.1 Pseudotsuga menziesii
TTTTCCAGAATTCAATTGCGTGGTACACTACTTTCAGAACTGTAACCAGTGGAATATTCTTGGGAAAACGGGTTTCCTAGGCCAACGATGCACTGGCGGCCCTCCTTCTAGCGCCAAAACTGTTGAGGCCCCGAAAATCGCAGGCGGAAACAGTAAAGGATTCTCCCCAATCAGCGTTCCCAACTAGCCCGCTGACTGTTTGGTATAGGGAATCCGTCCGGTCTATGGTCCGACTACCGTAGGTCAAAGTAACAAACACAGGCTTTACCGGTTGCGGCCCGGCCCACCGAGTTTTTGTATTTTGACTTAAAAATACATGATATGCACGTGCCTAACTAAATGCAGGGTATTCAAGATGCAGGGAGCGGTCACAAAGTGATGCGCAGGTTCTTACCTTTCGTCTTATGCTCACCGGCAACCAAACCAGCTACAAACAGAAAGAAAGCTAATTATCTAAACTATCCCTAGGGAGTAGGGTTGTCATTTTTTAGATGAGAAATACATATTCATACACCATAAGAAGAAAAACAGGTAGCTGCTACTTCTTCTACAGCACATGAACGCTTACAGATATTTAAATAATCAGATAGCCAATCATTTTATAACACAGTTATTGCTCATAGTGGAAATATACCCAGAAATTACTAAAGAACATCCAACAAGAACATAGGTTCAAACATCAAATACTCTTACAGTAAATAAAGACTGCTGAAAACGAAATAGTTCCTCTTCGACATCATTTATTGAATTGCATTGATACATTCCACATCTTTTGCTCTTTCCAGCAGGCAAAATCGCAGTTTTTTCCAGCAAAACGAGGTAGCTCCTCTTACAAGTCAACAATTACCAATTTTCCAGTGGAAAAACTTCCTCTCTAAGTCCTATATTTTTCTATTTAAACTAGAACTTCTGCCCCCTGGGCTGCCCTCCAGCGTGTGGCTTTCAGCCTCCTTGACAATTCACCTTCTTCCCTGACTGTTGCGTTTTCCCAATAATCTTCCATAAGCGTTTAAATTCTGACCGTAACCGCCGTGACTGCTTCCTTGGTGCCTTTGTCGTTCATCTATTTTGTCCTTTCTTCGATCTAAGTTGCTTCGGCGATCATGGGGTTTTTCCTGCAGACACTTGAGTGCATTATCCACTAAATTGAGGTATTAAGCATTTCAAATTTCAGAGCATAAGATAAATCCACAGGGAACTAGCTTGGTTTATCCGGGCGAAAACTTCATGGTACAATGAATCGACGGTCGGGCAGTACTTGGATCGGATGAGACAAGGTTTCTGTATCGGGTGGGAGAAGGCTCCAGGAGCCGCAACGGCGGAGGAGCGCCAGAAGAGGGGGAGTGAAAACGCAGGCGCCATAGGAAATCGGGCGGCGGAGGGAAGTGGGTCGGAAGCTGAACAACTCTGCCACTCGCAACAGCGGACGAAAAGCAGATCGGAGACAGGCGACGGGAGTTGGTAGGTCGGACGTCGGACGACAAACGAATCGAAGGCCGACTTCCCCCTTCCGGCCTCAACGGCGGGTGAGCCGAGACTCTGGAGCACGCGATTTACAGCCACGAATCGGGCGTCGGGCGACACTTCAATCGGGCGGAGACTTTAGTCTAGGAGCCGCAACGGCGGGTGAGACAGAATTCAACTTCTTCTGAAAGAGGCCCGATCCAAAGAGAAAATGAATAGCGCTGAGGCCCAATTGCGGCCAAAACATCAATTTTCTTCGCTAAGGCAAACTTTCACACTCTATGGGCATTAAAAAACGGATCGCGCGACTCAAGCTGACTGAAAGAAACAAGCACAAAGGTAGGAAATCAACCTCAAACGCAAAGATATGCTCAAAGGCGCCAAGCTTTTAACAATTTATCTAAGTAAACAATGAAGAGGAGGGGTCCCAGAGTTTAAGCGAAAACTAAAATCGGGGAGACGGTTGCGGCAGCAACAAGACGTCAACTTTCTTGCCCAATTTCCTATGCAATTCCAGCGCAATCGTTTGCCTATACTCTTAGCTCTAGTTCGCGAGCCAAGTGCTAATTCAGTCTCTTACTTGCAAATTTAGTAACTGTTCTTAAAAATACTCACAATTTCGAAGTGATTGAATAAGAACCATGTCTTCAACAATTTTGTAAGGTTGTATATATAATTCTACAAACTAAAATATAACCAAAGGCTTTTGATTTTGTTGCATATATATATATATATATTAAATTAATTTAAAAAGCTTAGTAGATTACAGGCATTGTTTTTCTCGGGAAATACGGTTGCTTCAATGGTAGACTTGAGTTAAGGCGCAGTCATAAAATTTTCTTTCCCAGTTTACTGTAACGGAAAGTCTTGTGACTAAAAAACTTGAGATGAAATTACTGTGATAGAGTTACTGCAACTGAAATCTTACCCAACACACTTTTATCTCGACAAACTCACTTGGTTTCGACCGACTTTTACTGCAACGGGATTTAGGTTGCAACCAAATCCTATGAGACCAACTCTCACTTCGGAAAAACAACTTTTGGTCAAACTTTATAAGAAGATATTTCTTTTTCTAAAGACTTAGGATATGAAAAAAAAATTCATTGCCAGTAACTTAAGATAAACTGGGACATAACTATATTGCAACTCACTCACAATATGATATAACCAAATATTAAATAAGACTTGTGTTGAACACTCCATGGATAAAAAATAGAACTAACTAGAACTTTTATGCGATGAAATAAATATGGATTCTTTGTGTCTTTCACTAAACACTAAATGTAAACAACATTCACTCAGGTAAATCTAGAGAAGATGTGTGGCTTATATATCTTGTTGCGGCATAACAAAGAAATATATCTGTAAATACAAACCTGGAAATTTTCAAGGATGTTTCACCTTTTACAGAGCTTCGTCTCTCAACACTTTCACAAAACACATAAGCTTGAGCTTCAAACTCTTCACAGAGTTTTTCTTTCTTATTCTCTGCAAACTTACTATGCTCTTCTCTTCTCTATTCTCTTCGCTCTGTCTGTGTCTTTTATTTGCAATCTTCTTCTTCTTATAAAAAAATTCTACCAACTTACATTAAAGACTGTAATAACTATATACCTAGAAAATTTGCTTCAAAAATTTAATTCGACTGGCTTATATATGAGAGACGTGAACTCTTCATCTTGTCATAGTGTCTGACAAAAATTGACCTTCTACAAACTCTGGAAGAGTCGACTAATTTTCTATTTGGATCAGTGAGTAATTAATATTTCCAACACTCCCCCTTAATTATGAGCAGATGTGGATTTTAAAACAAAATATTACAAAATGTTTTAGAGATGAAACTTTCTCTATTCATGACAGAGTTCATCGAGAAGAACTTGTCATTCCTAAATAACTTTGCAGATATTGGAATGTATCCCTTGCCAATGGTTTTGTAAATATGTCTGCAAGTTGATATTCATACCTGCAAAATTCTAAACAAAGTTCTTTGTTGTTCACCAATTCTCTTATGAAATGATACCTTGTGTCGATGTGTTTGGTTTTCTTGTGAAACACATGTTTATTCAACAAAGAAATGGCTGAATTGTTGTCACAGAAAATGGTTGTTGGTTCTTGTTGGTTCTGTGACAGGTGTTTTAACATTCTCTACATCCAAACAGCTTGACATGTAGCGCCTGTAGCTGTGACATATTTTGCTTCTGCTAAAGACAGAGTTACTATGGGTTGTTTCTTCGAAACCCATAACACAACACCTGTACCAAAATGAAATGTGTACCCAGATGTAATTTTCTTGTCATCTATGCTGCCTCCATTGTCACTATTAGAGTATCCAATGAGTTTAAAATTGTCTAAGGTTGAATACATAATGCCAAGATCTTTTGTGCCACTTACATATCTCATAATTATTTTACCTTCTCTCCAATGAGAGTCTTTTGGTGACTCGATGAATATTGACATAAAACTTACTCCATACATGATGTTTGGTATTGTTGTTGTTAAATACATAAGACTGCCAACAAGCCTTTTAAACAACATAGGATCTACAGTTGATCCATCATCATCTTTACTCAATTTTAAACCTGATATTACTAGTATTGGGGCTGAATTGCAATTATACATATTTAATATTTTCAAAACTACACTTGCATACTTGGACTATGATATAAAAATACCACTTTTAGACTGTTGGAATTCAATGTTCAGAAAAAACTTCATGAGCCCCAAATCAGTGATTTCAAATTCACTTTCCATGACCGTTCTAAATTATTTTATGCCAAAATCACCAGTAAATATTAAATCATATACATACATGAAGACAATTAACATGTTACCTTGCTCATTCACTTAAGTATACAGAGTCGGTTCACTTTCACTTCTGTGAAATCCATTCTCGGTGAGATAGGAATCGATGCGACTGTACCAAGCTCTCAAAGCTTGCTTCACACCATAGAGTGCCTTTTTCAACATGTACACTTTGTGCTCTTGTCCTGTAACTTCATCGCCTTGTGGTTGTTCCACATATACTTCCTCCTCCAAATATCCATTTAAAAATCTTATTTTAACATCCATTTGATAAACATGCCATTTGTTTTTTGCAGCAATGGGAAAAATAGTTCTAACTATATCCACACGTGTGATTGGTACAAATGTTTCATTAAATTCTATGTTAAGCTGCTATGTGAACCCTCTTGTGACCATTCTTTCCTTGTGATTCTGCACATTCCCATCAACATCTTGCTTGGTTTTGTAAATCCATTTAACGCTAATTACATATTTATCTTTTGCTATATCCACCATCTCCCATGTTTGATTCTTCTCAATGCAATCTATTTCTTCATCCATGGCTTGTGCCCATACTTCATCTTAGACAACTTCCTCAAATGTTAGTGGATCATCTATTTGAGAAAATAATACAAAGAGAGAGAATGAATTTGGTGTACTAGCGTCATATATTTCACACAGACCTCTTGTCTTCACTGGATGATCTGTTGATGTCAAACTTGACAAACTGCTTGATGGAGTCTGTTGCCCTCTTGGTGTGCTTATCGGTGTAGCTTGAGTTGTGACTTGGTTCGGCGTCCCTTATGATGAACCATGTCCCGGTGTCATGGGATTCAATGGTGCTGTGACCGTTTGAATTACATGTGGTATTTGAACCACTTCCTTCATCATGTTATCATGCTCAACATTCAACACAATCTTTAAATTATTCTCGACGGTTCCATCCCATGATTCATTCTCAACGAATTGAAGGTCACAACTAATGATTACTTTCCTTGCGACAAGGTCATACAACTTGCATGATTTTGTGTCTTCAAAATAGGCAACAAAAATACATTTTTTTCCCTTGTTTTCTAATTTCTTTCTCATCTCATCTGGAACATGAGAATATGTGACACAGCAAAAAAAATTTAAATGAGAAACATTATGATTCATACATGTCCATGCTTCTTGAGGAAACTTGTTCTTCACACTCTTTGTCAGACAACGATTCATAATATATACAATAGTTGCGACTGATTCAGCCCAATATTCATTTGAAAAATGCTTGGATGCCAACATGTTGCACGTCATCTCCATAATGGTTATTTTCTTTCTCTCTATGACACCATTCTGTTGAGGTGTATACCACACAATTAGTTGCTTATGTATGCCATGGGACTTGCAAAAATTTATAAATGATTTCGAAACATATTCGCCACCTCTGTCCGTCTTTAATATTTTGATGTGGTGCCCACTCTAGTTCTCCACGAGTGCCTTGAATTGTTGAAAACAACTAAATGCATCAGATTTATGTTTCAAAAAATATACCCATATTTTTCTTGAGTAGTCATCAATAAATGTAAGAAAATAATTGCAGCCTCCTATGAATGATGTTTGCATGGGCCACAAATATCAGAGCACACAATCTCAAGTGGTGCATGCTCTGTATGACTTTCCGACTGGAAAAGTCTCTATATGTTGCTTTCCAAAAATACAGCCTTCACAAACTCTGTCTAGTTTGTCAATTAATGGAAATCATTTCACCATATTCTTTGTGTGGAGTAGCTTGATCCCACCAAAATTTAGATGTCCAAATATGAAATGCCACAGCCAAGAATCATCTTGAACTTCTATTTGAAACATTGCTTGACTTTCAGCACTGTCATTTTCTTTCTTGTCGCAATGTACAACTTCTTCTTTACTTTTTGCCTTGAATGCAACTCTTGTATTTGTATTTCCTTTCATGTCTAGAACTATCCTCAATGGAAACAAGCAATTTTTTGTCATTGACACTTTTGCTATCAGTTGGTTGCTTGGGCCTATGTCTTTAATCACACAATGATTGTCCTCTGTGTAGACTCTGTAACCTTTTTGTATCAACTGGCCAATACTCAACAAATTATGTTTCATACCTTCCACATGATAAACATCAGGCATAAAATTTCTCTCCCCCTGTTTGGTTAGAATACCAATAATACATTTTCCCAAAATAGTGACTTAGACATTATTTCCAAGTGTAACATCAGTTTGAACTGAATTATCTAGACTGGAAAACAAATTTAAATTACTAGTCATATGATTGTTGCATCCTGAATCTAAATACCATATGTCGCATGGAATTTCTTGGATGGTATTGTATTCAATTAGGGATGCGCATGCCATCAACATTGAACTCAATGAATTGTTGGTGTTTGTTGACTAGTTTTGGATTTGTCTTCCTTGATCATATTTACTCTTCCTACATTCATAAGCATAATGACTAAATTTCTTAAAATAATGACATTGAATTTTTTATTTATCAAACTTGTGAACACTTGGCCGACTTGGGTTCTTATTATGTCCTCTACCAGCGACATTCGCGAGACTTCTGTTGCATCCTCCTCTTGAGAAGTTTCTTCCTCTACCTCTAGAATTGTTTCTGCCCCTGCCTTTTCCACAACTTATGGATGACTATGCTGCGAATACACCTTCCAATGATGTATTTGATCTATTCATTATGTGTTCATGACTGATGAGTGAAGTTTGGAACTCATTAATGGTGAACACCGAAATATCTTTTTTTTCCAAGGTTACAACCATGGATTCAAATCTTGGGGGAAGACTTCTGAGAATTTTTTCAACCAACCTTTGGTCTTCTATGTTTTCTCCGTAATATTTCAGTTGATTTATCAAACCAACAACTCTAGTGTAGAATGAGTCTACCAACTTTGTATCTTTCATTGATAGAGATTCAAAATATATTCTCAGAATCTGCAACTTGGAAGTCTTTACCTTGTTTAAGCCTTGATATGTGGTCTCCAGTGGGTCCCATGCCTCCTTAGCGGTAATTGTTGCTGCTACTCTTGGGAGTATGATTTCATGCATGGCTTGGTGTATGTAGAACAAAGCTTTTCCAATTTTCTTTCTTTGTTCCCTCAGAGAATCTTTCTCATCTTGCACAAGATTACTATATGCCTCCTGATCTGTTGGTTCTGTATAACCATTCTGAACTATCTCCCAAACATCTTGACCTCCGAACAAAGCCTTCATTGTTAGATACTAATACTCATAAATCTTTCGTGTAAAAATTGGAGTTTCAAACTCGACATGTGTGAACCATAAGTGGAATACATTTTTAATTTTACTTAGGAAATTAATTTTTCCCTTTTAATACAAGATTTATTTACTAAACCTAATATGATACCAGATCTCGGCAAAGACGACTACTTCAACGATAGACTTGATTTACCGCGCAATCATAAAAAAATCATTTCCCTTTTCACTTTAACGAAAATTATTGTGACAAAAAATACTTAAGACAAAATTACTGTGACAGACTTTTTATCCAACACACTTTTACATCGACAGAGTCACTTGGCTTCGGCCGACTTTTACTGTGACAGGATTTAGGTTGCAACCAACTCCTATGCGACCAACTCTCACTCGACAAAAAAACTTTTGTTCGAACTTTATAAGAATATATTTCTTAGTTTAAAGACTTAGGATATGAAAAACAATTTTCATCGTCTGTAACTTAAGATAAACTGTGGCACAACTATATTGCAACTCACTCACAATATCATATAACGAAATTTTAAATGATACTTGTGTCAAACACTCCGTGGATAAAAACTAGAACTTTTATGCAGTGAAATAAATATGGATTCTTTGTGTCTTTCACTGAATAGTAAATCTAAACAACATTCACTCAAATAAATCTGGAGAAGATGTGTGGCTAAATAAAACTTTCATTAAACCATAAACTATGGATTTATATATCTTGTTGTGGCATAACAAAGAACTATAGCGGTAATTACAAACTTGAAAATTTACAAGGATGTTTCACATTTTACAGAGCTTCGACTCTCAACACTTTCACAAAACACAGAATCTTGAGCTTCAACTCTTCACAGAGTTTTTCCTTCTTATTTTCGCACACTTACTCGATTATTCTCTTCTCTCAATTTGTGTCTTTTATTTACAATATTCTTCTTCTTATAAAAAAATTATACCAACTTATATTAAATATTGTAATAACTATCTAGCTAGAAACTTAGTTTCATAAATTTAATTCGACTGGCTTATATATGAGAGATGTGAACTCTTCATTCTGTTAGACCGTCTAACAAAAACTGACATGCTACAAATTCTAATAGAGTCAGCTGCTTTACAATTCATATCAGCAAGTAATTAATATTTCCAACAATTTTTATTGTAAATGATTCTTCATTTAGTGGTTGCTTATATTTGCTTTAACATTCCTAAATCTCTATCCAATTATTCCATAAATTAAGATACATTACCTTGTTGTAGATTAATTATAATTATTTTATAAAGTATTAATGTTAAGCATATTGTATAATCGTTACCACTATAATTTAGATTCTTTATAGTAGTTTCTTTATAAATAATAGCTTTAATAATAAATGGTTTAATAAGGGTAAATGGAAAAGCTTTGGCATTGATTTGATCTATTTTACAACTTATTAAGTTCAAGTTGAGGTATACCGATATCAAGCATTACATGGTTAAGGATAAAGAGTAATTTGGACATGGTAAATTATGAAAGTGAATTTAATGGTTTTATGGATAGTCACATATAAATATGAATCATCAAAGTTATAATGCTCAATATTAGCTAGGATAAGAGATTATGTAATGTAATAATGTATGAATCATCAAAGTTATAACGCTCAATTTTAACTAGGATAGGAAGTTATGTAATGTAATAATGTTGATAAGTTAGATTAGAGTATTAAGAATGATGTTTTGGATATAATAAGTGATGACCAATGGGGAGATACTACCAACATCTTTTCTTAGTAAGATAGTCATTTTTGGAATAATTTAATGATAAGCAAGAAGAAGGAATAATGCGTATAATAATAATAATAAAATTTTGTGGTTGTCTCAACGGGTCACTACAAAGTTGATGCCACATAAGACTGGAATATAGACAACTTTATGGGATGGAGTCTTGTTCTTATAATGTAACAATTATGGCAGGTATGCGGTTATCAGAGGGAAAATGGTGACTATATGCCAGTTCTAGGATAATACCTGTGATAAAAAAATCTTACATAATTGTCGATGAGGTTGAACAATATTTATGTTCTAGGAGAGAAGTCATGCACACATGATGCACATACCCAATTGTAGTAAAGTACATGACAAAGGTATTTACAATGCAAAAAATAAAACATCAAAGCATGGCACACCTTTGGGGTGAAACTGAAATTTAGATGTCATGTCCCCGCCCCTCTACTAGAGAGAGGACGCGACTAATGCTGCTATCTAATCCGGGAGATTTAAATCCCATGAACATACATATGATAAAAATGCATGCATTGAACTAGTAACATACATGGATGCATAAACATTTAACATACAGCGGAAACATACACATGTTCATCATTTTCATTAAACAACAATTACAATTGCAGAGATGAAATAGACAAGAAAACTTATCTTGGAAGAAGCTCGTCCCACAACCATCTATGTCACTACAACGTTCCACCCAACCATAGGCCAGCGTGCTCATCAATCTCTCAACAACACTGCCACCTCCGAGCCGGGCATGATTCCCACAAGGAATAAGGAACACTAGCAGGCTCGCACATAGCCAAGGATACAACAGAACTCAGACAAGCCAACACAATTGGGTTTATTAGGCTGCAAAGGAGATCGAAAGGTTGACTGCTAAGCTAGTAATCTCCTCAATAGAGCAATGGACACCTGCACCAAATCTAGCTTGGCTTCTAAAAATCTACCCACCTAACACAAGGAAGCATCCCCTTCTCTGCTACAAAGTCCCTCAGGATGTGCCTTCCTTTCTAGTGCTATTTAGGGTGTGAAAAGAAGAAAACCAGTCCCCTAGATCTATTTGTGAGGTTCCTTCACACACTAGGTTTATCAAGCTGGTCAGACCCCATTTCCACTGTCAATTCAGTTTAAAACAAAGCACAGATGCATACACAGCAAGATACACAATTATGGGTTGATGAGAACAGTATTGGGCAAAAAAACGAATTGCCAAGATGGGTGAAAACAACCCCCTATCAGAAATTCACTTCCCAGGGATTTTTTGGCCCTAACGTGGCCAAAACAGACTCAATAAAATCCAAGAAATCATGGTCTCTTATCCAATTCATTGGGCAATACCAAAAACGAATTCCTAGCTTGGTAAATAGTGGGGAAGTGCAACAAAATTGTTGGGGAAGAAACCCAACCATTGATCATTACCAAAAACGAATTCCTAGCCTGAGGAAAATGAAGAAATGACTACCCACGTGAGGGAAAACACACATAGCAAACCCAAAAATGTGAATGCCACACACAGAAAACTCCCAGCCGCTTGAGAGAGCCCCAACGTGGATGAATGATGTGTGATAAAAATGCCCAGGAGCCCCCAACATGAAGGAGAACACACAATGGGAAAAAATGTGAAGGTAAAGCAACTCCCAAGCTTCCCCTATGCGAGGAAATGGAGAATGTGGGTGTGTGACCAAATGGGCATGCATTTTGGGTGTTAACTTGCCCCAAAAGTCCAAAAAAAATTTCCCAAAAATGGTTGCTTCCCCAAATTCGAATTTATGACTTCCATACCTTGTCCATCCTCATGCAATAACTAACCCAACCAATTTCTAGCAGAATTAAATGATTAGGTGAATAAGACAAGAAAGGTGGTTGACAATTCGATGGGTTCTCCCTTTGACATTTGGCTTTTCCCCATTGGCCCCAAAGGTTAAATACCCCCCCCCCCTATCCTTAGGAAATCATGCCCCCATCTCATTATTTGTTGCATTGACATAGTTGGTTGTGGGTTTTTAATTAAATTACATATTTACATGATGCCAAAATTATAATGTGTCGGCTAGCACGAAATACCATCAGCAACAATTTTAATATCTGAAACATAAAACACTAAATCAATGGTGGGGATTTTTCCTTTAGATCCACACCATGATTAATTACAATATATACATCATGTATATTTTTAATGCAAACGAGGTCAAAACCAGGGTGTTACATTAGTGTTGGATGAAATGCTCCAGATGGAGGAAAGGGGTGTGTCACCATGTATTTCTCGATGTCCGATCACAATGGTGTAAAAAGTTCATCTAATAGATCTACGTTTTGGGCATAGAGGGGTTTTAAAGTTTCGGTCAAATTCTTTTTAAAACAGTGGTGGGGCCCACTTTTCAAAATCATTTGTACTATTTGACTTACGCATTCCCGAAGGTACCTTTGTGGATTCTGAGAGCATAGTTCAACCCTTTTCTTAGTGATGAGAGCCAGGTATTCCTAAACCCTATCCTTTTCATTTTTATACAGATATATTTATAGAGACCTTGTTTATTTGTGTAGGGATAGGTAGATGCATGATGTGTCAAGTGCCAATTCAACACCTCATTGGAGACAAAGTCGATGAATGCATTGGCATTTCTCGGGACATGGGTGAAGATAATGGTTTCAAATTGTTGCATGAGAAGGAACACTTGCAATAAATTACGGTGAAGGAGTGGATGGAGGACACGTAAGACATTTTTTTAGCTATGAGACAACTAAGTTTTATCTAAGTGTATGTGTAAATGGGGGATGTTGAGATGGATTACGTCAGTCAAGAGACCAATAAATGTTGATGTATTTGTAACTTCGGAATGTATTCACTTATATGTCTTATGTATTGTACCCCAATGTTTATTCCAGAAAGTGTCTGTAATGTATTTGAGTCATGTCATGCCCCGATGTTCCTATCGGGAGATTCAATAATGTAAACAATTCATGTAAAGTCATTGTGGGTAACCCTCCTATTGATCAAGGGTTAAATTCCCCGCTGTTGTGGGGACCTAGGGTTTTTAGACTCTCCTAGAGAATTCGGCCCTAGTGAGTTATTGTCAAGTTGGGAATTAGTATAAATAGAGAGTGAGCCTCTCTATTTATCACACACTCACTCACACTCAGTTGTAGCACATAACTGAGAGAGAAGAAGTTGTTGGGACAAGAGAGAGAGAGAGACTACTACTATCGGGAGATCATCTTACTGTTTTTGGGGTTTTGCTTTTGGTGTTGATTCTATCTCAAAGGAAGTTGTGGGGTTTTATACTTTATGGTTTCCCTGAGGAAAAACTTTGTGTTCATTGTCTCTTATGTTTGATTGTTGTGCTTGTTATTCTCTCAGTTAAAGATCCTAAGATAATGCTAGCTTGAATGATAAAAATCTAACATGGTATCAGAGCTAACCTAAGAAGAAGACATTGTGCAGCTATGGAAACTAGGGATTCCTATTTTTTGGATCTCTCTCCACATATTTTCAGCAAAAGAGGGTTCGACTGACTCTCCTCTCCAGGGTACATCTTTCTGTCGAAGTAGAATCTGATTCTGAGTATTTTCAATTTTTGACCCAACACTGCTGCTGAAAATTAGGGCTTTCCACAGAAGTGGAATATTTGAGTGAGCCCAGTCCTGGATTGATATCCTCTTCAAAATCGAAGTTTAGAGATCAAGATCAAAGTTTTTTGTTGGACAAAACTCCAGAAAATTAAAACCCTAATATGCTCCTAAACCAGCTTTGCAGAAATTCAGCTCCAAGATCCAGTTCTGCCATCTTAGCCTGGTAAGATCTAAATCTTTTGTATTTCCATTTGAGGTTCTCAGTTAAGATGTCTCATCATACCAATCTTGATGAAAATCTTGAGGGAGCTGATAACTTCCGAGCCTAGAAGTATAGGATCTCCCTGGTCCTAGAAGAAAATGAGTTGGACTCTTACATCAATGAAGAGGTTCCAGTTCCAGAGGGAGATGAGGCTAAGGCCTTACAAAAAAATAAATTGGTCATTGCTAAGAGGATTATTGCTGATTCAATCAAGGATCACCTAATACCACATGTGTCCTCCCTAAAGACACCTAAAGCTATGTTTGATGCCCTGACCAAACTGTTTGAAGGAAAGAACATAAATCTGAAGATGACTCTGAGAAACCAATTGAAGAATGTAAAGATATAGAATGTGGAAACCATCCAGTATTACTTTACAAGGGTCTCTCAAATCAATGAACAACTGGAAGCAGTAGATGAAGAAGTAGATAATGCAAAAATTGTGATGACTACCTTGAATGGTCTCCCTAGATCATGGGACTCCTTTATTCAAGGGATTTGTGCCAGAAAGAAGCTAGTCAATTTCAGTAGTCTGTGGGAAGAATGCTCACAAGAAGAAGCTCAAATAGTAGCTCGAGAAGAAAATAGGGGAAGTGAATATCAAGATCTCATAGTACACTCTAATAAAATCAGAAGAAATTTTCATCACCCCAAAGGTAAGCACTTCCACCAGAAAGATAACACTAGAAGAGATTTGTCTAGAATCAGATGTTATACATGTGACGAGAAAGGACACTATGCTAGAGAATGTCCTAAAAACAAAAATGTCTCTCACAAGAAGGGAAACAAGAGAAGACATCATGCTCATGCTACAAAGGATGATGAACATTCCACAAAGAGAATCAGACAAGAAAGTGACGATTCTTCAAGTGATGAAGAATATGTTTTGATTTCCGCTCTCACAGAAAACATCACACATGGAAGCAATGATTGGATTATAGACAGTGGGGCTTACAAACATATGACAGGATTTAAAGAATCCTTTGTGAAAATATCAGAACATGGATCACCCCACAAGGTGAAAATTGAAGATGACTACTAGTATCCAATAAAAGGTAGTGGGGAGGACTCCTATAAGCTAGATTCTGGAAAGTCTATAAAGATGAAGGATGTATTGTTTATAACATGACTAAAGAATAAGCTCCTCTCCATATCTTCATTAGATGCAAAAGGCATGAGGGTTGAATTTGTAGATGGCCAAGTTCTCATGTGGCCAAAGGGAAAGACTATTGGATTATAGATAGTGGGGCTTACAAACATATGACAGGATTCAAAGAATCCTTTGTGAAACTATCAGAACATGGATCACCCCACAAGGTGAAACTTGAAGATGACTACTAGTATCCAATAAAAGGTAGTGGGGAATCCTCCTATAATCTAGATTCTGGAAAGTCTATAAAGATGAAGGATGTATTATTTGTAACAGGACTAAAGAATAACCTCCTCTCCATATCTTCATTAGATGCAAAAGGCATGAGGGTTGCATTTGTAGATGGCAAAGTTCTCATGTGGCCAAAGGGAAAGACTATTGATGATGCAGTAGTGATTGGGGAACAAGAAGGAGGTCTATACAAATTGAAAGGACAACCAGAACAAGCTTTGGTCCATGAATCAGTAGATCCAAATGAACTTTGGCATAGAAGGATTGCACATGTGCACTACAGAGCACTACCACTTGCAAGAAAAGTTGTTGAAGGACTTCCATAAATTCAGACAAAACATAACAGTGTCTGCAAAGGATGTGTGAAAGGAAAGAACACAAAGAAGAAATTTCAAAGTAGCAAGATCAAGGCAAAAGGAATCATGGAAATCATTCACTCCGATGTATGCCGTTCGATGTCATTTAGTTCATTAAGTGGGTATGTATACTATGTTTCTTTTATTAATGATTTTTCTAGGAAGACATGGATATACTTCTTGAAGAACAAAGATTAAGTATTCAACAAGTTCAAGGAATTCAAAGCCTTGATCGAGAACCACACAGAAAAGAAGATCAAGACCTTTCGATCAGATAATGGTGGATAATTCACATCAAATGAATTCAAAGAATTATGCAAAGATTCAGGGATTAAGAGGGAGTTAACCACTCCATATCATATCCACAATAGAATGGGGTTGTAGAAAGGAAGAATAGAATGATCATGGAAGCTACAAGGGTCATGCTTCATGATCAAGATTGTCCCATGCATCTATGGGTAGAAGCTGCCAGAACTGCGGTGTATGTATAGAACCATACTCCACATAGAGTACTCGAGAACAAAACACCTGAAGAAGTATTTTTCTGCAAGAAACCAGAAGTCAGCCATCTCAGAATATTTGACTGTCCAGTGTACATACATATTCTGAAAGAAAAGAGGAGAAAGTTAGATCCTTCAGGAAGGAAGAGTATATTTGTGGGATACTCTGAAAGCTCGAAGGCTTACACAATATACTTCCCGGTATTCAAGAAGATCAACATCAGGAGGGATGTAACATTTGACAAAGACTCAGCTTACAACAAATCCAGAAAGAGGCCTGCTGAAGAACCTGAAGAAATAGAAGTACCCAAAATTCATGACACAACCATGAATGAAGAAATTCAAGAAGAAGATAGAGAATTAGAAGAACCTCAAGAACCTGTAGATCAACCTCAGGAGAAGAATCCTCATAAGAGAAAACCTGCTTGGGTATGAGAAGCTATCCAAGGTGTAGAAAGATATGGGGATCCAGAAGAAAATCACAGAGAAAGGAAAAGAACCAGGTCCTACTCCGATTATGTAGCCTTATTATGTGACTTCATCGATAAAGAACCTTCCAACTATGAAAAAGCGGCAAAAAGGAAAGAATGGAAGGATGCTATGATCGAAGAGTATCAATCGATCATGAAGGATGATGTCTGGGATATTGTCCCAATACTAGAAGGGAAGTCTATTGTAACTTCCAAATGGATCTACAAGATCAAGCATGCTGCATATGGTAGCATAAAAAAATATAAAGCAAGTTTTGTGGCTCATGGCTTCTCCAAGAAAGAAGGAATAGATTATGAAGAAACTTTTTCACCTGTAGCCATATACACTTCCATCATATCAGTACTTGCTCTGGCGGCAGTGATGAAATGGAAGATACACCAGATGGATGTCAATAATGCTTTCTTGAATGGTGTAGTGGAAGAGGAAGTGTATGTGGAGCAGCCACTCGGTTTTGAGACACATGACAGGGAGACTCATGTGTGTAAATTGAAGAAATCCCTGTATAGTTTGAAACAAGCACCTAGGACATGGTACAACAGAATTGATAGTTTCCTATATAGTTTGGGCTTTACCAAGAGTAAATTATATTCCAACCTTTACTACAAGGTTGAAGATGGTAACCTAGTGATACTCCTATTGTATGTAGATGATCTGTTCATAATAGGTATGGATGGGTTGATTGCTGATACAAAGAGGAAGCTTGATACCGAGTTTGAGATGAAGGGCTTGAGTATGATGCACTATTTTCTAGGAATGGTGGTGTGGTAGAATGCATATGGAATTTCCCTGGGACAAGGGAAGTATGCGGTAGAGATCCTGAAGAGATTCAGGATGATGGACTACAAGGCCATGACCACACCTATGGCATCAAACCTGAAGCTATTAAGTGATTCTTCATCAGAAGTGGTTGATGCTACGATGTATCGTCAGATGATTGGGTCCTTAATGTACATGATGAATACGAGACCAGATATTTTCTTTGCTGTGAACACCTTGAGCCTATTCCTGACAGATCCAAGACATGTTCACTTTATTGTTGCAAAGCATATTTTGAGGTACTGTTACGGAGAGAAATTACTATGGCTTGGGGTACCAAAACAGACAGCTAGACTCCAGAAATCAATCTTTCCCAATATGCAATAGAAATAATATGTCTAACACTAAAGGATCGAACCTCGTACCTTATTCCGGACGGTTGAAGTAGATCCCCGTTGAGCTTTCCAATATTTGTCTTGAATTGATAAAATACTTCCTCAACAACAAGTAAAAAATACAAGCATACTATATATCATGGTGTTAGATCTATTCTAGCATATATAATCAATAATGTAAAAGCATTTGACATATTCCAATGGATACAATATTCATTCAAATACACATTACTGGACAGGAAAAGATATTTCTATTAATATGAATCAGAGATTACAAGTGACAACCTCTGACGGCATGTCTGTGAACCAAAGAAACTGAATCCCCCACTTGGGCCTCCACCACCTCAATCCTCCATCACTCAGATAGCAAGCTCACTAGCAAAAGGAAAGCTTGGGAAGAACACAACAGTGCTCCAAGGGACAAAGGGATGCAGACTCAAGCATAAGTTCTGGAAACAATGGACTATAGTTTCATTACTCTCAATTCTCTCTTATGCTTTCAATGTCTCAAGGGGTTCCTTATATAGCTTTTCAAAGGGATATTGAAAGGTTGAATCCGTGCGATCTCAAGGCATATGGAAGGCTAGGAGTCATATGAGTCGGATCAAGCCAAGGAAAACTCCAAAAGGATTTGGATTATGCACACATCTCGATGTACGCGACTATAGGGGTCATATCCACGTATGTACACGGTTATCGGGGTAAAATCCGCGTATATCACTTTTCTTATGTTTTTAGGGATGATCAAGGACACATCAAAAGAAAAAAATTAGTCCATAGGGGCTAATGAGTCTGCAGTGAGACAGGGGAACGCCATACAATGTGTGATTCACCCAGTGTGGTGAAATCCGCTATAACAGATGCCCCCTAATGTATGAGATCAGAGGGGTTATACGATGGCCAAAATACATTATAAGTCCATCCCAGAAGTGGAGTGATGAAGGTACCCAAATGGAAGACCAGCCACCCAATCAGCATAGTACAATAATACAACTCTGCATATAACTGCAAATACATATAGCAGTCCTGGATACATAAGAGTACAATGGCCATGAATAGGCATGAAACATGATAACATATATGTGGTCATTGCCACGTACAATATACATAGATCAGAATCTCCATGATGAAGATATACAAAGGACCATGATCTCCACAAATGTTGAATATATACAATAGATCAAGATCTCCATAGTGGCTGGAAATGTCTGACATATACTGGAACAAGTCATGAGAGCTGAAATCTCATGAACACTGGCACGATCAAGGAGGTAGCATATAATGGATGCCACCAATCTGCAAGGTCTTCTACACACACCGCTACGAGTACATGTCCTACTATGCGAATAGAGGTGTCGAGGTCGAACATAGTAGTCCATCGTCTAATTACCATTCATTGATGTATATCGTTAACAGACGCGAGATCACCCACCGATAATGAAAATGTGAATCAAGGTACTAGAGTGCAAACTAACAAGTGTGAATAAATGAGTTGAGGTCGAACACTTGAGAGAATCCATCGATCAGGGGACATTGATGTATTCCCAAAACTGTTGATGGCGAGAGAACCTGCCACTGATGACTGCAAGTCTCAAGGCACTCAAAATGACTCTAGACTCCAATCCCAGAATAAATGATCTGAAGTCGATGGGATGAAATCCGCTGGAAGGAGGGAATTAGGGCATCCCCCATCATCCAACACGAGGTACTCAGCAAGGCTATATAATGTGGAAGGACTCGATCATAAGCTGCACGAACCAGTAACTGTACCGGGAATGGCCGACATGCAAAGTCAAGGTAACTGAGGAATGGCCGACTTAGGTTTCAACTTCCTTCGAACAAGAGCATAACGGTATATGGTGACTAAATGAAGGCAGCATAGACTCGATATACAAACTGGGACATCTATATTACACAGGAGGAATCAATAGAGGCTCCATAGGGACTGGAAGCTTAACCAGTCGGTGGAGATAAACTCAAATAAACAAGTACAGCTCCTAAAGTCAAACTATAACCCAACCAATGGATGTGATATACAGTGCTCTGTTCGAAGGAGACATGACTTGATAGCTGCCAAAGATAATATATTTCCTTGTCCAACTTTTTGGTTTTTTGATTTTTTTTTGGAATTTTTCAGTTATTTGAAAAGCTTGAAAAAAGAATAAACTAGATTTATAGTTACAAACTAGGAGGAGACGAGTGTCATTCAGGAAAACAAACTAGTTCCAAGCAGCGGAACATACCTATGCTCAATGCAAGGATACATGTGTAGGATATCGACACTCGGGGGAAAATCCCCTCCCGGTAAAAAAGGGAATCAAGCTGCGAAGGATATAAAGAAAGGCTCTACATGGCTAGACATGAGACAATCTCGGGCTATATGGCTGAAATGCAATGTCAGGGAAGCCGGCATAAAGCTCAATAAGACAGGTAAAGTTCATGATAATGCATCCACAACTTGATACAAGGGAGTCCGAGGGATCATGGCCAGCATAAGATCAAGAGGAGTATGAGTCTCTTGCGAAATGTCATGGCAATACTATACAATGGACTCCCACACCCTAAAGGGAGAAACATCGGCATGGGCACCAAATGCAAATAAGGTGCTACCTAGGGTACCCATGTAAGGTGAGGCTCTACCACTCATATCATGCCACTTCTAGAGCAGAAAGAAGTTTTCGTGACATAATAGAGTGGGTTCGTACCTAAGGATATAGTGACATGGACATAAGGTCATGCAAAATGCAAACGGTGGTGGACCTAACCTATATGCCAGTGTAGACATTATACCTGAGATGGGCACGAACGGGTCAATCCAAAGGATGAAACGACACTACAAACGGTCTTCTACATCACAGATTACGTCAGAAACGGTCCAAAATGGTTAGAAACTGTCAAAACTAGAGGAAATGGGGTAAAAATTTTCAAATATTTGAAATTTTTTCTATAAATAGTAAAAAATAGAAATCATTTGAAACTTTTACCCATTGGAGCTCTGATTTTCAACTGCAAATTCCAGGAGATCCAGCCGGCGGAATTCACAACCGTTTCCTCCAGGTATTTACTCATGCTCTCAGCTTGCATTTCAATACAATTTTTACAAGTTTTCATGATCAAATGAGGTTGTTAAGGCCAATTATACATGAGCGTTGCGGCCCACGTGGGTATCGAAGCTTTTTCCGTGTATAGGGCTGGCTATACGTGGAAAAGGGGCTAGAAACCGCGTACATACACGGCTATTTGTAAAACAGTCGCGTATGATGCCGCGCAAGTGGATTTACAAGAATCTAATGGACAATTGGTTAATTTCTCATGCAGGATGGTGCTAGAATGGCGAGAACGCGAGCATGGTGAAGTAGAGGAGGCAGTAAGGACCGACATACGGGCTCAACAAGTATTACGTGCATGCAGACTCTATAAGTTTTGGTGCCTAGGTGGCTTGAGGGCCAAACCAGGACTGCTACAGATGCTGGTAGACTATTGGGATCCAGACTCAGAGTCCTTCCGGATAGACGGTATGTCCCTCACCATTGAGGTGGAGGATATCTACTTTATCACAGGTCTATCTAGACGAGGGGAGATGGTGAACCTCCGTTCCTGAGGTGGGCCAGGTCATGGGCTTACTATCGATGAGTACATAGCTGTATACTGCTACCTAGATACTGAGAAGGTGGGGAGTCAAGTTCCCACCAACGCTATACAGGTGCTAGGCCTAAAGGCCATACTACTGACGCTGGGTAGGATAGCAGGCTTAGCATCACTCCATCAGGCCTCTTGGCCATTGATGTTCTATGCGGTGGAGTGTATGAGATCGACCATCTATGACTGGAGTACTTCACTACTGAGCAACATGAAACATCAGCTCAGTGAGTGCAAGGCAGGTAGGATACGGAACTTCGGGTTCAGCAGTATTCTAAGCACGTTTTTCTTCAAGCGTGTTCCAGGATTGAGCCCTAGAGTGGATGTTCCTCTCCATGGGGTTCGATATCCGGCCCAACGACGTTGGGCAGACGCGATGCACAGACTGGGGGGTGGTAGGGTGGCCAACCCTTATCCAGCTGAATTTTTTCCATGGTGGCGATGACAGATTGTTGCCATAGATGAATACCCCTATGTAGGGATAGATTTCTGGGGGGATCTAGACATGCCATTGCCACCAGGATCAGCATATGGAGACATAGGTAACGAATCTCGACCCTCACTCTTTTTTTTAAATTTTTAGAAGTATTTAATTTTTTTTGTGTTTTCTTGATTATATGGAATCAAAAAGACATGTTTTTGGGTGACAATACATAATGACATATACCATTCATGTGCAGATGTGGGACCACGGCGACCAGAGGGCTTCCCACGTCATAGACGGAGGGGAAGAGGAGACGATATCACCGGTGTGGATGTGGAGCAAACACTCCAAAACATCCATACCAACTTCGTGCGACTGACTCATAGAGTTCCCATGGCGCAAGTCGAGGACTTGCCTGAGGCTATGCAGAGATAGGTGGTGGGTGTACCATGCACATGGGTGTGCTTATTCCGGTGGCTAGCTAGAGCCGTAGTGACATATCATGATTACAACCCTCCTCCACCTCCACAGGACTAGACACCTAGGAGTGTATCTATTTTGTACTATCGTGTATATGATGGTGGCTTTCAAAGCCCCAATTTTGTATTATGACGCTATGTATTACCACATTTTTTATATATATAAAAAGTTTTATGGTGATCAGTTTATTTATTTACATGTGTAAAATTTTTTTTTATGATTAATTTATAATGAATGAAACAAATTCCAATCTAACACGTAGTTAGCATATGAGTCAGCAACTTGATTATAATTTCTTGGAATGTGTATATATGTTATACTCTCAAATTGTCGTTCTAACAATCTCACACGTAAGAATCTCCTCAATAACGTCGGATCTCTAACATGGTACAAACCATTGAGCTGTGACACTACTAAATCTGAATCAAGACGTACCTCAAGAGATAGAACACCATGCGAAATGGCATCCCATAGAATCTAGATAACGGCACTATATTCGGCAACATTGTTGGAAGATGGCCGTAGACATACACCTCCTGAAGACAGTACTTGACCCATAGGAGTATAAATCACCCAAGCAGCTGAGGCTGAGTGCTGAGTGTGACGGCTTGCACGATCCGTGAATCCTATGTAGGTGGAATATTCCATTGACATCTGCCACAAGAAACAGAAACTAATCACAAACCTGATCATGATAAACAAGACCTAACTATGCAAAAAAGCTGTACAATAATATACAACAAGCAGCCTTGGCTAAAGATCATGCATAGTATTTTTTGAGATAGAGCCCATTTCTAGGCTCCGCCAAGGCCATCCCTTCGTAATCCACTAACTCGTAGGAACCCTTCTCTAATACACGCTTGACCACATAAGGACCATGCCACATAGGATTGAACTTCCCTACCCCCAAGGGTTCTTTTGATTGATCCCACAAAAGGACCAAGTCTCCCTCACTAAACACTCTCGGACGGACAAACTTGTCGTATTGGGCCTTTACGTGACGCTTATTAACCTCTAGAGTCACCAAGGCATCTCTACGTTGCTCATCGAGTTGCTCAAGGTGAACCAAATGCTCCTTCAAAGGAGAAGTGTCTGGTAAGAGTTCCACAGCTAACTTCAATGAAGGAATCTCACATTCAACCGGCAATATCGACTCCACTCCATGTACAAGCTGATATGGAGAAAAACCAGTGGCAGTCTTAACCGCGGTTCGATATGCCCACAAAGAAGGGTATAACATAATATGCCAATTCGTCTTGCTTTGCGCGATGGTTCGTTGGAGAATGGAATTAAGTGATTTATTCACTACTTCAACCTATCCATTCGCTTGAGGATAGTAAGAAGAGGAGTGCTATTGCTTATACCCTAACTTGGATGCCAAATCTTCCATCATACGGTTTTGAAAGTGCGAGCCATGGTCAGTGACAATCTCTCTCGGAATCCTGAACCGAGTAATGATTTGGTTGAATACGAAGTGAGCGGCTGTCTCACCGTCAAATTTTACTGTAGGAATTGCCTCAGCCCATTTCGTGAAGTAATCAACAGCCACTATAATATGATGGTGCCCCCCAGCCGAAGCTGGGTTGCAATCCATGAAATCGAGCCCCCATTTGGTGAAGGGACCAGCGGTGATAATAGGGTGTAACGGGGCAGGTTTCGAGCGCATATTACGTGTGAACACCTGGCAAGGGTGGCACCTCTTGATCACTTAAATACAATCCTTGAAGATCGACGGCCAGAAATAACCCGCTCTCAAAATATTTTGAGCTGTAGAAAGCCCAGATAAATGACCACCACACGCCCCTCCATGGCAATCATTAAGAACTACCTCAGCCTCATCATGAGTTAAACAATGTCGTAAAATGGAATCTACTCCACGACGGTACAAAGTATTGTCCACTATGAGGTAGTTCTTAGAGACGTGACGTAATCGTCGTCGTTCATCTCGCGAGAGGTGAGTAGGGGTCCTCTGTGTTTGCAGATATACTATGATATCCCCATACCATGGGTCATCCATTGAGATTAAGAAAATGTGTTCATCAACGAATGTATCTTCACATACCAACTCCTCGGCCTCGCTCGAAAAATCCGATATGAGATCTGCAAAGATTAAAGATTTCTTCGATTTTGCCAAAACAAATTCGAGATCAAACTCTTGCAGGATGACAATCCATTTATTATACTTTCCCCCAATCATCCTACGTGTGAGGATGAATTGAAACGGATTGACAAGGGCCACAACCAAGGTCTGGCGAAGGAGAATATAATGTCTCAAAGGCTGCACCGCATGTACGGTAGCTAAGGCAAGCTTCTCGATATGAGAATACCGAATCTCTGTGTCAATAAGGTTTCGGCTCAGATAATATATGACATGCTCCTGGAGCTCCTCATCCTCTTGAACCAAAACCATACCAATCATCTCTAAAGACATGCCCACATATAATAGGAAATCATGGCTATAATCTAGAGGACTAATCACTGGGGCCGATGCTAGGGCTCACTTAAGTGCATCGAAGGACTCCTGGGATCACTCATCCATTCAAAGGGAGTATCCTTCTTCAGGAGACGCATGAAACCTCTAGTCAAATTGGCAAAGTTGACAACAAATATTCGCAAGAATTTTTCCATTCCTTGCAAACACTGAAGATGACGAATATTTCATGGGGGAGACAACTGAAGTATTGCCTCAACCTTCAAAGGGTTGACTCTTATACCCTCTTTTGAAACGATGAATCCTAACAAACGACCTGAATTCACGCAGAAGATGCACTTATGAGGGTTTAATCTAACAGCATAGTGCCGACATCTTTCGAACACCAATCTCAAGTGATAAGAATGACGCATCCTCATGCGAGAATGAGCAGCGAGGTCATCCAAAAATACTTCAATAATAGACTTGAGATCATGGAAGATCAAGGTCATCGCCCGCTGAAACGTAGCTCCGGCGTTTTTAAGGCCAAAAGGCATTTTTTGATACGCAAATGTTCCCCAAGGACAAATAAATGCGGTCTTGTGTTGGTCCTCGGGTTTAATTTGGATCTGATTATGCCCAGAAAAGTCGTCCATAAAGGAGAACACCTCGCTACCCGCACACTCATCCAAAATCCGATCTATAAATGGTGTGGGGAAGTTATCCTTAGGATAGGCATGATTTAAATCATGGAAATCAATGCATATACGGATCGCTCCCTGCTTCTTATCCACCGGAACGGGGTTTGAAACCCACTATGTCAAGGGAACGGGATAGATGAAACCAGCTTTCAATAGCTTCTCTATCTCTGCCTTTATGGCGGGTGCTTTCCTAGGAATCACTGCACGTAAACGCTGTCAAACAGGCTTAGCATTGGGGTAAGTCTTAATCTCATGTTCAACAATCCGAGGGTCAATCCCTGGCATCTCATCGTAAGACCAAGCAAAAATATCATGGAATTCCTTGAATATCTTGGTATACTCTAGAATCTCATCTTGGGAACAATCCGCCCCAATGTAGACATTCTCAATTGTACCAGGATTGCGAGAAATGTTGATAGGAATAGTTGACGATACATTCGCCATGTTTCCATTAGCCATCAGACCAGGAGAGCTTAATGGAACCATAGGTCTACCAACTTTCTGACTAAGAATCTCCCTGTAATCCTCATGCTCCAAACGTTCAAGCTCTGGAAGGAAGTACAATCTATGATGAAGTTCCTCCCATGGTGGCTCAACTCCCGACATAGCCTTGATAATCGCTTCATCTGAAGGGAAAACCATATCAAGGTAGTCGTGGGCATGAGAATACTGTACTGCCCATGCCGGTAGCACATAGGGGTCTTCTTCCTCCGTCCGCGAAGAGGAAGAACAAGGCTCTACAACAGACTAGAGATTAGCTTGGTAAGCTATCATCACTACAGGCAACGACACGCTTGTCTCAATGGCCTCACTCGAAGGACTCAGTGAAGGAATAATCCAAGGATCTCCCATATGACTTGTGCGAAAAGGCACTGATATCGTAGACATCGAAGCACCATCGAAAATAGATCCTATCATGAGGACGGGTGTAGGACAACTAAAGGTTCCCATGAGGGATGGATACATGCCTACACCCACACTCCCAGTTGCCGGCTGAGAGTGTTCAAATTTCGGAACCGAAGCTCCCGAAGATGCAGTAATAGGCAGATTCTTGAATGCAATTTGATCAATCGTTACAATCTTCCCGTTATGTGGAAAGCATACAACGTGAAATACGGAAGACGCAACGACTTGCATACTATACATCTAGTTCCTTCCCAGTAAGATATTGTAGTCAAGGGGTGCATCAACCACCTCAACTTCTCTCGCAATGGTCTTCCCTCCCAAATGGACTTTAAGGGAAGGAAGGATACCGTGCAGCCTAAACGATATCCCATCAAAATAAGTTAACATGGTCGTAGATTTTGACAACTCAGGAGAACCAAGACCCTTCCAACAAGACAAAGACATCACAGAAGCAGCAATACCCTCGTCAATCACAGTATGCTTGATGATCATATCAAGACATTCTACATGCACCAAAAGGGACACATAGTAGGGCAAGCGAGGCTGATGTCCTGCGGTTTCAAATTTGATCACTGAGGAAGAATCATCACCATTCACACCAAGAGCGGAAAGCAAATCCTTCCTTTGCAACGGACAACTCTGAAGCACTTCCAATGCAGACATCGCACAAGGAGTATGGCCCCAAGTCCTCGACAACTGAATAATTCTGGGCGGCTCGGGCATTTGGGTTATGCCCCAAATGCTTAAGTACCCCCTTAGGAATGCGAGGTGCAGCCTCAGGTTTATCCATAGGTTTCTCAATGTGCAAAGGGGTTCCTGGTGGATCATGTTCTTTGCCTGGGTTGGGTTGTGACGAAGTATAATATTTCGCATGCGTCACAACTTTCACGGCACAGACCATATTAATGCACCCACGACCACTAGTCTCAGCTGGATCCTCATCACTAGATTGATCATGGGACTTCGAGTTCATATTCTAGTTATGCGGTAAAGGGTTCGTTAACACAGCTGGGCCCTGTGCTATGAACTTCAAAGCTTCATCCATTCTAGGGAAAAAGTAAGTGAGGTGATCGTCCTTACATAGCTTGCAAGGAAACTTAACCTTACGTTTATTATGCTTGTCCCCCCCAACATTTTTACCGTTCTTGTCATTATTGTTGGCATTCTCGTTCTTATACCCACCCTTTTTATTATTATTGTTTTTACCCTTTTTTCTATTCCGTCTGGGTTGCTGGTTACCCTTCTGGTCAGACGATTACACAGCAAGCACATTCATCATTTGGGCAGGCTGAGACGAAGCTGTAGCTTGTCCTAAGGCAGATTGGTTGATTGACAACTGAGAAACTTGTTTCACAACCGAATCTGTAGGTTTTTTACTTGCACAACCCACAATGCCGTCGGCATGTGGTCCAGGTTTGACCTTGGGATCGAAACTAGAATGAGGAGCGTTGGGTATAATCTCATATAACAAACCAGACTAAGCATAGATCAAGTCTAGTTCCTATGCCCTAAAGATGGCTTGTTCCTCATTCTGGACTCCGGATGTGGAAACATCCTTCGCTATATATGGCAATAAATATTTGAGGAACCACTCAAGGAGGAACTCCGGCGGTATAAAAGCTTTAATTAATCTCTTCCATCTACGCCACTCCTGAATATGATCAGAAATATGGGTGGCTTTATCTTGCTGAAATGTCGACAAGAGTTCAGTACCAACATCATAGCGCACTGGTAGCTGGAAGTGATTAAGGAAAGTCATCGCAAGGTTGTCGAACAAGGTAAAGGCACCCCTAGGTAACTCTATATACCATTTCGCCGCAGGCCCTGTGAGGGTGCATTGAAATAGTCTCAAACGAACTGAGTCCTGATGCAATGAATTGGAAGAGCACCATAGGTGGAATGTCGTAACGTGTTCGCTCAGATCCTCTCCTGGTTTGCCTTCGAACTTGGGTATGTTCGAAGGAAGCTTTGTAGGGACAGCTGGCCAAGCCGGGTCATGAGCCACAGGATCGTTCGTAAGTCTCGATAAGTCAGGTAGATTGAGTGTCGCAAGGAAAGGGAGCCTAGGATGATTAGGCCTATCGACCGCTCCCTGGTTCATATAGGATTTATTACCACCATGACCTTGGCCATAGTGACCTCCTCCTGTATGACCTGTATAGGGTGGCGTGGAAGCACCATAATGAGGTGGACCTTGACTAGTAGGATCTACAAAGCCGTAATTAGGAGAGTAAGCAGGTTGTGAATACCCGCCTCCATAAGGTGAGGGAACCTGTCCATACTGCGTCCCATAATAGAGTCCATAGGTCATCGCTTGCGATGCCCCATGAGACACTCCATAGGTAGGGATATACATTCCGGAAGTAGGAATATACATACTGGAAGTAGGGATATATGTCGTGGAAGAAGCAATCTGACCTCTAGGAACATAAACATAACCTCCCGAAACCACGGGTGGTATGTAGGCTTGAGACACAATTGGTATAGTAATCGCAGTATGGATCTGACTCGTAGCTACATGCCGACTCGAAGGACCACGTGAGTAAGGTGGAGGGTTTACATTTGAAGAACTCGAAAGTGAGGATGAAGGAATCTCTGTAAGAAGATATGTACTAGTGCCTATCGTCACTCGTCTGGAACCTGGTATCCCTATCGGATCACTAACTCTAGACCTAGGAGGTATATAAGATGTAGCTTCCACCATTGGGATGGAAGGTGCAATGTGACTATTACTCCCAAACCTCTCCGCAAGGTAAGGCATGGGATTTCCCCTAGGCATAATGCTAGGCTCAAAGTCGGATTCAACATGAAATGTCAAATCATGCATAGGAAAACCAGTCGTGGCATAACTACCGTAGCTAGTGCTAGGAGGGTCAAAGTGAGTCTCGGCATCATCCGAAATTCCATACCGGTAATGTGTCAGTGGGGAATCATCCCTAGGGTGAGTTGGTCTATCATGCAAAGATCCTATCTGGGAAATCACGGGACCGAACTCAGCTAGGTCAGGTGAAGGATCGTGCATAGGAGTAAGTTCCCCATCGTTAATACGAATGGGAGGAGGTGGCTCAGGAATAGTCTCTGAGTGATCCTCCATGGTGTGTGAATCAGTGTCTGACATAGTCCGCCTGGACAGTCTAGTCCCCTCTCCCAAAGGAGGAGGAGAAGTGTAAGGTGGAAGTTCTACTAACCAACAGGAACGGCACGGAACCGCGCTCGAATCCACAATGACTCAACAAAAAGAAAAGACTCTCTATTTACGTCAACCCTAGGCCAACTAGCGTGCACAGAGCAATCACTAATAAAATATAAATCCAAATGCAAGCAAACAAGGGCTAGATAAGTGATCTCCCGAATGTGGCCAGTATGTCTCGCCTAGGAGAGGCTTGAGAGGCCCTTGTCACCACAAGCGGAGGTACATAACCAATTATTGTGGCCCTCAGCTTCAACACGTAAAGCGACTGTGCTGTTCGACCCCAACCTGGCTGGGACATATGCAGAATAACCTCTACAAGTACCCCCTCGATATCCTAGGTAAGGTCACTAAGGTCACCTCAATATAATCAAAGCTCAGGCGGACAGTCGCAAGCGGGATTGACCATATGGGCAGGGTAGCAAAGCCCGAAACTCTCGAAAGAGCCCCCAGATACGAATACAATCCTGGCTATATCGTCGGTGCTACACAGTTACTGACCAGGGGTTATCCCAATCAACAACCTCTTACACTGCCTCGTGCTTAACTCCCTTTTGAGAGGAGGATCCTGAGAACGCTGGTTATATCAAGGATTTCACACACTCCGTGGACAGACACCTAGTTGTTGTCGTTTAGTGATCTTGGAGAATTAACTTACAATGAACTATTCCAAGATCCTAAAACCTAAGCTTGTTTTTAGGGATGATCAAGGACACATCAAAAGACAAAAGTTAGTCCATAGGGGCTAATGATTCTACAGCGGGATAGGGGAAGGCCATACAATGTGTGATTCACCTAGTGTGGTGAAATCCGCTAATAACAGGTACCTAAGGGGTACAGTTGATTATGGGCTCAAGTATGAGGAAAATCAGAAGATTAACCTGGAAGGTTATGTTGATTTAGATTGGGCAAGTAGTTCCATCGATAGGAAGAGCACTTTAGGGTGTTTCTTCAATATGGGATCAGGTGTGATCTCTTGGTTTAGCAGGAAACAATCTTGTGTGGCACTAAGTACAGCTGAAGCAGAGTATGTCGTAGCTTGTTCAGCTAGTTGTGAGGTTATAGTATGGCTGAGGAAGATACTGTTTCATTTATTTGATCTCCAGTTGGATGCTACTTGTATATATTGTGACAGCCAGAGTTGTGTGAAGTTGTCTGAGAACCCGATGTTCCATGACAAGTCGAAGCATATCGAGATCAAATATCACTATATTGGGGATATGGTACATAGGGGAGCAATGAAGATCCAGTATGTTGCAACAAACAAACAGATAGTTGATGTGTTGACTAAGCCATTGGTGAGAGTGAGGTTTGAGTACTTCAGGGAGAAGCTTGGTGTTCTCTAGATCGAGGTTCCCTTCAAAGAGAAGTGATGAGTCCATGAGCCATTCTGACATGGTGAGAGGATTGGTTCTTTCCATGGTCAGAAGTAAGTGCTAAGCCATTTTGATGTGATTGAGGGATGTGTTTCCACATGATCATATATAAGTGCTAAATTCCATTCTCCGGGAGAATGGAGGCACCTGGTTAGTTACCAGGAATCCTTGGCCTAGGGCTGAGAGCCATTCTGATGTGACTGTGGGATTGGCTCCCACATGATCATACGTAAATGCAGATCCATTCGAATGTGACTGTGGGATTGGCTCCCACATGATCAAATGTAAGTGTAGAGCCATTTTGATGTGACTATGGGATTGGCTCCCACATGATCAAATGTAAGTGTAGAGCCATTCTGATGTGACTGTGGGATTGGCTCCCACATGATCAAATGCAAGTGCTAATCCTTTTCACGGATGGTAGTAGGTGTGTCCTATCATGCTGGAGATTGTAAGTGATGTGCCTTTCCATAGATGATAGTAGGTGTGTCCTATCATGCTGGTGGTTGTAAGTGCTTAGCCTTTCCACAGATGGTAGTAGGTGTGTCCGATCATGCTGGTGGTTGTGAGTGTTGTGCCTTTTCACAAATGGTAGTAGGTGTGTCCTACCATGCTGGTGATTGTAAGTGTTGTGCCTTTTCATAGATGATAATAGGTGTGTCCTATCATGTTGCTGAATGTGAGTGCTGGGACTTTCTATTTATCACACACTCACTCACACTCAGTTGTAGAGCATAACTGAGAGAGAAGAAGTTGATGGGACAAGAGAGAGAGATACTACTGCTGTCGGGAGATCATCTTACTGTTTTTGGGGTTTTTCTTTTGGTGTTGATTCTATATCAGAGGAATTTGTGGGGTTTTCTTGTTTATGGTTTCCTCGAGGAAAAACTTTGTGTTCATTGTCTCTTATGTTTGATTACTGTGCTTGTTATTCTCTTAGTTAAATATCCTAAGATAATGCTAGCTTGAATGATAAAATTCTAACAATAATGACGTCATATTATACTCGGTTAATAGTGAGTTTCCCCATACAAACTTCTCCTATGTGGTATTAAGTTTGGTGGGGAGTTTAAATTCCCTAAGTTGCTGAGGCGAGGTTATTTTACCAATGACTTGCACCATCTACGAAGCCGATGCCGATGTATTGACAGTTGGTAATCTACATCTGCAAACAAATGATAGCTTTAGTTTTCAATCAATGGGAGTGAAAACTTAAGATCTAAATTTTAAATTGAAAATGAACAATGGAGTTCAAGTGGTGCATTTGTGGGGTCCTTCTTATGTTGGGATTACGAGTCATGCCTCGATGGTAGGAGACTCGGGTGTTTGGACATGCGCCCAACATAGGTGTGGGGAACTTGTTTGAATATTTATGTAAGGGGTGTGGAGGATTATTGTTGGAGAATGTTGAATCCTCATTGGAGGATGAGGAATCCTCATAGGTGAGTATACCAACTAGGGGGGGTACATTCTCAATGGTATCGACTAAAGAGGGAATGAATTTCTCTATGGGTGATTCTTTTTAAGATGTTGTAAAGTGGAGAAGTTGGTATTGTAGACACATATGCTTGAGGAAAACTTCTTGTTCGAAGCATAAAATGGGATACTAAAACAAATAATGGTAAGTATCACCGCATGAGTGGAATGAGCATGAGATCATGGCGTGTATAGAATCATGCATAATATTTGTTGGTGACATTTGAGTTGGTGTGTTTGCAGAAAATGTCGAACATGTGTTTTCATTGATGTCAAAGGAAAACATGTTGAACCCAAGCATTATCATTGATTTCAAAGGAAAGTTAAGAGTTGAATTCAAAAATTGACTATGATAGATAGAAGTGTATGAAGTCCCCCTCATACAAAGACACTTTGAAGAAATAAATAGAGAACAATGTGGAAGTTCAAAGAGTTAAAATATCCCACTATGCCATGGGTCATATGTGCGCATATAACAACCTTGAAAGAAGAATATGAAAAATGGAAAATGTGCACAAATACCTCTTTGGTACAGGAGTTGTGAAGAAGAATATGAGATACGAACTTGTGTGAAAGTCACACAAAGAAAATGGCATATGTGCGCCAAATCCCATAAAGTCGAATTGCAAAAAATGGCACGCCGACATAGATGATAACTTGATCAAGACACAAACAAGTTGGAGTGTTATTCAAGTAAAAGGACCTTCAAAAACTGGACACATATATTGAGTAAGAAAGAGTATAAACAGGAAAGAGGTGGTTTTTCTAAGTAATATTTTAGAATGAAGAATTGAAGATAATATGTTTTGAGAAAGCTTCATTTTCTTTAGGTATCAATGGCTCTTTGATCACAGAAGAAGCATATGTAGCGAAACTAAATTACGCAGATCAACAGTAGATGAATAGAAAGAAGAGTGCTAGATAGAAGGATACCCAAATTCAGGATGTGCAAAGGTCTACTCAGTAAATGACACAAACTGCAAAGTCGTAGAAGTGACTGAGTTTGGAACACTAAACAATACAAAAACACAGATCACATATTGTGGAAGTAAATCAGTGTTCAAAAATATCCGATGACTGTGTAAATCACAAACATTATCGCACATCGCATATTAGGAAACTGGTTGTTTCAACACATATAATCAAGTACAAGATAGAAACTAGAAAATCTACAACAATTGTAGTTTTGTGAAGAAACACATTGCAGATAAGGTAACTTGTGTATTCCAGTTATTTGATACACATTTATTTCTATATCAGGGAGGCATGAAGGGGAAATTATAAGGGAGTTGGAGCTTCCTTCTAGTCGGTGCGGGTAAAACTTATCAGGGAGGAAGGACAGAGAAAGGAAGAGGGAGTTGAAGCTTACTTCCGGTAGGAGCAGGTAAAACAATCAAGGATTTGATGCTTCCTTCCAATCATAGCTGGTAAAACAATTAGGGGGTTGAATCCCCCTTCGAGTCAAAGTTGGTAAATATAATTCGGGAGTTGGTTCTTCCATTCATATTAAGCTAAAGAAACAATTGAATATTGCAAATTTCTATAGGTTGGTTCCTGATTGCTATAAGTCATTGTTTGCGAAGTAATATAGACATTTTTTCAGGTTGGTGCGTGAAGTTCAGGAGTTGGTGCTTGCATAGTCTGAGGTCTTTTACAGGTTGATGCCTATAACCAATCGGTTTTTTCTTATGGATTAGCTTGGAGCATAGATGAGTTGGTGCTCATATTTATGGATCATTCTCTCCAACTTATGTAATAATTCATTATTTATACGGAGAGAGAGAGAGAGAGAGAGAGAGAGAGAGAGAGAGAGAGAATTATTCTTTAGTTTTTGTGTGCAACTGTGTATATTACTGTCTCAACTGAAAAGAATTTTAAATGGTCAAAATCATTTAATTGTTAAATAATTTGAAATCTACGCTTTATACTGACTCAAACCCCCTCTCCATGTAACATGAATCCAACAACTGGTATGTGTCTTCAGTGATATACTAACATCAAGAAGATAGATCTAGTGCAAATATGAACAAATAAGAATGATTTCTTACCAACAGATCACCTAGGGTTGATGTCTCCAACTATACATTTTGGAAGATAAGAATAGAGTTCTATTTACAATATACTAGAATGGAAATATGGAATTCGGTAGAGAATGGATACGAATTTACAGAATCAACTTCAAATGAATAAGAGGAAACTAATGAAAATGAGCTCATAGTTTCTAGAACTTCTCTCATTGACTTAGCGAACAAAAGACAATATGAGTGGAATGAAAAAGTGAATAATGCAATACTCTGTGGGATTTCTAATGATGAATTCACTAATTTTATGCAGTGCAGTACAACAAAAGAGATATGGTACAACATAAAGAGAATTTATGAAGGGGATGAAAAGGTAAAGAACGATGAATTGCAAACCTTCTATGTGCAGTTTTAAACATTGAAAATGAAAGAAGAGGAAGACATTGCAACATATTTTCTTAGAGTAGATGAGATAGTGAATTCCATAAAGGGACTTGGAGCAACGATTGAAGAAGAATCAATTGTATAGAAAATATGAGAACCTTGCCTCCACGGTCCAACTAAAAGGTATCAATCTTAGAATATAGATCTAACTTGGACAAACTGACCAAGTATGAGTTGCATGGAATTCTCACTACCTATGAAATGAGGACTGAACAAGAAAATGTCTCTAGAAAAGAAGCAACATTTAAGGTCACAAGGAAACTGAAAACAAACAAGCATGAGTGTAAAAACTTATCTGGCATGTCTGATGAAGAAGAATCCAATTTTTTTAGAAAGATGAAAAGAGGGCATGGAATGTATAAAGGACATTTTCCTTTCAAATGATTCAAATGTGGAAGCTTTTGACACTTTTCTTCCAAGTGTACGTATGAAGAAAACCAAGAAAGTGAAAGTTTAGAAGAACCAAACTACCAAGAACAAAGGAATAAGTATCATAAAAATAGATTTTGGAACAAGAATAAATTTCCCGAGCAAAGGAAGAGACTTTACACTAAAGAGGATAATGATTCATCAGAGGAAGAGGATAACAATGAAATTCCAAGAGATGTACCATTTATTGCAATAATTCAAGATGAAAATTTAGCATATGCAGGGAAATCATTAGTCAAAGGAGGTCAAGGAAGCACATCAAAACCATCAAAGAAATGGACTTACAATGGGATCTATATGTCTCCTCTGAAATATGATACTGAAGAAAATTCAAGCTGTGCAAAAGAATCTTCTAAATCATAGAGGAACACTTAAATTAAATGTCCCTACAATGGACTTTGTTCACCATGTTCAAAGGATGAAACAAAAGAAAACTTATAAAACATAGAAGAAAGCTCGAAGTTGATTGGGAAGGAGAAATAGTTAGCGCACTGGAATAATTAAAGAAATCAAGAAGAAACAATAGGGATCTAAAGGAGCAATTAGAAAAAGCAGAAGATCTAGTGAAGCAAACCAAGGACATGGAAGAAGTTGTTCTAGAAAAATGAAGGAATGACAAAGAAAAGGAGCTTGGAAAACTGTTGGACTGCAAAAAGTACATGATCAAGGAACTTGAAGAAAATAAGTGTGTATCAGAATAATCCTTAAAATAATTAGAAGCAAATAATGAAATACCGATGGAACAACTTGCACAAAAGTTAATAGAAGTCTCATACCTGAAAACTGATACAGTTTGCACAAATCGGGGTAGAACTTAAACGTTTTTGGATGCATATACCCAAGATAAATTCAAAAACAACTCAACAATCCTATATGAGATTATGAGCAATCAAATATCTCGCAACAAGATTTCAACCCAAAATCCGACGATATCCAACGAAAAGTACTGTTTTTTCGGATTTCAATTTGAAATTTTGAATTTTGATTTTTTTTTTAAATTGTAGAATTAGTTCCTAAATTTATGACTTACATTTCTATTGTCGAATTTCCGACTCCATCTCTTCGGATATTTGACTTCAAGGACGTCAGATTTCCAACTCCGCTGTTGTCCGATTTCTGACCACGCTGTCATCGAATATGTGACAAAGCATCATCAGATCGACGACATAATTGCCATTTTTGTTTACAACAATAACTAGGCCTTTTGCAATGATAACTAGGTTAATATCGTTGGTTATTCGATGACTTTTGGATTTGAAAATATATAAATTACAGAAAAATTCTGACATGTTTTCAATAGAAGAGACAGATGGTTTGAGGAATTGTTTTATTCTTCGATGGATGGTTTGCGGAATTATTTTATTTCTCGACGGACTGTTTGCAGACATCATTTTATTGACAGACGGTTTGCAGAAATTGTTTTATTTTTTGAAAAACCACAATTTGCGGAAATAGTGGTGTGTGGACCTTGATTTTTTAAGGTTTTCGATAGTATTCATTCAATATTTTTGTGACAAACTATCAAATAGAAATATTACTGATCCAAACGAACAAAATCAACAATTTCTTGCTAGACTGTGGGATGCATTAAAAAGAAGGAGTGATGGGAAATGTTATTGTCCATGTAGTCAATGCAGGGGCTTTAAGAGGAGAATAATATTGATCACAATGGCCACAAAACATTGTAGGGAACATGGACACACTGAGGGGGGGAATGAATATCGTCCATTTGTAAGTTTAGCATTATAAAAAAAAATTATATTTTTTTCTTTGTTAAATGTATGCATTATTTTAATATTTCCTATATTAAATTATATCTATTAATGTCATCCTACGGCATATCGTCCAGAGGAATTTCTTTTAGAACAAGTACCAAAGGAACATGGATCTATGCTTAAGGGAGAACAAGTTAATGATCCTATTGAAGAAGATGATCATATTGATAACATAGTTGAAGATGATGGTACAAATACATTGATCCATGATTTATTTAATGTTAGAATGGATGATAATGATGACGATGATCATGAAAATATTGATGACTTTGATGATGTTCACGATATACCTCTTCTTGAGAAGGCATACGAACCCATTTATGAAGGATCCAAAACAAATCTTCTCTCTGCTATATTGTTGATAATGAACTTGAAGGTTATGAATGGTATTTCAAACATATCACTCACATAGATGTTAAGGTATGTAAAATAATCCATCACATATATATGATCGTGATAAAGGTTATATTTGTTCCTCTAATAATTGTATTGTTAATTCATAATTCAAANTATTATTAATATATTATATTAAATCTATTTTTATTTTTATTTGATGTAGCTTGATAGCTGAATTTTTATTACCACCATCAAATATTTTACCTCGCACATATCGAGATTTATCTTCCATCATGAAAGATATTGGAATGCATTATGAAGCAATTCATGCATGCCCCAATGACCATGCTATATATTATAATCAACATGAATTTGCAATAGAATGCATGGAATGTAATATAAGTAGATATCGAATAGATCAAGTAACAAAAAAGGTTCCTCACAAAGTTCTTCATTATATTCCCATCATTCCACATTTTCAACGACTGTTCATGTGCAATAACATAGCACAATTTATGGATTACCATGCAAGGAATATAAATCAAGATGATATTATTCGAATTCCTATAGACGGTTCTTCATTTAGAGATATGGAGAAAAAGTGGCCTCACTTTGAAGAAGAACCCCATAATCTTAGGATTTATTTGGTAGCAGATGGTGTTCATCCAATTTGCATAGATGAGATCAATTTACACAGTGTGGCCTATTTTGTTATCAACAATAATATTCCTCCATGGTTGTCAATAAAGAGGGAGCACATAAAGTTGTCGATGATTATTCTAGGTATATTGTGTCTACAACTGTTTTATTTTTAATGTAGTTTTGGCATCTCATTTGTCGTATTTTGTTTCCTGATGGTTCTCATAATTATATATTTTATATGTACTTCATCTCAATCAATTAAGTTCCAATTTAAATATATAAATGTATATATAGAACCTCTTATAGATGAGCTATGGAATTTATGGAATGACATCAATATTTATGACGTATCTAGACCAATACGACAAAGGAAATTTCAATTCCATGCAATGCTTGTATGGACAATACACGATGCCCTAGGGTTAACCCATTTTTGTGGTTTGTATTTTTAAGTTCCAGTTTAATTGCATTTAATTTTATGAATTAGTTAATATAGTTTATATATAATTATAATTGATGTAGATATTCTGTATCTATATGTAGGTATTCAGACAAAGGAAAAATTTGTGTGTCCAGTTTTTGGTTCTAAGATCAAATCTCATCGCTCAAAAAGATAAAGAAAGGAGGTGTTTGATGAGTATAGGAACTTCCTCTCTAAGAATCATAGGTATAGAACAACTGAAAAAAAAAAAATTCAATGGCTTTACCATGGTAAATACAAGGTTTCTTGAGCCAGGAACAGATCCCTATGTTCTTCCAAGCCAATGTGAATAGGTATTTTACTCTGAGGTTCCAAGTAAAGCGGGTTGGTCATTTGTTGTGAGACGCGATCCAAGGGAAGGTCGGTAAAGTATAACCTAGAGGAAGGTAATGAAGAGGGCCTAGAAGAAGAAGACGATGATGAATATCATGATCAACATGAGTTATATGATCATGATGATCCAGAAGAAGATGTCTAAGAATCAGTTGAATCAGATGATGTAGTAGACAATTCCCATGAAGATGATATCAACGATGACATGATGATCGTAACTGACTTAGATGAAGATGATGATATGGACAATACTTACAATGTTGACTCTGGATCCAATGATACAAAAGATGACTTGGATGAAGAAGATGATGAAATCTATTGAATTGTATGAGGTATGTAGTAATTTCTCTACTACATATATTTTGATTAAATCTTGTGATATAAATATTGAATTTTATTGGTACTAAAAATTCAATAATTTAATTAGAAATATTATTTTATCTTATTTGTTTTAAAAATATTAACTAACATTAATGAGATCATATTACATATAGGAGGAAAGACGAGGCTAAAATAATCTTTGACAAGTATCCAAATCTCGTACCTGTAGGATCCAAGTCTTGTTATATTGTAAATAACTTTCTTTTTGATATGTTGAATTTTTAAATATTTGACTATTATTATATAATTGATTTTCAAAAGGAATTAATTTCATCAAATTGAAGACACAAATCTATAATTAATTTTGATTGTAGTTGAATAGATCATGATCATTTTGGATTTGCAGATATATGATTCCATAATATTTTACAGTGGGACAATTTGTACATATGATACACAAGAGAATAAATGTAGTTTTAGAGAAAACAATATTTATTTTTGTGAACAATGTGCTCCAACCTAATGGTAATTTAAATCTTATCAATTTTAATTTGATGTTCAATGTCTTTGCAGCTAATATTGTTTGGCATTTTCTTTTTCAATACTTAATTCCATCGTCTTCATCACCATCATCATCATCTTCATCATCATCATCATCATCATCATCATCATCATCATCATTGTCATAAATAACATCATCATAACCATCGTCAACTGTATAATCATCATAATCATCGCCAACTTCAAAATCACCATAATCATCATCATCTTCATCGTGCTACATGGGGCCAATGATGAAACTTTGTATATATGTGTCGATTTCTTGTGAAATTTTGCATGGCTAGACTAGACACATGCATTAATGGTGTGGGAGGGTTTCCAAACTCAATCATCATCATCATTTTTCATCATCATTAACATCATTGTCATCATCTCTTAGATTTTCTTAAGATCTGATTAGATTATCTAGGATCTTTATTGGAAAGAATAACAAGTACATCGAAATGCATAATATATAAAAGATACACAAGACATAAAGATTTTCATTGGGGAAACCATAAAGGAGAAAACCCCACAAACGTCTTCAGAATAGTAAGATGATCAAAAGCAGTAATAAGAAATGTTCAACAACTATATTTCTCTCCTCCTCTGACTGTCTATCTCTCTCATGCGCCTTAGAGAGTGTGAGAGGTGTGTATAAATGAGGGTGAGCTCCTCCTACATGTCTCGAGACTACATGTCATCTCACATGGGGCCCACTTCTCCTAGAGAGACCACAATTACATATTACATGATGTTACACTGGGGACTATTGCCCCAACTTACAATGGAGGTTGTACCTCAAGGGCTAGACACAATTTAGACGTCTTGTAAAGGGGTAACACACATCCCCAATGGGGTTAAAACAACATACAATGATAATATACATCAGAATATCTTCCAAAGTTACAAATACATCAACACTCCCTCTTAACTAGGAAGGTATTCTCTCTCTACATGGTCATCAACACATCTAGTCACGTCTTCATTAAATCATCATCATCACAGAGTCATAGAGTCTTCAGCATAGTTGTTTCCATCATCTTCTTATAATTTGATCATTGACCCATACTATCTGTCATCATAAGTTTCTATAGTGCCAACCCTTTTTCATCTTGGATGTAGGCCTATTCCTCTGCCAGGTCTTCATCTACAGTGGCAACTCTTTTTCATGTTGGATGTAGGCCTATCCCTCTGTTAGGTCTTCATCTACAGTGCCAACCCTTTTTCATGTTGGATGTAGGCCTATTCCTATGTCAGGTATTCATCTATAGTGCCATCCCTTTTTCATGCTAGCTATAGGCCTAGCCCTCTTCCAGGTCTTCATCTACAATTCCAACACATTTTCATGATGGATGTAGGCCTATACCTCTGTTAGGTCTTCATATATAGTTCCATCCCTTTTGCATGCTCAAAACAATGCCTATTCCTCTACCACATATTCATCTATAGTTCCATCCCTTTTTCATGCTGGATGTAGGCCTAGCCCTCTGTCAGGTCTTCATCTACAGTTCAATCCCTTTTTCATGTTGGATGTAGGTCTAGCCCTCTTCCAGGTCTTCATCTATAGTTCCATCCCTTTTTCATGATGGATGTAGGCCTAACCCTCTACCAAGTATTCATCTACAGTGCCAGCCCTTTTTCATGCTAGATGTAGGACTAAACCTCTTCTAGGTATTCATCTACAGTGCCATCCCTTTTTCATACTAGATGTAGGCCTAGCCCTTTGTCAGGTCTTCATCTACAGTGTTATCCCTTTTTCACGCTAGATGTAGGCCTAGCTCTCTGCCAGGTCTTCATCATCTCTATGAGAAATCCATCAAGTAGGTACATCTCATGACTTATTATATGCCTCTTGCAAAACCTGCAATATCTGCCAGGACTAATTACATGCCACTGCAAAACCTGAAGGAGCATCCCAGGACTGATTACATGCCTTGCAACACCTTTGTACCATACTATTACCTCATCATATTCATATCATCTCATTGTAACATGGAGCACAACCAAAATAAACATAACACAACACTTACATGAACAACCATGGGAGGCCTAGCCTGCCACCATGTCGGAAAGGCTCTCAGCACTTACATCAACGACCATGGGAAGCCTATCCTGCCACCATTTCGGAAAGGATCTCAACACTTACATCAATGGCCATGGGAGGCCCAGCCTGCCACCATGTCAGAAAGGTTCTCAACACTTACATCAATGACCATGGGAGGCCCAGCCTACCACCATGTCAGAAAGGCTTATGTGTATCTGCGTCTTCCAGACTCATCACTTCCCCTTATAAGGAATCTCTATCTAAAGTAAACCAAGATTCTCTCTGAAGTATTCAAACTTCACTCTGGCCATTTTTAGCATAGAATCACATCAAGACTGATTACGTAAAAGTATAACCTACCAACTTCACCAATACTGATTACATACGAGGACAACCTACAAGACTGATTATGTCTAAGCAACTTAAGAGCTTCACCAAGATTTTATTCTTAGAAAACCTGTCTCACCGGATATGCTAAAACTCATCACTCCCTCTTTTGAGAGATCTCGATCTGGTTCACATACTGCAGCTTCATTGCTCCTCTCTGCATCATACAAAAATGCAATTCAGATCAATCAAATCAAATAATATCTTTCAAAAGAAACATACTACCTCACAAATAGCCGAGCAAGTGGCAAGAAATTTTCCCTCAATTGTACTCAGAACCATGTAGGAGTGCATCCTACCAAACCAGTAGCCCATACTAGATCTCAGACTAAAGAAGCAACCCAATGTTCTCTTCTTCTCAGTGGTGCTACCAATTCGAATCAACATAACCAGGAAGGTTAGTTTTATGATTTGTATCATACTTGATCCGATACTCAACTATACCCTTCAGGCACCTCACTGCATGCTTTGCAACCAGGTGAGCATGTCTCGGATCCATCGGGATTGGATCAGGTTGTTCACAACAAAGCATGTGTTTGGTCTTGTATTTGTCAGGTACATCAATGAAAAAATCATCTGACGATACATCATGGCATCAACTGTCTCTAATGAAGCATCACTCAATAGCTTCAGGTTCAATTCCATAGGTGTGGAAATCTCCTTGCAGTCCATCATCCCGAAACTCTTTAGGATCTCCACTGCATACTTCCCTTGTCCAAGGGATATTCCATGCGCACTCTGTGACACCTCCATGCCTAGAAAGTAGTGCATCAGACCCAAGTCCTTCATCTCAAACTCCGCAACAAGTCTCCTTCTTCCATCTTTAATGAGTTCCTCTTTTCCTATCAGGAACAGGTCATCGACATATAACATGAGCATCATTGGTCTTCCACCTTCAACCTTGAAGTAAAGGTTGGAATCCTATTTACTCCTAGTAAATCCTAGAGCCATCAGTAAGCTGTCGATCCTATCATACATGTAGAACCTCGGGATCTTCTGCAATCACTCCCTCTGAAGCAAAGCATCATTCTCCCTCTGCCTTTCGTACTCTATGTATTCAAACATTCTGTAATGGAGTGACAAGTAGCTTCCTCTGCTACTAATATTCTATGTATCCATCGAGGGCCACTGGACACCAAGATCCTCTATCTTGAACTTTGTTGAAAATTTCTTCTCACACCCATTTGTGAGATTGTCATCCTCCATAGCATTTCATATTCAATCTTGTAGAAAATGTTAAGATATTCATCATTCTAGGTGATCTTCAAGATCCTTATTTAATTGTATGTTCTATCCCATGGGTGCCTTTTGAGATCATATAAGGATTTCTTTAATTTTCACACATGAGTCTTCCTGTCATTTGTTTCATTTCCTAGTGGCTTCTCTACATATACTTGACTCATCACTGGTGCAAATGTCTCTTCGTAGTCTATGCCTTCTTTCTGTGAGTATCCTTGTACTATGAATCTTGCTTTGTATCCCACGATGTTGTCATATACTACATGCTAGATCTTGTGGATCCATATGGAAGACACTACGGACTTCCCTTCAGGTCTCGACAGCCCATCCTAGACATCATTCTTCTTGGACTGGTATTCTTTCATCATAGTCTCCTTCCCTTTATTCTTGTCTACTTATTCATAGCTGGAAGGATTTGTATCAATGATGTCGCTCAATAGTGTCACATAACTAGAGTGTGTCTAAGGCCCCTTTCTTTCTCTATGGTGTCTTTGACTCAGCAAGCTTCAGGTTCCTCTTCTGAACTGCCACCACTTGTTCTTTGGAATGATCTACAAGTCAAGTTCATTTGCATGATTAGAAACATATCATAATTTTGCAAAACATATTAATAGTGAAAAATAAATGTCACGTAGCCATGCGACTATTTTAGCCAATGCTACAACATTGATCCATATCATGTATACATACAATAACTAATAGATGCATTCTACCCTAATTTTATTAAGAGTGTGTACTACTCCTAATACACCAACAAAAAGGTTTTAATCTAGATAAGCAGTAATGGAATGTTGTACAACATCATTGACTTCTTACCCATCATGTGCAATTCAGTAGTGTAAATGAAAATACTCAAAAATCCATAACACATCAACTAAATATAAACAAATGCATAACAAAACAATATCATGAAATGACAATTGAATGCTTATCTTTATTTGTTTTTTGGGTAGACTCCTTCTTGAGCCTTCAGCTTCATCCTCTTTGTCATTCATAACAGCATCATTTCTTATCCAAATGCTAAGATGGATAAGAGGTTCTTCAAGAATTGAGTCCTTCATATTCCTCATCGCTTGAGGGACATTCTTTGAATCGTGAGAGATTGATATTCAATTGTTCCCATATTCTCTTCTCTTATTATGAGTCAAGCTTCTTCTTGTGTGCACTCTTCCCAGAGTCTGTTGAAGGTAATCACTTCCTCCTTACACACATTCCTCGAATGAATGAATCCCATGATCTTGGGAGGCCATTCAAGGTGGTTATAAAAATATCTTGTTCTTCTTCGATCGCTTCATTATCGCATTGCACACTTCCTTTTGGTGTCTTCAAGGATGACACATGAGGGATGAGATGATCTTTAATAGAATCTGCAATGATTCTATTGGATCTAGCCTTAGCCTCATCTCCCTCTGGCTCTTAGAACTTCCTTACTGAAATACTGATCCAAGTCAATTTCTTCAAGGATCATGGAGGTCCTATAATTACATACTCAGAAGTTATCATCTTCACCAAGCTTGTCATCAATCTGGTGTGATTAGTCATTTTGAAATGAGAACCTCAAATGTAAATAGAAAAAATTTAGTTCTTAGCGATTTGAGGTGTTCGTCCTGGTTTCGGAGCTGGCTAATATAGGGTTTTTCAGAGAAACCATAATTTTCAAAACTTGGAATTTCAAACTTCTGATTGGATAGAAATATAGGCTAAGATGTCCAATGTTCTCCTTTTCTGAAAACAATGGAGGGAAGCTCCAGGAACAAGAAGCCCTACTTTTTGAATTTCTTCTGCAGAGACGACTGATATTGATTATGTTGTATATCCAAAGTTTCGAATCCTTAAAGTCTAAAAATTCTCATTGTGATAGCCTGATAAGTATTCTTTCCAACCCCACAGGTTAGAGCAGAAATGGATTCTCCAAGTAGGACCTATTCGGAGTTTCCCAAGGTGACTGCTTTGGGGACTATTCAACATAGAAAACTTGTACGGAATTCCACGTGTAATTGTTTCACATTTTGGGTTTGAAAAGGGTACCAAAAAAACTACAGTCTATTCCCTACCTATCCAGAGAAATTTCATTTGGAGCTTCCTATCCAAAGATATAGAAAATATCCCTAGGTCACTTGTTTATGACTGTATTTTGGAGGAGGATGGAACCCTGATTTGGAGGAACCATATATTCTGAAGTATAATGAATATGAGGATGAAACTATTACAAAAGGTACAATGATAATTTCTCTTCATCCTATAAAAGTTTCACCTTCTGATCCTTCTCCAATATCACGTTATAGAGAAAGTTCTAGAATGACTAAATTCAGTCTTCTGGGGTTTTCATGCATGAAACCCTAATTTTCATTGGCTGCCATTGTAGCTGCATTTTGGTTGTATAGTGAAAATTATTTGATTCATAAATTGCTACCACCAATAGATGCGCCCTAGTGAGGCAAGTTAGTCTATCCCTCCTTTCTTGATGATTTGTGGAGAGAACACCTTCAACTAGGAAGCCCTAGTTCCCACAGCTACATAGTGCCTTCTTTCAGAGAGGCTCTGATACCATGTTATATGTTCTTAAGATATGATTAGATTATCTAGGATATTTATCTGAAATAACAACAAGTACAGAAAAATGCATAATATATAAAATATACACAAGACACAAAGATTTTCATCGAGGAAACCATAAAGGAGAAAACCCTGCAAAATTCTTCAGAATAGTAAGATGATCAAAAGCAATAACAAGAAATGTTCAGTTGCTATCTTTCTCTCCTTCTTTGACTCTCTCTCTCTCTCTCATGTGCCTTAGAGATTGTGTGAGGTGTGTATATATGAGGGAGAGCACCTCGCTATTTATACCCTTTCAAGTCACTGACCAAATATAAGACTCGAGCCTACATGTCATCTCACATGGGGCCCACATCTCCTAAAGATACCACAATTACATATTACATGATGTTACACTAGGGACTATTGCCCCGACTTACAATGGAGGCTGTACCTCAAGGTCTAGACACAATTTAGACATCCCGTAAAGGGGTAACCCACATACCCAATGGGGGTACAACAACATACAATGATAATATACATCATAACATCTTCCGAAGGTACAAATACATCAACATCATCATCATTATCATAATAATCATGAACTTCATCGACATCTTCATCGTCAAACATTGGTCAAACATGATTGTCACTAACAATTCAAGCAACAAAAACCATACCTATAGATTAATTAATTTTCTACGTTGGGCCAACATGATTGGTCAAACATGATTGTCACTAACAATTCAAGCAACAAAAACCATACCTATAAATTAATTAATTTTCTATGTTGGGCCAACAATGAATTTTTTTATATATGTGCTGACTTGGTGTGAAATCATCATCAACATCATCATCAACATCATCAACATCATCAACATAATCATCATTAACATAATCATCAACATCATCATCATCGTCATCTTCATCATCATCATGTTGAATAGTAGGCTAAACATGTTACAATTTGAAATTTTTATGGTCATATTTTTCAAACAAAAAATATGACAAAAAAGAGTCATCAATTGTTAAGATTGAACAACCTAAGTGCAATAAGGGTATTTAAGGGGACTACTTCATTTATGCATTAAAAAACACAATTCAAGCAATGAAAAATTTCTTAATCAAAGATTGTATAACCAAATATTAGTAATGATAACTAGAAAAGGCCAAATTATATAACATTTAGACTAGTCCATATATTGATACTGAACACTACGTTTTATGATTTTGTCTATATTGACTTTTACCAGAGTTAAATTACTTTAATTTTTTTCTATATTAATTATTGAATATAATATTTATGTTCATTATGTTAATTTTTTTTATTTAGATTAACTATTTAAGAATTTAATTATATTTACTACAATCACTCTAATTTATAAAAGGAGTTTATATCCATTAATGATTATGTTAAATATATTTTATATTTTATTAACTATGTGTAATCAGGAATATTGCACCTTCTACGGACAGAAGCTATTCCTCTGGTCTAAATGGTTCAGATCCAGAACAAATGAGTGAACGACAAAGGATGAAGACCTTCTCCAAATGTCGTAGACACCTGAAATGTTGCTTCGATAGTGAACCTGTGTACCTGCAAATAGATCAAACATGCAAACACATCAAAGCTACCAGAAAATCATCTACTTATCCATGTTAGTGACTAAGGAATCTAACAACATGTACATGTGAAATCAAAACAACAGTAATGCAGCATGGAAATCAGCTTTGCATTAAGAATGTATGGAGAATATTACAACCATTTCCTTAGTGTCGACAAGCACCTCCACAAGAGAAACACTTCATCCCCATAAGCTCCAAATTTGCTCTCTATGCTCTCCAATGACTTGGGCTAAGTGGTCAATCCAATAGCATAACAATACCTCTATAGTTCTCCCCCTCAGCTATGGACATGAGCTTGTATTTATAAGGATCAATGGATAGGAATAGTTGAGAGAATTGTGGGTGAGGTGGCTCTAAGATCCTACCATGGGGGATCTCGAGCTCAACTGACCCATAATGATAGGGATAAGGGAGGACACGAGGCTCATGATCTAGAAGCCTCGAGAAAATTCTCTTTTTCCCATTTTACCCAGGGTACCTCTTTTCTACTCTTATGACAGAGCGGTTTAGATAAGAAACACTTTTGGACCAAATACCATAGGCGGTGGCACCGCTTATTGAAAATAGGATACAGGCGGTGTTGAGCAAGGTACCACTTATGGGCCACAGGGAAAGTGTGGTGCTAAGTTTTTTCAAGTAGAATTGACAAACAGAGTAGGTTTCCACTCTAAGTGCTGGGATTAAGGGCAAACATGGAAGTTACGGGTCTTATCACATGATGGTGACAGGATTTAGGTATAATACTATGTTAAAGGAATAGACTTATAAATTCATTATTCGAAGGAAAAAAACAACAACAACTTAGACTTAATAATTATACAAGCTTATATAATAGTGAGACATTTCAAAAAAGTAAAACAGGGTTATGTTGTACTATAATGTTTAATAAGGAATAGTAAAGGGTTATCTCACATCATAACATTAGATAAGGAATCAAAGAGAGTTACATTGGATTGCAATTTTCAATAAAGAATAAATAAGGTTATGTCCATATCAACATTTCACATATAAAGTCATATTTTGTTGCATTCTCATGTAAATAATGTAGATTTATGATAAGTATTATTTTCTAAGTAAATTATGCTAATTAATGTTGACTATTGTTAATTAAATATGGCTAATAATAACCAATATTGATTAACATGACTATGGTTTCTAGAATGTTGACTGTGTTTACTAATATTGAAGAGTGTTGAATAATGGTATGTTACATTTTGAATAATTATAACTATAGTAGTAATTATTATTATTAAATAAGACAAGTCTTGATTAGGTTTAGTTATTCTAATCTATGTTTTACTATGTTTTATGAAGGTTAAGTGATATTGTAACATTATAATGTTATGTCACAATCTTATTCTCGATTAAAAAACAAATAAGGTTTGTTACATTTTGATATTTTAAGAAATAAAAGAGGGTTGTGTCATATTGTGATATTGGCTAATGTCAACTTATCTATTGTGAGTAATGTTACCTTATGTCGACTAAGAGATGATTCATATTGACTAATCATAAAGTTGAGTAATGTTGACTTAATTTAACTAATGTTGGATAATATGACTAAATTTTACTATAATTAGTTATTATGTTGACCATGTTAAATAATGTTGGCTTACAATGGCTACTTTGTTGACCAAACTTAACTAATATTGAAGAATTTGACTAATGTTCACTAAGTTTACTTATGTTCATTAAGGCAGACTATGTTTATTGATGTTGTCTACTTAAATAATAATGTTGAGTAAGGTAAAATAATTTCATGTCACATTGCTATTATTATTGTTAGTTACACAAAATTACATAAGATAATAATTAATTTATATTAGTTACGACTTAGTGTTAATTGGGGTTAGAACATATTACCATGCTTAATAAGAAATAAACTATACTTATGTCTAATGTTAGCAAATGCTAACTTTATTCCATGGAAGATCATATTAATGTTGATTAATTATGATCTTTGTTGGCTAATGACAACTAATATTTACTAAAACTATCTAAACTTGACTATGTTCATTGAGTTTACAAATATTGACTCATAGATTAATATTGGAAAATATTAACTAAAGTTTACCAATGCTCATTATTTTCACTAAGTTTAAAAATAATGAGAATTAGTCAACACATTCAACATCATCATCGTCGTCGTCGTCGTCATCATCATCGTCATCATCATCATTGTCATCATCATTGTCATCGTCAACTTCATCGTCATCTTCATCGTCAAACATGACTTTCACTAACAAATCGAGCAACATATGTGCTACGTGGGGCCAATGATGAAAATTTGTATATATGTGTCGGCTTGGTGTGAAATTTGGCATGGTTAGACTAGACACATACATTGACAGTGTGGGATGGTTTCCAAACTCAAACATCATCATCATCATCATCAACATCAACATCAACATCATCATCAACATCATCAATATCACCATCACCATCATCAACATCATCATCAACATCATCATAATCATTGTTATCGTCGTCATCATCATCATACCTAGAAACACCGATGAAATTTGGCATCATTGGTTTGGCGAGGTCGTCGGATTGTTCATCATACTCTTCATCATGTCATAGGACATCATCGTCGTCATCACAATCTTCATCATTATATTCTTCATCATAATATTCTCCATCAACATAATCGTCATCTTCATCATCATCTTTGTCATCACCCTCTTCCTCGTCAACATCTGCATCATCATCAATTCATCATCATCATCTTCATCATCATCATCACCATATTCATCATCATCATCATCATCATATTCATCATCATCTTCGTCATCATTGTCTTCCTCATCAACATCTTCATCATCATCAACTTCTTCTTCTTCATCATCATCATCATTGTCGTCGTCATCATCACCATATTCATCATTATCATCATCATCATTATCGTCATGACAATGTTGTATTTGTGAGGGATTGATGATGAACTTCATTCATGTGTCACATGGATCATTTTCCTTAACAGGTTCCCTAATATTGTTGGCTTGATTTTCCATATTGATCCATAGTACTTAGTTTTTATACATATTGATGTGGAGTTTGAAGGCTCTTAAAGTGAGGGTTTTTTTATACATATTTTCCATTACATCAACTACCAAAGACTTACCTTTACCCAAAGTTTTATTATTACCCAAGTCTTATGTGGACTTTATAAAGTAACATGGGATAAAAAAATTAGTGGATCTATTGTCCCCTTCTCAAGGCGTATATCATGGTCACTTACCAACACTCATACACAAACCTTCACCGTGCATGAATCTTACAAGGAGCAGCTCGTGGGTCTTTTTGCACTATGCGTTGGCATGCAAAATTACAATGTTATAAATAGATGAGGTTAGATTTTTATGTCAACATTTGGAAGCTTATGCACTTACCGTCTGTAATTTTTATTTCTCGACACGATTTGTGTATTGGGCACTACATGTGATTTCTCCAACAGGGATTCACGGCTTCAATACTGGTGTATGTGATTTATGTTGACAGTGTTCCCAGTGTTCTCTGAAATTTCACTTCATGAGTTGTCTGCAATTTCTCTTCACAGGATGCTAAGGGATTTACTGCACCTTCAATACAACTTCTTTCTGAAAAAATAAAGTGTAACAATGTCTTCGGTATGTAAGTATGTTAATTGTAAGTAGGTTTATAAAAAAACAGAGGTTAATTTAGTCTGGAAAGGTTTCGGATTCTAGACCAACCTTTCGAACAAACAATGGAGATTCAGGTTGTTTAGTTTGGATGTATGGGGTTCTAAGGATATCACATAATAGTTTTTTTAAGGAATTTAGCACATACCCTTCCCAAATCTATCTTATTTTCTATATATAGAATCAAATTTAACGCATACCTCATCTCGCAGTTCCAGCTACCAAGTGACCCTAAGAAACAAATCACTTAACACATCAGGCCAGGATTGAGCATTCTCTAGTGGCCAATTGGGGATAAAAAATTAAAATGGATAACCTAATGATGAAGAGCAATTGGTATTCAAAACCTGGTACAGATACATCACAAAGTATTTGAAAGGCCTGCCCTATTTTCAAGGATCTATGTAATGAGATACCCAAAGTTCTCCAATTATAAGTCTAATGATGTTTATATCTTAATTGGATTTAATGGTTTAAATTAGTTGAATTCATCTCTTTTATGTGGTTATATGGTAATCCTTTAATAACACATGTTGTTAATTTCAGTTTCCCTTGCTTCACAGAATTTCCATATTGGTTTCCTAGAACTTTGTTCACATAACCATAGAAACAAGGGTGCTAATATTTATTTGCTTGTAAAACTTCAAAGAAGATTCTAAATCTTCTCATTGTGTGGTTAAATATTTCCAAAAATTAGTATCATATCAAACATTGTACGCTGCCTTGTATCATTCCAATATGATGTTGTTTCAAAATTTGGCAAGACTAATGTTACTTTGAGTAGACGAGCAACATCTATACCATCGCATATCTGCAAAGACAATAATATTGGAATAGAAAACACTACCATCAAACTCTTTTCTGAATTTGGAATGATTATTGCAACAAAGGATTCAATCATAGTAGTTTTTTAATGTACATTTATCCTACCTTGGATCTTAATATTATTCTCTATGGAAATCCATGAAGTATATGTTCCAACAATGTAGGAGGTTTTATGCTCTTGGGCCATTTTTGAATCAATTATTTGAGAGGGAACAATGTCAAGATTTTTATTTTTGATTTTAGGATTCAAGTAGCCATGTTTCTCATTTGATTTCATGTGCTCAAATAATTTGGTATCAAAGTCTTAATTTTAGGGTCTCTTTAGGGTGCTATGATTTTTCCTTCTTGGGGATGTTTTTCCAGCCTAGAATTCTCCTTGAACTCAACTCGAAGAGGTTCGAGCAATATATAGGTGTGTTGACACCCTCCTTTTTTTTATTTTAGTTCATCAAAACTTAGTAAAACTATCTTTTCTTAGACTACTATTCTCATTGAATTCTATTATTTTTCTACCTTTTTTTGTTGGTGTATGTCCATTCCATTGGTATTCTGTCAAATTTTTCCAATTAAATCCATGAAAATGGGCCATTGCATTGATCAAACTTGCATAATGGTCCAAAAATCAAATTTATGGTTGTTTCATAAGCCCATTATGCATTTGTAATCTGCAATTTACTATTTCTTGGTGCAAAAGAAATCTATTCTTGCATCCCCCATTTTTCTATGGCTCTCTGCAAGTCCCCTAGTGACTCCAAATATTTTGAGAACTCCAACATTACTCAAATCCTGGTAGATCGAAAGTAGGGACAACAATGTCTTTTCATGGAAATTATTGTTATTTAACAAGGATAACAAATTCCACAACAAAAATACTTTCAAACCAAAATGATATATATATATATATATATAGTTTTTGATTGAAAATTTCCTTGGGTAAAACCTCTAGGTAGTTATTCACATTCCAGGCATGGATCCTAGGGTAAATGTTGTTGGAAAACATGTATTCCTGACCCCAAGGGCCTCGTGGATTCGATCTTATGACCTCCTTCTGACTTTGGCATGGAAATTCAAACCACTTGAATTATCCCTAGGGTTTTCGGCAGGTGCATTGGTTGGAATGTTTGTAAGCCTTTGGCTGCACTTGCATCCAATAGATATTGTGAAGACAATAATTCAATATCATACTATCAGTCATAGGTTTCTCTTTCATAATTTGGGGTCCATTATGTCAGAGAGAGGTATGCTTCTTTTAAAGTCAAAACAACACCCTGTAAAATTTTCATTTGAATGATTACCAGGACTGATGTGTTGTCTAGTGCGTATTTGTTTTTAAATTTCAACTGTAATTTCTTGGATTCTAGGTATAAGAGTCTTATATAGAGGTATAGGAAGTAACCTTACATCATATCAAGAATTTATAACTTTATGTATGAGCCTGAAAGAAACCTTGCCGCAACACTTGGAAAAGGTAAAGACTTCTTCTGCATCACATCATGTTCTTCGTTTTATATTAGAAATTGATTTACTCCTTCTCCAAGTAGAGAAACATGTTTTCACTTGGATCGTGGATGTCTACTCATTAAGAGACAATACCTACCATGAACTTCCCTAATTCCCAATAACATGTACCTTTGAAGTGGATGAACCCGCTTTTAGAGATACTGCTATAACGAGTGTGCTAGGAAACTAGCCCTTTTACCATTGTATCACACACAAATCCACTTAAAACTAGGAAAGATGGGTTTAAGGCACCCATAACTGTCCATTTTCACACAAATTTCATTAGAGAGACACCTAGAACAATATATATGACTGATATTAGGTGAAATTATTCCCAAAAGTAGAAATTTACTGTTGTTTAGCCTTCATGTATCCCAAAATTTATCTTAGGGTAATTGTCATGACTATTTACAGCTAATTTAGCCCTAAAATATGCATGTGAATGAATATTGAGGTCGCTTTCATGCCCATACTTATGCAAAAGTGCCCAAAACCTCTACAAGAAGTTGGCTTTCTGTTTAAGTATGCACAGAGTGTTGGTTCAGTCTACAAAACTGGCCCAGAATTTTTCTTTCATGCCAAGGTCTGAGCTTTGGTCCTTTCCTCATTGTTATGCTGCCCATAATACACCAAAATCACCTTTGAATGCTCGTGGCCTGAAAATGGCCTCGAAATTTACCCCTTAGATACCCATGCAAAAAGATTTTATTTTTATCTGTATTTGGTTTTCGTTTTTTAAATTATTAGATAGGGGGAGAATTTTTGTGTTTCATGGCATATAAAGAACACATAAAAATTGGGAAAACACAAGGAAAAACAACACAAATTGATCCATAAACCAATGAAGATTGTGAAGAAAAATTTAGAAAACATAAACCTAGGGATAAATAACTGGAAACCTAGAATAATAGGTGGTGGCCCGAGCACAGAAAAATAAAAATTCTTGGCATAATTGGGAAACAAAAATTTTACAACATAGACCTCGACAGTGCTAGGGTCAACCTTAGGGTTAGGGATTTGGGGCAGTGCCAAGGACATAGAATAGGTTAGCTTCTTTGAGTTACTAGCCTCTTCAATATTGTTATGTGATACCCTTGATAATTTCCAATGTTTTAGTACTTCATCCCTACATCCAAAAATTGGTTTTAGGAAAACTTCCTCCACCTCTGATTAATCCACAAATTCCTCTTCCTCCATCCTAACCTCCCAAGATTATCACCTCATAAACCATATTTCTAACCAAAACATGTATAAGAATATAAAATCAGGAGATCATTATATTTACTATATATTATTTTCAATATCAGGAAACAAGAAGAAATTTTTATGTGCAACTAATTAATGCTAAAAAAGGATTTCAAATGCCAATATAGTTGGAAAGAATGCATTGAATCATGTCACACATTGGTTAAGTTTAGAAGATAATGTTGCAACAAAACGTTGTGCTTGCACTAACTAGCTGTACATGATGCCCATGCTATGTTTTTATAGGCCTCGTTGAATATGATACTTAAGAAAGTTAAATACAGATCTAGACAAAAACATAAATTAATGACAACCCATCTCAAAAAGCCAACAAACGTTAATAAATTGAATTTTCATAATCCTTTTGGAGACCAAGAAGTAAGATTATATTTGACTTATGAGTCATGAATGAATGGTCACAATATGTAGAAATACAAAAGTCAAATAATGTATTTATACACAACTAACGAGGTAGGGCGCTTTCCCCAAGGAGGGGTAGTCATCCTACATTGAGTTGACTTGGTTGGACTTAAAAATGAATAGAAATATACAATAAAATTACAAATAATGTTCGATGTGGCCAATGTGAAGATTACACTCTTAGTTTCAACAAATCAGACACTCAAAGGACAAATAATATTTTAAATTGTAAAATATATGCATTACTGAAACAGTTGCATCCTAATATTCACTCAAAGTGTCTAGCTGCTCTTGAGACCACCATATTTTCTCATTCATTAATTACAATGATGCTGCAAAAACTATTCTTAACTACAGAAAGTGTTTCCTAAAGGAATGTTTTCTTGCTGATATCTGTGAAATTACTGGATACATTTTGCTTCTCAGAGTCAGGGGTAATCAACATTAAAAACTATTGGGATAATTAATGTCCACTTTTGTTGAGTAATTTAAAAATAGAAAATTCATCAATGGGGGGCCATGGTCTAGTAGTGAAGATGGTGGCATATCATGCCACCAGTCAATATTCGATTTTCCACAAGACACAAATAAGTTGTTGGGGCCAGTTGTAAGTCCTGATTGACTCACATAGTAGTACTCCCCCTGTCATATCAGCTTATACGAGAGGAAGAGATTGGTTCATAGTTCATGCCTCATGGTCCATTTCACATGCATAGGTAGATGTCTTTCAATTCCCAAACTCTTTGGGCCATTTGTAAGCGTCTATTAAATATATAGGAAGCACTTTCAAGAAAAGAAAAGGAAAGAAAGAAACAAAAGAAGTAGAAATCTTAAAAGCACATGAAAATAAAAGTCATACACAAGAAACGTAAAAAGAAAAGATATAAAACGTTATTTTAAGATAGGAAATCCTTCCCAACTACTTGAGTTTTGCTTAGAGAAGATTTTCTAATTTTACAATAAACAGGAATGGTACCAAAATTCAAATGTATTTTATTAATTAACATCCACTAGCTAGGAATTCTGAGTTTTTCCTTTGGTCTTTTATAAAGAGGATCCATAAGGCTTACAAGTTTTTTGGATTTTTTTTATCAAACTAGAAAAAGGTAGAAGAAGGAATGAGGCTCTTGGTTATCGGAATCTTCAAAATTTGAGTAGTGTGCCTCTCTACCCACTTGACAAAAACTTAAAAAAAACAAACAAGAATTAGTAAAAAACACCCTAAAACACTTTAAGAGTGTCTTTGGGACAACACTACAAAGCCAAAAAAATTCTAAGTTAAATTATACTAGAACATGCAAAAACTAACTAAGTAAGACAAGCTAAAAAGCTTTCCTTATTAGGGTCTTTTCTTTCCCTTTTGAGACAGTAAATGAAAAGGCATTGGATTCCTGAATGTAACTTCTAAAAAACAAAGAAAGAACCTTTTGTTTAATCCTTTTAGATTCTACAATAAAATGACTTATAAATGAGGATCTTTGAACCAGATCGAGATTATATATAAAGTTCAAAAATACTCTGTCAATCATCACTAGCATGCAACTCCTTGTCCTAACCACATACACTAAAAATGCATTAGAAAAGAAAATGTGCATCTTATTGGAAAACCCCTATTTTTGATAAATGTGTTGCTTTGGTATTTTTGTAGCAATTGGTTGAAAGAATCTCATTTCCATAATAATGTTGAGGCTTCCCTATAATGGAGATGAGATTCCAATGGTCAGGGTTAGCTTTCAAAAATATAAAACAGGATGCCCAAATCTTCTCCTAACAGTTCAGAATGGTACGGTGCTTTCCTGTGACTGTTCTAAGCCTACCCGTGACTGTCTGAACCAATATTGGGCTTGCCGTGACTATCTGTGGACAGATTAGGTGTTTCCCTTATGAACAATATTATTTCCTGAATAGGTTTTATGCTATTGGTGTCTGCTTTGTCTACTTGGAGATGAAAATAGGGATGCTAGAAGTGTACAGGAGGCTGCCGTGAGGGTTTAGGGTGATGCTCGACCCCGTTAGGAATTTCTATGGATTTCGTGAGTATTTAGGATGAATCCCTAGCTTCTCTTCATGCTTGACATGGATGAGTGGATGAGCGGCATATTAAAAAACCAGAATCTACTAGTACATTTTTCATATTGGAAATTCTGACCTCTATGAAGAAGTCTTCATTGGATTTCCAAAATCTATGTAGTGAAAATTTTCGTCTTATATCCATTAAATGTGACATATATGATATACTACTGATGACTTCAATTCATGGGTTATATGACTTTAGGCATGTCTACAGGGACAAAAATATGAGTGCATTCCATTTATCCAAGGAAGCATTGAATATGAAACTTTGCATCCTCTCCTTCTTGTAACTCTTAGAAGGAGAAATCATTAAGGAAGGCATGATAAAACTCTTTTAAGAGATTTTTTATTTATGTGGCATAGTATTTTTTGGTTCTTTCGACTATGGGATACATTAGCATCTTTCTTGTTTTAATTGGGGATAGAGATTTTGTTTTCATCCCCTAGGGGTGTGTTTTCTCCACCCTCGGTGCCTCCTTGGATAAGTTGTTTGGGCTCCTTATGCTCTCCCTGTGGCATTGCTACTTCAGTCATCTTGGTATTCTGGGTTCTGTCCCCCACCTTGGGAAATTTTTTGATACTTATCTCCTCTCACGTTTGGAATGAATTATTGTCAGGACTATGTACAAGTTAACTTTGATTCACTATTGAATATCAAGGAACACCTATTTTTATTTTGAAAAAGTTACAAAATATTAGTAAATGATTTTATTATATATATTGAGATCTGTAAAGTGGGTCTTTAATATTTCTAGTGAGGAAACAAAATATTAAAAAAGCTACACGTACAAATTTTGTCAAAAATGTAGTTTGTATTTTAAAATAAACTGGCGGAAGCATTAGCTATGGAACCACTTGATATCTATCTCGTGTTAAAGAACTATGTGATGAAATGTTATACTAGGGAATTATTGATATTATTCAAGATAATGATATCACTATTATGTCATGCTTATAATTCTATCCAATTTTTTGTTGGTATTTTTCTCTTATCTACCAAGTTTTTTCTAGCCATGGTCCAGGTAGAACAAAATAGGTATTTTTCATACCTGTATTCCTCGAGTGAGGGGAGTTTAGGAAGGATAGAGGAAAGTGAAACATCCAGTAGGTCTACAAGAGATATATCAACTAGATGTCAAAAGATCAAAAGAAAATTCAATAAATGCATGGAATTTTTTCTCGCAAGAGTGGGGCAATGTTCCTATGATGATGAGACAATAGGAGACATCGAGGTGCCCTTAAGGTACTAACAACTAGTGAAAAAATGGGTACCTAGGGATCTTCCTCAAGTCAACACTTATTTTTGTGTGAATGAGATGATATATAGAATTGCACTGTCATCATTACATGGATTGGGGTTGTTTTGCATGGATGGCATAAAGGTCGATTACGATAGATGTACATAATTGATGGAGTATGTTGGACCCTCTTACAACTACATTTATTAGATGCACCTGGTCCAATATACACGAAGCATACATAGATATGGGTTGTCAGCAAATTATTTACAATTGAAAGACAAATATCAAAATAAAGGAGCAACGGTGTACATTGACAGAAGGCCAAATACAACTGGGAATATTGCGGGGTTTATAAATAGTACACAACTAGGGTATACACTTAAGCAACCCAACTACATATTTGAGGGGCGTGAAGGAAACTGTGTCTTTGTATGTGCCATTAAATCAATAGTTGATGGGGAAGAGTTGATTATTAATTACATTTTGAATCAAGTATATACAAACACGGTTAGTATGGATGTGGTACGTCCAACAATTTACCTAACCTTTTATTAATTATTTTAACATCTTTAGGATTTGTTTGTTAGCAGATAATTATAATTTTTAATTAAATTTCCTATGTTAACTTCGTAGGGAGGTGATCGGGGGCACATCACCCCAGCAGTTGGTGAGAGGATTACACCATCCTCAAGGAAACATGTATACATCAAAATGTTATGTTATTAATTTTTTTTCGTGAGTATTTTGGTTTCGGTAGGTAATTTTTAGTATTTTTTTGATGCAGGGTTATGTCAGGGGCACCTCCCTCACAGTAGATGTTATTAGACCTACCTCGAGGAATTAGGTATACATCAATTCCATTGTACAAATTAAATATGTACAAACAATCCTGTTGATATGTTTTTTCGATAGTGTATTCATTTGGTTTATATAATCTTTTATATATTTCATGCAGAGTGTTGATCAGGGAAGCCACCTGGATTTTGATGAGACGACTGCAGTCTAGGGCCAAAAGGTAAACATGAATGTAATTCTACAATTTAAGTACTTCAAAATTGTACACATATATAAAATGTAGCATAGTGTTTATTTTGTTATGTATTTTTTCGTTTTTATAATTGTGTTCATTATGATGATGTTGTCTAGTTTTTTTGCAGGTGGATGATCAGGGAAAGTCCCCAACTGTTTATCATACCACACTATTGTCTAGGTATCTATTAAACATACATGTAATTCTAGGAATATATCATGATAGATATCTTTTGTTAATATAATTTTTTGCTTAGACTATTGCTTCAACAAGTAAGCAACGTTTTATATATTTTTGTTATAGACAAATGATTTGGTTTAAGAAACAACAACACAATAGTCCATAGATTTTGATGTGAACGAGTTTTTGAATGGTGTTGAAATTGGTTCTTCTATATACCCGATGAAGCTGCTAGAGAAAACCTTGAAAAAAATTCATATGGATATGCTTTGTCTGTTATCCATAATTCCACAGAGATACGAGATCAAAGAAAAGGTTCAAGTGTTGATGCATAGATCTCAGGCCTTGAAAGTAAGTTGTGGAATCATAATATGAATTCATTGAGAACTTAATAATTTTTAATTTTATATTATAGTGAACTTATAATTTAATGGTTTGTATTTACAGGATTTTATGCAACCACACACTAGTGGTGAAGGCAGCGTTTGGCCCAGTGAGAAAACCAATCCACGTACACCACATACTGCACCTATTTTTTCGACTGAAAAATCAGCAACACGTTTCATGAGACCCCCGACGCTAACAAAGGGTGTAGCCACTGCTGATCAACGCACACCAGATCATGCAGAAGAAGAGGTGGAGGCAGAGTCTGATAGTAATGTTGATGTTGAATCCACATTTCCTGGATCTTCCCGTGTCACTAGCACGGGTTCAATAGTGAATTTTTTTTTGGTGAACGAGGAACTTGTTCCAATAAAGATATAGAATATTATAGGTAATTATATATTGTTCAATTTAGTTTTTATAATTTGATTGTAATATACCGATAATTTTTTTTTTAACTAATGATGCAATGATTGTTTTGCAGAATGATGTTTTTTATAAAAATATAAATGACTTGACCTTGGAGATCTTCGGGCCCGCCATCCGCACAAGGTGGGACAGAGAAAGAAAATATTTAAAGGATGAGACGACTAATAGGTTGGTTTTCCTATTCGAAAAATATACCTTCGATATAGTGAAGGTCCTAAAGAAGGTTGGACAACTAATGAATATTGTCTAAGACCAATATAGGGTTCACCTAGAAAAGAACCCTAGGTATGAGAGTCATCCGATGATTCCATCAAGGGAGTGGAAATTGTTAAAATTCTGTATGCTAAGCTATATCATTAGCATTTAATTTTAGTTTCATAACAAAATCATATAAATAGGATCACTGAAAGAAACAATATCACAAGAACAACACAGATTTAACCTGGGAAAACCCTAAAGGGAAAAACCCAGCAAAAGCTTCCTCAATATAGATGCCCCAAAAAGATAAAAGGTAAAACCAAAAGACTGATCCTCCTCCTTCTCCAGATTCTTCTCTCTCTCTCACTAATGGGCTACACAAGTGAGTGTGTGTGTTCCAAATGAGGAGCTCCACACCTCTATTTATATTCTTTCATTCACTTAATAATTAACTCAGTTATGTAGGTTTGAGTAATCCTAATTTAATCTTGTAGGCTTGAGTAACCACAACTGGGGTACTAATGACCCGACTTACAATTTGAGGGGACTTCCTCATGACTCTTATTAGTTTCTCCCAATTAGAAACATCGGGGTATAAAGAAATACAAGTGATACTCCCGGTAGGACCATCGAGGACCACAAAATATATATAGAATATTCTTTGAAGTTACAATATTTCAACACTCCCCCTTAATGAGAAGGGTATTCTACAACAACATCAACAACAACAAAAATAGGAGGGGACATCATCAAAATCATCAGGGTGACATCTATAAATCATTGGAATCTTTTCAACATCATATAGTATTCATCTTTAATTTTTAGCAGCAGCAACACTTTTGACTGACAGCATCATCATCAGTACTTTAGTCTTGATCTTCAATCTCCAGTATTCAACAACAGCAACACTTTGACTAACAACATCATCATCAGTACTTTGACCTTTCGATCAGCAACACTTTGACCTTTTGATCAACAACATCATCAGCAGCAGCACTTTGACCTTTCAATCAACAAAATCATCAACACTTTGATCTTTCAATCAACATCATCATCATCATAGTACGTCGTCATCATAGTAACATCATCATCATCATACTCTGAAATTTTGATCAGCATCATCATCATCATCATACTCTGAAATTTTGATCAGCATCATCATCATCATTATACTCTGATCTTGCGATCAGTACGTCATCGTCATCACACTCTAGTCTTTCGATTAATAACATCATCACCATCACACTCTGATCTTTCGATCAGTAACATCATCACCATCACACTCTGATCTTTCGATCAGTAACATCATCATCATCACACTCTGATCTTTCGATCAGTAACATCATCATCAGCAGCAACAACTTGCAATCCACAACTCAAAGACAAAAGATTCATTGGATCTCTTTTGGACTTAAAGTCCAGGGATGATGCAATCCAACCACATTCTCAAAAAATGAAGTCACCGGATTGATTACGGGATAATCAGTCCTTATCACTTTAGGAATAAGTCCAAGGATGATGCAATCCTACAACATTCATGGGGACCAAAATATTTGTATACATTTTGAACAAAATTTCAGGGATGATGCAATCCCACCACATTCATGGGGACCAAAGCCTCCAAATACATTTTGAATAGATGTTTAGGGATGATGCAATCCCACCACATTCACGGGGATCGAAGCCTCTGGATACATTTTGAACAGAAGTTCAGGGATGATGCAATCCCACCACATTCACGGGGACCGAAGCCTCTAAATACATTTTGAACAGATGTTTAGGTATGATACAATCCCACCACACTCATGGGGACCAAAGCCTCTGGATACATTTTGAATAGAAATTCAAGGATTATGCAATCCTACCACACTCACGGGGACCAAAGCCTCCAGATACATTTTGAACAGAAGTTCAGGGATGATGCAATCCCACCACATTCACGGGGACCAAATCCTCCAGATACATTTTGAACAGATGCCCAGGGATGATGCAATCCCACCACACTCATGAGGACTAAAGCCTTTGGATACATTTTGAACATAAGTTCAGGGATTATGCAATCCCACCACATTCTCGAGGACCAAAGTCACTGGATCCATTATGGACAGATGTCCCGGGATGATACAATCCCTCTTCATTCTCGAGGACCGAGGTCACCTAATCACTTTAGGGAAAGTGCCCAGGGATGATACAATCCCACTGCTACATCACTACTCCCCCTTTCGAGGAATGTATTTCTGAAAAACACCAAGCTTGTCATGAATGTCTTGTTGAAAAACACCAAGCTTTTCAACACATCAGCAACTTGTTCATCAATACTCACATACTAGAGCTTTATGGCTCCCTTCTGCATCATATCTCGAATGTAGAATTACCATATTTCTATGTGCTTTGATCTGTCGTGGAACACTGGGTTCTATATCATCTTTATACAACTTTGGTTATCACATAGAATCACGGTAGTATCCAACTCTAGGTTGAATAACCCTGACATCAGCTTTCGAAGCCATATGGCTTTCACAACTAGCAAAGCAAGATGCTATATATTCTGCTTCGACTGTGCTAAGAGCAACACTGGACGGTTTCCTGCTAAACCATGAAATCATAGTAGATCCCAGACTATAACATCCACTTGATGTGATTTTCCTATCCGAGACACTTCCATCCCAATATGCATCCATGTAGCCATACAATCTGTGCTCATGGCTTCCATCATAGTATAGAACAAAGTCTATAGTCCCTTTGCAACTATCAGGTGAACACGTCTAGGTTGAACTAGATATTGACTCAAGGTGTTCATAGCAAAAAAAATGTCTGGCCTGGTATTTGTTAAATACATCAATGACCCAATAATATGTATGTATTGAGTCACATCCACTAACTCTGATGAGTCATCAGCTAATAACTTTAGGTTGGAATCCATGGGTGTGGCCATGGCTTTGCATTCCAACATAATGAATCTTTTCAATATCTTTACAGCATACTTTCCCTGGTTGAGAAAGATTCCTTATGAACTTTGCCATGCTTCTAGACCTAGGAAGTAATGCATTAACCCAAGGTCTTTCATTTCAAATTCTTCGGTGAGTTTCTTCGTGCTTTCCATAATATTCTTCTCATTCCCTATCAGAAATAAATAATCCACATATAGTAATAGTATGATGGGTTCATCGTCTATAACCTTGAGGTAAAGGTTAGGATTGGCTTTACTCTTGGCAAAGCCCATGCTCGCCAGGAAACTATCTATCCTTTCATACCAAGCTCTAGGAGCTTGCTTCAGGCCATACAAGGCCTTCTTCAACTTGCATACATGAGTTTGTCTGTCTTCAACTTCAAATCCTTATGGATTCTCTATGGATACTCCTTCTTCAATCACACCATTCAGGAAGTTATATGTCTTCACATCCATCTAGTGTAAGTCCCACTTCATCATGGATGCGAGTGCCATGATAGCTCTAATTGAAGTATACCGTGCTACAGGTGCAAAATTCTCTTCATATTCAATTCCTTCTTTCTAAGAGAAACCTCTAGCCACAAATATTTCTTTATACTTATCGATACTTCGGTCAGCTGCATGTTTTATCTTGTAGATCCATTTGGAGGATACTACACTCTTTCCTTCTGGTTTGGGAACTGTATCCCATACATCATTCTTCATTATTGACTGGTATTCTTCAATCATTGCTTCTACCCATTCTTTCTTCTGTACCGCTTCTTCGTAGTTTGTAGGTTCTTGATCTACAAGATCACACATCAAAGCTACATAGTTGGAAAAATTCTTAGGCTTCTTACTTACCTGTGTGGAGCCTTCATGAGATCCATATCTTTCTACTTCTTGTATAATATCTCTTGCCCAAGCAGGATTTCTCTTTCTTCATATCTCCATCATAGGAGCTTCTTGTGGTTCTGCCATGTCATGTTCTTCAGGAGCTTCATCTTCAGGGAGACATGTAGTTTCTTCATTTCTGGGAGGTGCCTCTTCCTCATACACTTCTTCATGTTGGAACTTCTTGGATCTCTTGAGGGATTCCTCTTCATCGAATGTCACATCTCAATTGATTTCCATGTGATGGAATCCAGGAATGTAAATTTTGAATGCTTTGGATACTTCACAATATACAACAAATATCCCCTTCTTTCTGGAAGGGTGTAACTTGGTTCTTTTCTCTTTTGGTATATGAATATATACTGGACAACCAAAATTTTTGAGGTGACTTACCTCAGGATTCTTTCCCGTGAACATCTCTTCTGGAGTCTTGAATCCAAGAGAACTGTGAGATATTCTATTCTATACATACATAGTAGTTCTTGTTGCTTCTTCCCATAGATGCATTTGAAGATCTTGATCATATATCATTATCTTCACTGCCTCCATGATGGTTCTGTTCTTTCTTTTCACAACCCCATTCCGTTGAGGATTGTAGGGAGTAGTTAGTTCCCTCTTTATTCCATCATCTTTGCAAAAGGCTTCAAACTATTTTGAGGTATACTCTCCACCATTGTCTAATCGGAGTGTCTTTATTTTCTTTTCTGAAAGATTCTCTATCAAGGCTTTGAATTCTTTGAATTTCTCAAACACCTCACTTTTTTCTTTCAAGAAGTATATCCAAGTCTTTCTTGAATAGTCATCAATAAATGTAATATAATATTCAAAGCCACTCAAGGATGTGGAAGATATTGGACCACACACATCTGAATGAATCAATTGCTGATGTAATTGTAACTTCGAAATGTATTCACTTGTATTTCTTATCTATTGTAACCCAATGTTCATTCCAGGATGTATTGTAATGTATTTGAGTCATGTCATACCTCGATGTTTATTCCAGGAATCTTCTATAATGAGAAATTCATGTCAAGTCATTGTGAGTAACCCTCTTATTGGTCAAGGGTTAAAGTCCCCACAGTTGTGGGGCCCTTGGGTTATTAGACTATCCTAGTGAAGTCGACCCTAGGTGAGTTATTGTAAGTCGTGGCAGTAGTCCCCACCATTGTGTTACCCTCCTATTGGTCGGAGGAGGCAAAGTCCCCACAAGTGGTGGGGCACTAGGGTTATTAGACACTCCTAGAGATGTCAGCTCTAGTAAGTAATTGTTAAGTGAGGCCGACATGTTGGAGTGCACTTCAAGTGAACAAAAGAATATAAATAGAGAGTGAGATCCTCTATATTTATCACTTGCAACACTCACACTCACTTATGGGGGCGCATGAGTGAGAGAGGAGAAGCTCTCTCAGTGTGAGAGAGAGAGACTGCTGCTGTCGGGAGATCATCTGACTATTTTGGGATTTTACTATTTTGTTGTTGATTCTATCTCTGAGGAAGTTGTGGGGTTTTCTCCTTTATAGTTTCCTCGAGGAAAAAAAATTGTGTCTCTTGTCTCTTGTGATGTGCTTATGTTTTATTGCTGTGCTTGTTATTCTCTCAGTGAAAAGATCCTAAGATCATAATGCTAGCTTATATGATGAAAAACTAACATGGGATCAAAGCTAACCTGAGAAGAATACATTGTGCAGCTACGGAAGCCAGGGATTCTTACTTTTTGGTCTCTCTCCACAATATATCAGCAAAAGTATGCTAGAATGAATCTCCATTGAAGGGCGCATCTTTCTGTCGAAGCGGAATTCGATTCCGAGCATTTTCAGTTTTTGATGTGGAAATTAGGGCTTTTTATAGAAGAGGAATATTTGAGTGAGACCAGCATAGGATTTTTCTCCTCATCAAAACCTAATTTTAGAGACCTGGATCAAGAAATTTGGTTGGGTGAAACTCCGGGAAATTCAAACCCTAGTTTGACCCCGAGCTAGGAAAAACCCTAAATACTAAAACTGATAAGTTTTGGTACATTCACTATATTCCACGTTTGGAGAAGTATCAGAAGCTAAAAATTGTAGGGGCTGAAAACAAAATCCTGAAAAACATTGTATCCAAAAATCAGCCTCATATTCGCTATATTTTGGGATATATGATCCCTCCAAGTTAGGGTTCTAGCCTCTTCCAGAATTCATCCTTAAACAGGACACCTGGGGCGAATTGCAATATATTGGGCTACAGAGGTCCAAATTGAATTCCTGAAGATGTTCCAGAAAGGGAATGGAATTTAAGTTCTTTGGTACAAATATTAGACTTAGAAGATCAACTAGTGACACATGGAATGCTGTACAACTTCTCTGTTCTGAAAAGTCCTGTAACAGGTCACCTTGGAAAAAGGATCATAAATCCCAAATGGTGAAACCAATTCTGATGAAACCTATGGTGTTCGATCAGGGACATGCGAGGTTACCTCAGTGATAAATTTAAGACACGGAGGAGCAGAAATTTCAGAGATATCACAGAAACAGTAACAGAAATGTCTGCAGAAGAAATTGGAAAATTAGGGCTACCTGTTCCAGGAGCTTCCCTCCACTGTTTTCAGAAAAGGAGTACATTGGACAACTCCATTTGAAGAGATATATCTATCTATCCAATCAGATCTAAAATATTCCAAGTTTTGAAAATTAGGGTTTCTGTGACAAACCCTAGATCAGCCAGCTCTGGAACTAGGACGGACACCTCAAATCAGTAAGATCTAATCCTTTGCTATTTTCATTTGAGGTTCTCATTTCAAAGTAATCTATTGCATCAGCTTGATGATAAGCTTGGTGAAGTTCATAAATTCCAAGCATAGAAGTATTTGATCTCTATGAATAAAATGGATTGGACACCTACATGAGTAGAGAGGTTCCAGTTTTAGAGGGAGATGAGGCTAGAAGCCTTACACAAGAAGAACTTGGTCAAGGCCAAGAAGATCATTATTGATTCAGTCTTCCTTAAAGACACCAAAGATGTTTGATTCCTTGACCAAGATATTTGAATGGAAGAACAGAAATCAGAATATGACCTTGAGAAACCAGTTGAAGAATGTGAAGATCCAGAATGCAGAGACCATGTAGTCATAAGAGTCTCTCAAATCAAGAACAACTTGAAGCAGTAAAAGAAGAAGTGAAGAATGCAGAAGTGGTGATGGACACCTTGAATAGCCTCCCAGGATCATGGGATTCATTCATGCAAGGAATGTGTGGTAGAAGGAAGTGATTACTTTTAATAGACTTTGAGAAGAAGAAGAAGCTTGACTCATAAGAAGAGAAGAGAAGATGGGAGCAATTGAAGATCAAGCTCTCACCATTCAAAGAAGATCCCTCAAGCGATGAGGAATATGAAGAACTCAACTCTTGAAGAACTTATCCATCCTAGCATTTGGATAAGAAACGATTCTATCATGAATGAAGAAGACGATGAAGCTGAAGGCTCGAGAAGGAATATACCCACGAAACAAATAAACATAAGTATTCAATTGTCATTTCATGATATTGTTTTGTTATGCATTTGTTTATATTCAATCGATGTATTATGCATGATAGGATGTTTGAATTAATGACAGTATACTACTAATATGCATGTGATGGGTAAGTATCTCATGGTGCTATACAACTCTCCATTGCTACTTGTCTAGAATGAAACCTCTTTGCTGACATATTGGATTAGTGCACAATCTCAATATTGTCTTGGTAGAGATGGAAGGCATCTAGAAAAGTTTCGTGAGATATGGTTGAATGTTGTATTGGCTAAAGTAATTCCATGATCATATATTTATGCATAAGTATTTGCCAGTATGAATATTCCTTATGAAATGTTCTAACCATACAAATGCATTTGACTTGTAGGAAAGATCGCATACATAATCGCCTGCAAGCAAAGAAGAATGAAGACTTGTTTCGAAGAGCAAGTGACGACATTTCAAAATGAAGAATAATATGATGAGTGCAGTGACATCATTGATGCAAAACCTTCCAGTCACCAAGAAGAAAGGGAAGGCCAGTTCAAGAAGAATGATGTCTAGGATGTAGTATCAATACATGAAGGGAAGTTCATAGCTCCATCATGCAGTAGATGGAAACATCGTGGGATACAAAGCAAGATTCGTAGCACGAGGCTTCTCACGAAAAGAAGGCATAGACTACGAAGAAACATTTACAGCTACTAGAAGTGAAGTCACATGACATGATCATGTGTGAAAATGAAAGAAGGCCTTGTACAAGTTCAAAAGACACCCATGGGATAACACATACATGATGAGCTTGATGAATATCTTAACCGTTGCTACAAGGTTGATAAAGAATGACAAGCTCACATATGGATGTGAGAAGAACTTTTGGAAAAGTTCAAAATAGAGGATCTTGGTATCCAATGATCCTAGATGGATAATACTCGTCACTCCAGTACAGAATGTTTCAATGCATAGAGTACAGAAGACAAAGGGAGTATGATGCTCCGCTTCAGAGGGAGTGACTACAGAAGATTCTAAGGTTTGACATGGTACAACAAGATGGACAGATTACTGATGACTCTAGGCTTTACTAAGAGTAAAGCAGATTCCAACCTTTACTACAAGGTTGAAGATGGAAACCCAGTGATAGATGATCTATTTGTGATAGGTACAGATGCGTTGATTGTTGATATGAAGAGAAAGCTTGCTGCTGAGTTCAAAATGAAGGACTTGGGGATGATGCATTACTTTCTAGGTATGGAGGTGTGGCAGAGTACAGAAGGAATCTTCCTTGGACAAAGGAAGTATGCAATAGAGATTCTGACGAGGTTCAGAATGATGGATTGCATAACCACACCTATGGCATTGAACCTGAAGCTATTGAATGATGCTTCATCAGAGTCGGTTGATGCTACAATGTATCGTTAGATGATTGGGTCATTGATGTACCTGACGAACACAAGACCAGACATTTGCTTTGTTGTGAACACCTTAAGCCAGTACTTGACAGATACGAGAAGTGTTCACTTGACTGCTGCAAAGCATATTATGAGATACCTGAAGGGTACAGTTGATTATGGGCTCAAGTACGATAAGAATCCAAAGATTAACCCAGAGGGTTATGTTGATTTAGATTGGGCAGGAAGTGCCATTGACAGGAAGAGTACTTTAGGATGTTGCTTCAATATGGGATCAAGTGTGATCTCTTGGTTTAGCAGGAAGAAATCCTGTGTGGCACTGAATACAGCTGAAGCAGAGTATGTCGCAGCTTGTTCAGCTAGTTGTGAGGTAGTATGGCTGCAGAAGCTACTATCTGATATATTTGATCTCCAGTTGGATGCTACTTGTATACATTGTGACAACCAGAGTTGTGTGAAGTTGTCAGAGAATCTAGTGTTCCATGACAAGTCGAAGCATATCAAGATCAAGTATCACTATATCAGGGATATGGTGCAGAGAGGAGCAATGAAGCTCCAGTATGTTGCGACGGAGGAACAGATAGCTGATGTATTGACGAAGCCATTGGCTAGGATGAAGTTCGAGTACTTTAGGGAGAATCTTGGTGTTCTCCAGATCAAGGTTTCCTCCAAGGAAAAGTGATGAGTCCCATAGCCATTCTGACATGGTGAGAGGATTGGTTCCTTCCATGGTCATATGTAAGGGTTGAGCCATTCTGTCATGGTGAGAGGATTGGTTCCTTCCATGTCAGATATGAGTGCTGAGCCTTTCCATAGATGATAGTAGGTGTGTCCTATCATGTTGGTGGATGTGAGTGATGTGCCTTTTCACAGATGATAGTAGGTGTGTCCTATCATGCTGGTGACTGTAAGTGTTGTGCCTTTTCACAGATGGTAGTAATTGTGTCCTACCATGCTGGTGATTGTAAGTGCAGAGCCTTTTCACAGATGGTAGTAGGTGTGTCCTACAATGCTGGTGATTGTAAGTGATGAGCCGTTTCACAGATGATGGTAGGTGTGTCCTATCATGCTGGTGAATGTGAGTGCTAGGCCTTTCTGATGTGATTATAGGATTGGTTCCTATATGATCAGATGTGAGTGTTAGGTGTGCCTTTTTGACGAGTAGGTCAGATGTAAGTCCTGGGCATGCCTTTCTGATGAGTAGGTCAGATGTAAGTGATAGGAAAAGACCTACATGATGGCTAGGCCTACAACCAGCATGAAAAAGGGTTGGCTCTGTATAACTTCCTGTGACAAGAAAAATCATTAGATAGCACCAGGGATGATCCAGATCAAGTGATGATCAAGATCCAGTGATGATAGCCAGCGATGATATAGATCTAGTGATGATCGAGATCTAGTGATGATGATCCAACAGTGATGATCCAGATCGAGTGATGATCCAGATCCAGCGATGATGATATAGATCGAGTGATGATCTAGATTCGGTGATGATGATCCAGATCGAGTGATGATCTAGATTCAGTGGTGATGATCCAAATCAAGTGATGATCTAGATTCAGCGATGATGATCCAGATCGAGTGATGATCCAGATCCAAATGAAGATGACTTACAGATGAAGATGACTTGAAGATGAAGATGACAAAGACCTGACAATGACCCAGATGATACAGAGAAGAAGACTTGTGCTGATAAATTGTGTCGAGAGAATACCTTCCTAGTTAAGAGGGAGTGTTGATGTAATTGTAACTTCGGAATGTATTCACTTGTATTTCTTATCTATTGTAACCCGATGTTCATTCCGGGATGTATTGTAATGTATTTGAGTCATGTCATACCTCAATGTTTATTCTGGGAAGCTTCTATAATGAGAAAGTCATGTCAAGTCATTGTGAGTAACCCTCTTATTGGTCAAGGGTTAAAGTCCCCACAGTTGTGGGGCCCTTGGGTTATTAGACTATCCTAGTGAAGTCGACCCTAGGTGATTCATTGTAATTCAGGGTAGTAGTCCCCACCATTGTGTTACCCTCCTATTGGTCGGAGGAGGAAAAGTCCCCACAAGTGGTGGGGCACTAGGGTTATTAGACACTCCTAGAGATGTCGGCTCTAGTAAGTAATTGTTAAGTGAGGCCGACATGTTGGAGTGCACTTCAAGTGAATGAAAGAATATAAATGGAGAGTGAGAGCCTCTCTATTTATCACTTGCAACACTCACACTCACTTATGGGGGCGCATGAGTGAGAGAGGAGAAGCTCTCTCAGTGTGAGAGAGAGAGACTGTTGCTGTTGGGAGATCATCTTACTGTTTTGGGCTTTTACTATTTTGGTGTTGATTCTATCTCTGAGGAAGTTACGGGGTTTTCTCATTTATGGTTTCCCCGAGGAAAACTCTTTGTGTCTCTTGTCTCTTGTGATGTGCTTATGTTTTATTGCTGTGCTTGTTATTCTCTCAGTGAAAAGATCCTAAGATCATAATGCTAGCTTATATGATGAAAAACTAACATCAATTCCAATGTACCTTTTGTTTTTGTTTTTCTCTTTGGAAATGGATTCTTGTTATTCTTTCCTTTCGCACATCCTTTGCAAATGCCTTCATGTTTGATCTTCATGTCTGATAATCCCATCACTACTTTGTTCACGTGAGGTAGAGCCTTGTAATTAATGTGGGCAAGCATTCTATGCCATAGTTCATTGGGGTCAGTGGACTCATGAGCAAAGGTTGTTTCTGAGTGCCCCTTAAGTTTATACAAGCCTCCTTCTTCTTCACCAATAATGACTCCATCTTCAATATTCTTTCCTTTGTGCCACATGAGTACTTGACCATCTATGAAAGCAACTCTGACATTAGAGGAAATTTCAACTCAAAATGGGCCTTTTAACTTTAACTCAAATTCCATGTCATCATGTGTTAGACAATGAAATTGCTTTAAATTTGAAATACTGTAAAGGTCTTAAACACTTTTTTAATATAAATTTGGGGATGGGTATCATAAAAAAAACTATTTTTTTGTTTGTATTTTCGACATATCTCCCCATGTTTTTACTCAAATTTCAATCAGGAGAGCTTGTTGGAAGCGGAATTAAATTCCGCATCCAACAAGTACCCACTTTTCATACCTTTGACGGACCCCGCTACCCCAAAAACAAGAAATACCTGAAAAAACATGATGATGAGCGTTTTTTAGGTATTTCTTGTTTTTGGGGTAGCAGGGTCCGTCAAAAGTATGCCGAGTGGGTACTCGTTCGATGCGGAATTTATTTATGCATCCAATGAGCTCTCCCGATCAAAATTTGAGTAAAAACATGGGGAGATATGTCGAAAATACAAACAAAAAAGTAGTTTTTTTCTTTTCTTCCTCCAAAATTAATAAATATTATTTTATTATTTTATTAATTTTTTTTAGAAGGCCCATTTTGAGTTGAAATTTCCTCTAATGATCATTTCTTATCTAAAGCTGAGATAGAAAGTAAATTCTTCTTCAAGCCAGGTACATATAATACATCTTTCATCTTTAGGGGATTACCTGAATCAAGTTTGTAGCTTGCTTCACCAACTCCTTTGATCGGATATTGATAGTCATCTCCTAGGGATACTTTCTGAGGAGAGCTCTTTTCTTCAAGTTTGGATAGAGTTTTATTTTGTCTCGTCTTGTGCTTTGAAGCACCACTATCAATAAGTCAAGTGTCTTCTCCAGGTGTTACAGACCCAGAGAGAACAGAGAATAGTACATACTCTTCTGCATCTTCTTCACTTGCTTGCTTTCTTGGAGGTCCTTCATCTTCTTCTTCTTCATCCTCATCTTCAGCTAGATGAGCATGGTGTCTTCTGTTGTTGTTGATCCTCTTCTTATATTCTTTCTTCTTCATAGGACAATTTATAGCAATGTGTCCTATCTTGTCACAATGGAAACATTGAAAACCAGAGTAGTCCTTATTTGATATAATTTCTCTTGATATTTGGAATCTTATAGGAGGTTGATGCTCCTTGTGGTTTCCCTTCTTGAACATGGGTTGATTTCTTCTTCTCTTGGTATGAGTGGCTAGGGCTTGATCATCCTCTTTTAGTAAGGCTTCTCTATTTACCACTCTAGTTTCCTCTTAAATGCAGTATTCCCATACCACATCAAACTTCATGCTTTCCTTCCTGGCACACATCATTTGAATGAATGATTCCTAGGGTCTAGTGAGACCATTGAGAGCAGTCATAACCATATCATATTCATTAAGTTTGTCTCCAATAGCTTCTAGTTGTTCTTCGATTTGAGAAACCCTTGTGAAGTAGTCTTGGATGGATTCTCCATGAATCATCTTGGTGCTCTTTAGTTGAGCTCTTAGATTCATCTTTCTGTTGATGTTTCTTCCCTCATACATTCTGGATAGGGCATCATACATTTCTTTTGGAGTCTTCTTGGATGACACTTGAGGGATCAAGTGATCCTTGATAAAGTCAATAATAATCCTTTGTGCCCTAATCATATACTTCTTGTGCTTCTCTTTGGATTTAGCTTCTTTAGGTTCTGCAAATTCATATTTGATATACTTATCAAGATCATTCTCTTGGAGAATGAGACCAATCCTATATTTCCATGCTCATAAATTCTCTATTCCTTCTAGCGTGTCCTCAAGATTAGTGCTTAGGGCCATCTTGTCAGAAAATCACAAAAAATTGAAATTCTGCGGAATGAGAAACTGAAATTACCAGGAGATGCACTTGACTGAGGTGAGTTGACAAGTGTGCTTGGTTTATGGAGATCTCAAGTCTTCACCTTCTAAATCAGACTTACAAGATTCATCTTCTACAGCTTCCATCTATTTTTTAGTTCAACAGTTTTCTGGTGCAACTGTCAAACTAGGGTTTGAATTTCCCAAAGACTCACTCACCCAAAAACCTTGATTCCAGGTTCAATAGATGCGCTTTAGGAGGGAAACTTTCTATGCAAGCAGTTTTCTGAAAATAAAAAAATTTCATGAAACCCTAATTTCTTCCAGGGAGAGAGAGAGGGCTATTTCACCTTGTGAAAGATGTCCTATTCAGGCTAGGTCTGATACCGTGTTAAAATTCCTTATGGTAAGCTAGATCATCAACATTTAATTCCAATTTCATAACAAAAGCATATAAACAGGATCACTGAAAGAAACAGTATCACAAGAACAACACAGATTTAATTTGGGAAAACCATAAAGGGAAAAAATTAGCAAAAGCTTCCTCAATATAGATGCCCCAAAAAGATAAAAGGTAAAACCAAAATACTGATCCTCCTCCTTCTCCAGTTTCTTCTCTCTCTCTCACTAATGTGCTACACAAGTGAGTGTGTGTGTTCCAAATGAGGAGATCCACACCTCTATTTATATTCTTTCGTTCACTTAATAATGAAGTCAGTTATGTAGGCTCGAGTAACCACAATTGGGGTACTAATGACCCGACTTAAAATTTGAGGGGACTTCCTCATGACTCTTATTAGTTCTCCCGATTAGAAACATCGGGGTATAAAGAAATACAAGTGATACTCCTGGTAGAACCATCAGGGACCACAAAATATATATTTATAGAATATTCTTTGAAGTTACAATATTTCAACAGAAATCCCTAGTGGAATATGGAAAAGAGAGGGATCTGAGAAAAGCAGGAAAGATACCACCAGGCACAGGGAGGTATGCAATAATTTCCACAACGTAATGGTAAGCCTTATTATTATTAATTTTTATATCGAATTTAGAACATCTAACTTAATTTAACACTTGATTAGGTTGTCAGACACATCAAAGGCCAAAAAGGCAAAACTGGATAAAATTGGTCAACACAAGCTTGGGCTTGGTGGTTATTCGAATTTGGCAGCATAATTTGTAAGTATCGAAAACTCGATACTACATCCAAATAATAATTAGAAAATTATTTTCATTTTAATTTGATGCAAAATGTAAAATTAATGACGTTATGTAAATATCCAGGCCGATCGATTCAAATAAGTGCCCACTTAGGAAGACTTGAAGCTTGGCTTCCAACACGGCTTTGAAGCTGTTGTTGAATACGAAAAAATCTTGTCTAGGCATACACGGTCTTCTGGTGATCCATATGGTGCACAAGTATATAAAAATATATATATTTTAATGAAAATTTATTAATTGCCATGCAATGTATTCGTTATAAACAATTAACATAAAATATTTATTCTGTTTTGAGCGGGAAATTAATGATCCCCTTAATTTCGATGATGTACACTAACCAATCGAACATCATGCTTCGATTCCTGGTAATGAATTTATTAATATTCTACAGTTTTGTATAAATAATTGCATATGATGAACATTAATTGTACTTCTCCATATTTCAACTACAGAGCATGTAGAGGATCACACTGTACAGGATGAGCCTAGACAAGATAATGACGAACATCATGTGCCCACTCCAAGTAAAAAAACACCTTTGTAATGTTTTTTTAAATGAAATACTTGTAATTATAAAAACAAAAAAAATAATGTAATATTTTCATATTATTGCAGCAATTTCGAGCCCCTTGCCGCAAGATCTAAATGGTGAGCAATCTACTAGGGAGACATCAAGAAAATTTGATGAAGCACCAGGAACCGAACAAAAAATTCCGGAAGATGCGCTTCTTGCACATTTTGTAAATAGAAGAAAAGTAAAAAAGAAGGGACTAAAGAAATTTTGAGTAATTGTTTCTTATAATACAATGTCGTGCATGGTTTTTTTCACTATTTAATGAATGCTTTAATGAATGGTTTTATCGGCTATTGATTGAATGAATTGTTTACTAAATTTTTTCCATCTATTGAATGAATGAATGGTTTAATGATTGATTTAATGAATGTTTATTTCAGCTATTGAATTACTGAATTTGCACTAATTTTTTATTTGCAAGTATATGCATTAGGTTTAGGGAATTGAGACTGATGTGAGGGGGGTAGGGAAATAAGATATTCTACCTTCATGTGTTTGGTCCTATTTAGTAGAGAATATTAAATTATTCTTGAAACAGAGAGGAGCTCAATGAATGGTAAGAAATTATACATTAAAAACAACTATTTATATAATTATAGTGTTTAAATTTTACTATTGCTATTTGACTCATCCATTGGAACTTGTTACAAATAGCCTTGGTAAACATTTTCATATTTCAGAGGAAAAATTGACATTTTGGTGTGATCGATGGCCTTATATACATAGTGTTGTGGTTATCCATGTTTCCTTAGGTGATTTCTTATTACCAATTATTTTACTTGAATATTATTGTAATTTACATTGTTAAATTAAAAAAAATCATCCACTGTAAAATGATCATTATTATTGTTTTTTTATTCATTGAGACAAACTACTCAAACTGTATTTTTTTATCTTTTTTTTGTTATTTTCATAAACATGAAAATATTTATTTGATGGGTCCTAACATGAAATTATTGCAACAGGAAAATATTTGTAGTATGTTGAAAAATGTTTTGAAAGGTAAAGCAAAAGAAGACAGTTCCAAGCTCCACAAATCAAGGTAAGTTGTACCAAAAAATTATAATTATTATCAGCAACATAACTTTGTTGCATGTACGTTTTGCAAAAATACTCAAGGAAAATTTGATTGATCTTGCCTTCCTCACATTTTATTCATTTTAAGTTCACAAGGATATAGGCCCCAGTCATTTGTGATTTGAGCCTTAGCACTCTTCTTCACTGATTTCATGTGTCAGATCAACTTCCAACAATTTGGGAAGAAAAGCATTGGAGTATCAATAATGGAAAAGGATCCATGAGCCAAAGGAAAACCTCTTGTGGATGACATTAATTCCCTGTTGTTTCCCTTATTTTTATATTTTATCATACTTAATCAAGAAAAGGTCAATATCATACGCAATGATTCACCTTCGACTCTCAATTTCCCTTTAGAACTTATCTAGATTCTAAGATCAATTGTTCCACCTTAAGTGCTAAAATATTTTATAAGATTTCTCATCTCTACTATTGTCCTTCAATATAGTTATACATAAAAATGGTGAATCTGGTACTTCTACAATGCTTATTATATTAGGGAGGTTGGAAGTAGACGACAACCGAAATTATATCATATTTAGGACACCCTTGGAAAATGTTGTATAAGTGTAATGAAGAAGTCTCTCTGGAATTGAGATGGTAGTATAAATCCATAGATGATTTTAATCTCATCCATAGGTATATCTAAAACCACAACTTCATAATAATGAACTTTCTTATAAGTAGAGTTTAATTCATACTTGTTCCCTTCAATGAAATTGAAGCAAATTATTTGTGGAGATCAAATAAACTTCTATTTGCTTGATCATTTAAACTTGCATCCATTTTCCAATTGAATCCCACTCACCAAATTCCACCACCTAATCCACACAAGGAAACTTCTCCAACTAAACGATTGATATCCAAATTTTGACCATAATTGATCCTCACAATAACCAACATAGTGCACATATCCAAATTTCGAAAATATGCACTTTACTAACCTATGATTTCAATTTTTACAATCTCAAATTATCCCATGTTTTGCAGATAAATGTCACCATTTGCCACATATTCTAGAAATTATAAACCTTTTATTTCAACCTCACCTTCCCTGATTAGCCATCAATCACCATTAACATTGATTTGTTCCCGAAAAATGAACTAAATCTAAGACAAGATTCACCTTGTTCCTTAATGTCACAACAACCAAATAATAATAACATGTCAAGGGGCTAAATGAGAGGGTATTACAGGTTTCCAGTGCTAGTTGCATAGCTCACAAATCCAAAGGTCTGTCCATCTCTCTATATATATCTCCTTAAGCCAAACATGTCCTTTTATGATTAAAATATGGCATTTCACCCACATCGTCAACAGAATCATGAGAATAATCCATTATCTCATTTTGCTTGTCCATTCATTAATAGACCCAATCACATAGAAACATTGACAACAAATTTGAGGCTGCTTGAGTGGTCCTAATGTGAATACCATGTGTTTCCTCCTAGGTGGTCATAAGTTGGAATCTAGTGGGGGTTAGGGCATGCACACTTCCATGGATTAAGGAATCCTTAGCTTTGCCTTTGACAAGACTTTTAACCCCAAACTCTACTTCATCTAACATAAAATCCTCTTCCTTTGTAATAAGGGTTTTGAATGTTTTCATAAGACACTAGCCCCAAACCTGCTCCAAGATTCCCAATTTCTTAAATTCACTTCCATATATTTAGGATTCTTCATGTGCTTGAGCATAATATGAAGGTGAGCATATAATTGGAATAAAATTAAAGATGAAGGTGGCATGAAGAAGAAATATAAGATGAATTTGGTCAACAACTTCTCCCATGTAGCTCCTTAGGAAAGGGATGTGCTCAAGCACATGAAGAATCCTAAATATATGGAAGTCAATTTAAGAAACCAAAAGAGTAAATGTTGAGCATCAAATCCAATTAATATTGATGATGTAGTGATAAGCATATCTAAAATATTTAGCATTTTTTTCATAGTTTCAGGAATTAAGGAAACTTAGTTTTAGGAATTAAGGAAACATACTATGTTTTAAATGCCATTAAATCCTAATTGTTAGTTTGGATTTGTCACATTACGAATTGAGAAGAAAGTCATGATTTTGAATCTTAGTCGGAAATTGTGATTTGTTTCATAAATATGCAAAGATTTTTGTTGCCAAGAGATAATAAATTTGTTTTATATTTTTATACAACAAAACGTGCAACTAACGTTTCAAAATACAATATTTTTTCCTATGGTTTACAACAAAATATGATTTACATTCTTTTTTTAAGCTTTATGAATAATTACTCTTTACATAGAAGGGAAACTTCAACATTTGTCTAATTTGAACTTCAATTAATACTACTTGATTTCTCATTAATATGTAAGTATTAATATTATTTGGACATTTCCCCCCAAGAAAGAAATCATTATATTGATATTTCAAAGTTTGAAATCAAATATACATTTTATGTCCAAAGGGGTAATCTTTAAAAAATGAAACTAACCCTTTTAGTGTTTGCAAGCACACTTTGTTTTCTAACATATTATGGTCTTCCAAGTTCGAACACAACATTTTTTCTAAATATTTCCCTAAAAAAAAATTCATGGTCTCATATGCATCGAGGTTACATGATAAACTTCAGCTAGATGTAGAAGTTGGTAGGACAGTGCCTCCATTGAAGACTTGCTCAGTAAAGGTACCCTCTTGCAAGAGTAGAAATTCCTTGGATAAGTTGTCAACTTTGGTGTTGAATTCTCTATATACACATGTAAAGGAAATATCATGAAAATGTGATTTTACCTCTACAATATTATTCATAATATATTTTAGGTCATAATTTCTAATATGATGATTATGGTTGACCCACTCTATCACAATATTTGATTCACCTAAAACTTGTAAATGCTTAATCCTTTGTCATGTGTTCTCTTCATAAGTAGCCATAGAATGTAGATTTATATACCTTGCTGTCAGTCCCATTCGCAGCAACATGTCGTAGAAAAAAATAATGTGAGGTATCAATAAAAATTATCACTCCAACCCCACACAACCTTGGTACCCCCTAACATGCCCCATTAAAAAATCATTAGGGGTCCTCTTTGTCTATGCTTAGAATTTGTAGAATATTTGTTTTTTTTTTCTTTAGTGGCTTGTTATTTCCTTCATAAGTGATTTTTATCTTGTGTGCTACTTGCAAAGTTGTCATAGACAAATCATGAAATATCATAAGATTCCTAGACATATATATACCATATATAAAAAAACAAGGTAGCACCCTATGGACATTCACAACTTTGTTTGTAATCTATTCTAGTAGACTTTCTTCTAAATTCTGATTTTCCCATCTCACCTTTATGACCAAAGCTTTGGTAACCTCTTGTTAAACAAGACCTGAAACGGGACAATATACAAACAAAGTCTAGGTCTTGTTCCTTCCAAGAACCGAGAAATTGAGATTAACATTTATCCTAAGAATTGGCAATTCAATCTTTGTATGAACTAGGGAAAAACTAAGAGACCATAGGTTGTGTTAAATTTGACCTAGTTAGGGAAAATAAATATTCCAAGGCCTAACACAAGATAAACCCTTCAAGAGGGATGCTTCACTTACAATACTATACTATTATGCATAAAATCCTAGGTTACTCTTAACTTGGATGCCTATGGAAGTGTAAGGCAAAAGACTTGGAGATATTGCCACAATTGAGAAAGAAAAGAGAAAAGATTAACATCCTAAGAATATTTTCACCTTATACAAGCTTTGAAAGATAGTAAAGGGAACTCATGCATCAACTTTACCCTTGAAAAAACCTAGAACTTTCCAAGAAAGGAGGTGCACGCCACTTGATTAACGCATTACACAAGAAGAAAGAGAAAAAGTATCTTATTTGATCCCATGATCTTGATTACAAATGAGGAGTAGTTGCCTTATTTATACTTGAAAAGGATAACTTAACCCTCCTTTAAGTCAACCTACCTAATTTGTCTTCAAAATGATTTTTAATGATTTTTTAGGGTTTGTAACCCACAATTCAGGGACTAAACCTCATAAAACATAAAATAATGATAAAATAAGATAAAATGCTTCAACTTGATGATGAGTTGATATTGGAAGGAGAACGTCATGCCCCATTTAACCCCAACAATTGTATTTGGCCATAATCATTTTGTCTTATTTCAAAGAAAACAAAATAATCTATGGTCGTAATTTCATTGATGAGAAGTGGAATAAGAATCATGTTATCTGCTTAAACACGTACTACTTGAAATAAGAAAAACTGGATTCTTTTTTATGATATATTTACTATTTTATTTGAGAAACTTGGTGTCATGAGAAAATTTGACAATCTGTCCTTGCGTTTGATAGTAGTGAATGTTGCTTATTTATTCTTAATCCTTTTTATAGCTAGTAGGTGTTGCTGGAGGTGCAACGACTTTTGTTGTTCGAGTGCCAATAGAGGTCTAGAAAAATGATTATTAAATAATTTTGATCATGTTAAGCATTCATTATCCACATTGAAGGAAGTTTATTTGGTGTTGTCCTTTCAATTAAACTTGACTAAAAAATGCAGGTTGTCAAGCAAAGGATGCAAACAGGGTAGTTTGCCAATACTCCTGATGTTTTACGATGTATTCTTGCAAAGGAATGTGTTAGAGGTCTATATGTGGTATTACATATTTATTTCACATTTTATCTGTTTATATTTTCTATATGATGGTTCTCTTTCTTTAAAGGTTTCATTTGGATTTCATTTAGTTTGAAACTTAGATTTTAGTTTCCCATTTTCACATGTTGGAATATATATTGTCGTAGAAGATTGGCTTGTAGAATTTGTTTCGTTGTTAATAATTTGAAAGTGACAATGAAAAACATAAAGTAGGTTGTATCTCAAGTTTAATGTATATTTCCTACTTCAAATAAGACTGAAAAAGAAGGGTTTAGTAAATATTTTAAAATTTCGACTTAACCTCTTCTACTGTTGCAGGGGTATGGGTCATTTCTATTACATGGTTTGAATTTTGATGCAATACAATTCTGTATATATGAGAAACTTAGGATATGATACAAGCTAGTGGTAATCATTCTTTCCATTTTTCTTCTTCTATAATTGTACTTATCTTCTTCCATAAAAAGTTACTATAAGATGTAACGAGATAATGTGTTGCTTATGTATTCTGTGTTGACAAGGCAGAGAAATCAATTGCGTTATATTAAGATTTCCAACTATTATGCTTTGTTGTAAGTTCCAACCTTTATAGGTCTGGTTATTAGTGTAACATAATATTTCTCATTTATAGCAATCTTATTGCTCAAGTTAATCTTGAGAGCCAGTGAAATAGTTGCAACATGACGCTGACTTTATTCATACTTCATAGGTCTTGAAAGTTAGTTTTGCAAAGTTCACTTTCCTACATGGTCTATTATTTCCAATCTTAAAAACCCAAAAAACTTAATATGGTTATTAAACTCGGCAATGCTATTACACCATCTTTCTAATTTGCAAACTAACTCCATGAAAATGCCATATATATTTGTATAATAGCATAATGATATATTTACTGGATATAAATTGATATTACACAGTGTGTGATCCTACAACTTTAATCCACTAAATGAATAATATTCACTACAAAACCAGATATAATTGGCTGACTATTATCATTACCCCTTTTTTCGTGCCATTACTTGACCCTACTATGTTGATGATAATCCAAAAAGTGCTAGTGCTACTCTGCCAACTTTGCTCCACACCTGCATTTTCTTCTTGTTCACTGGTTAAAATTAATGGGACCATCCCCTGAATGGGTAATATATTCTACCAGTATCATGAATTTCTAACTTCTGCATTATATCCATTTTCTCTAATATGTTGCCCTTAACCACTAACATTACAAATGTACATTGACACATATGATCATTTTTTAATTTTACCATTTTGGCAGAGTAGGCATGTTGTTCTTCCCAATCTTCAAAATATCAGCCCCTTAGCTTAACAGTATCTCTAAGAAGACCAAGCATAAAAATGTAAATGTCCTAAAGGTTCTTTCTAATGCTATTCATCCTAGTTCTCACCTCATAACAAATCTTTCTTGCAACCATGAACACATCCTTCCAGCTCTTTATATGCCTGGGACTTGTTGGCCATCCCTCTAAATAGGAGAACCTGAAGTTGAATGCTTCCCTATAAATTTATTATCATGCTAGGCCACCTCTAAGTATGGATCCTCTTCATCATCAATGGTGATATTCTATGCCCACCCTCATCTTAGATTCCATCCGTGTTGCCATAACCTACTCCAAAATTAAATGCAATTAAATGGAAAAACAAACAGAAGAAAATGAAGCAACTTGGGCATGGATTTGATGAAATCTGAAAGACTATTTACATTCACCCAACAAAGTCTATACTTAGCTCAATGCCCTGAAAATCATTAGAGGTGGTTCTCCTTAATATCTTAAGCATGCATGCAACAACTATAATTATTGGGTCAGTCTGAAAGCTTGAAAGAGAAGGCAGATATTGATTAGAAAGATAAGAGTCATTCAATGACATAATTAAGGTTGGGATTGGAAATTTTCGATCTTCAAACAATAGTATTAATGAGGCTAACATTCTGGGAGCTATCATGGGATGTGATGGAGCCAATATGCTTCTTTCTCACATCAATTTACTTTATGGATATGTATTTATTCTTCCTAATACATCCACTAATATTTCCTTCAAGAGCTTCTTCAATGTTGGCTTCAAGGATAAGCGGAGCAGATTAATGAATAAGAGGAATTTCGACTTAAACACTTAAAAAAAATTAGATGGTATCTAAGACCAGGTTGCAACACTAATATTCTAGCAAGGGTGTCTGCAAACTTTAGGAGAAACCTTTGCAATTTTTTTACTTTAATTTAGTTTTTTTTTAACATTAAAATTTGATGAAAGCAATTAATTTTGAACCATTTCGATAATATCCTTTTTGCATGAAAATTAAGAATTATATTCAATAGGATATCGATATGGTGTCATAAATTTTATTTTGATATGCCTAAGTTGTGTTTGTTGATGAAAGGTAGGTTGGATATACTCTATGTTTCATGTTTTAAATCATTAGTTGCATAAAATATTTGGACCTTAAACATATGATCATCTCAGAATTTATCTTTGAGTATGCTAAAGTTGTATTTTTTTATACTTAATAGCTACCACAACATGCATAAGGACTGTCTTGAGTGATTTTCGGGAGTAGGTCACATGTTTAAGCTAAAATGTTAACATAAATGGAAACTTGCCTCATTCATTTAACTACCCACATATTTCAAGCTCCATAGATGTGATGTTGAGGAACCTTCTGAAGAAATTTTTATGCATGCATAATCTCTTGATGATCTAGCTTCAAACAATTTTAAGTTCAAATTAATACCTGAAAACGATACTACCTTTGAAGAAATATGTACTCTAAAGGTTAGTATATTTGGATTTTCCAATCCTCTTGTCATTGCTTCTAATTATCCAACTATATATCCACAGTCATAGAATGTGCCTGAGCTTCCACCATCAACCTCCCCTACAACTAACAATGACAAGTTGGATTTGGCCCATTTCTGTAAAAAGCAGGTCAATTCAAAAAATGTTGCCAAAGTATTGATAAGAATTCTGATGTTTGGTTGAAAATCCTGAACTTCTCAAGCTATAAAAAAATGTGGGTATGTTAAGAAGAGAACAAGTTAGTGTTTGAGAATATTGAGTTGATACCTAGAGAAAGAAATGGAATTAGCAGTCTAAGCAATTTCATAGAAATGTACATATAATAGAGATCATTTCCCCAACATCATAGAAATTGCTTGGTAAGAATTTTTCAGTAAACCTCCCATGAGATGTTCCAAGGTTTCATGAAATATGTTATCAGATATACCAATTATTTCCACTTCAAAATCGTTAAAGCATTTAATAAAAAAAAATGATTATTTGTCATTTGAAATTCCCTTAACCGACTACAATTGATTGATGTTTTTCCACTACACAATAGTAAGAGTGGCTTTGTAAAATCATTTTTGTTTGCCAAAGGAAATTGCTTAAATTCTATCATGGCATCTTAAATAAGTCTGGGGATGCTTAAAATTTAACCATAAGTCTTTTTATCTGAAGAGATAGTTGTAAGGACTGACTTTCAAAATAAATTTTCTATATCAAGTTAAATTCATTTCCCTGTAAACATTTTCCCTATATGAAATTATAACCTATTTTAGGCTAGCAAGTAGTGGGACTTAGGTCAAATCTATACATATTTTAATGCTAGCACTTGAGATGGTTTATTAATTACTTTAGTATTATTGAAATTATCTCCCAAAGAGTTTCCTAAGTTTAATTTTATAAACTTATAATTCATTTTGTTTTTTTACTTTGAGAAGTCTAAAAAGTTGGTCATTGGTAAAACTAGGTCTTAGAATATTTTCTATCTGTTGCCTTAATTTTGAATGCGTATATTTTGAATGTCAATCCAAGTTTAACATTTATGCACATGATATGTCGGTGTTGAGTAATTTTGAGCAACTTGATATTTTGGCAAGATGTGTGTTTTGGTTGTTCTACATTGGTTATTTATATAAGCTTCAAGTTAGCTACGTTGAAATTGAATATTGGATTAAGTCACATAATTTGAAAATGCATTGTGTAGTGTGTCAGATGATGGCTCTGACTAACTTGATTGGGTCTAGGAATGTAATTTTTTCTTACTACTTTTGAATGGATTCAACAACCATTGACATTTGGTGTTCAAATCAGTTGGCACCATTGGGAAACCTATAACATTTCTAGAAATATATTATAAACTGGAATTGCCATGGTTCAAGGCTCAATCTCCTAACGATATGCTCATATATGTTTGGAACAATACTAGCTATAGGGACGATCAAGAAAAGAACTCATTTCAAAATTTTAATTAGTGTTAGATCTGGAAGTTGCGGGGTTTTCTCCTTTATGGTTTCTCCGAGGAAAAACTTTGTGTTCATTGTCTCTTATGTTTGATTGATATGCTTTTTATTCTCTCTGTTAAAGATCCAAAGATAATGCTAGCTTGAATGATAAAAATATAACAATAACGACGTCGTATTATGCTTGGTTAATAATGAGTTTCCCCATACAAACTTCTCCTATGTGGTATTATTTTTGGTGGGGGTTTTAAATTCCCTAAGTTGATGAGGTGAGGTTCTTTGACCAACACCTTGCACCATCTGTGAAGTTGATGTCGGTGTATTGACAGTTGGTAACCTACATCTGTAAAAAAATTAGAGCTTTAGTTTTCCATCAATGGGAGTGAAAACTTAAGATGTGGCTTTTAAATTGAAAATGAACAATGGAGTTCAAGTGGTTCATTTGTGGTGTCCTTCTTATGTTGGGATTATGATTCATGCCTCGATGGCAGGAGACTCGGGTGTTTGGACGTGTGCCCAACATAGGTGTGGGGAACTTGTTTGAATATTTATGTAAGGGGTGTCGAGGATTATCGTTGGATAATGTTGAATCCTCATCGAAGGATGAGGAATCCTAATTGGTGAGTATACCAACTAGGGGGGGTACATTCTCAATGGTATCGACTAAAGAGGGAACAACTTTCTCTATGGGTAATTCTTTTGAAGATACTGTAAAGTGTAGAAGTTGGTATTGTAGGCACATATGCTTGAGGAAAACTTCTTATTCGAAACGTAAAATGGGATACTAAAACAAATAATGGTAAGTATCACCACATGAGTTGAATGAGCATAATATGATGGCATGTATAGACTCATGAATAATATTTGTTGGTGACGTTTGAGTTGGTGTGTTTGCAGAAAATGTCGAACATGTGTTGTTATTCAATGTCAAAGGAAAAAATGTTGAACCCAAGCATTATCATTGATGTCAAAGGAAAGTTAAGAGTTGAATTCAAACATTGAATATGATAGCTAGAAGTGTATGAAGTCCTCCTCATACAAAGACACTTTGAAGAAATTAATAGAGAAAAATGTTGAAGTTCAAAGAGTTCAAATATCCCACTATGGCATGGGTCATATGTGCGCATATAACAACCTTGAAAGAAGAATATGAAAAATGGAAAATGTGTGAAAATACCTCTTTTGTACAGGACTTATGAAGAATAATATGAGATACAAATTTGTGTGTGAAAGTCACACAAAGAAAAGGGCATATGTGCACCAAATCCCACAAAGTCGAATTGCAAAAAATGGCACGCCGACATAGATAATAACTTGATCAAGACACAAAAAAGTTAGGGTGTTATTCAAGTAAAAGGACCTTCAACAAGTGGACACATATATTGAGTAAGAAAGAGTATAAATAGGAAAGAGGTGGTTTGTCTAAGTAATATTTTAGAATGAAGACTTGAAGATAGTATGTTTAATATGTTTTGAGAAAGCTTTATTTTATTTGGGTATCAATGGCTCTTTGATCACAGAAGAAGCATATGTAGTGAAGCTAAATTCCATAGATCAACAGTAGATGAATAGAAATAAGAGTGCTATATAGAAGGATACCCAAATTCAAGATGTGCGAAGTTTTACTCAGCAAATGACACAGACTGCAAAGTCATAGAAGTGACTGAGTTCGGAACACTAAACAATACAGAAACACAGATCGCATATTTTGGAAGTGACTTAGTGTTCAAAAATATCTGATGACTATGTAAATCACAAACATTATCACACATCGCATATTAGGAAACTAGTTGTTTCAACACATATAATCATGTGCAAGATAGAAACTAGAAAATCTACAACAGTTGCAGTTTTGTGAATAAACACTTTGCAGATAAGGTAACTTGTGTATTCTAGTTATTTGATACACACTTATTTCTATATCAGGGAGGTGGGAAGGGGAAATTATAAGTGATTTGGAGCTTCCTTCTAGTCTGTGCTAGTAAAATTTCTCAAGGAGGAAGGACGAATCAAGGAAGAGGGAGTTGAAGCTTCCTTCCGGTAGGAGCAGGTAAAACAATCAAGGAGTTGGTGCTTCCTTCCAGTCATGCTGGCAAGACAATTAGGGGGTTGAATCCTCCTTCGAGTCAGATTTGGTAAATATAATTCAGGATTTGGTGCTTCCATTCATATTAATCTAAAGAAATAATTGAATATTGCAAATTTATATAGGTTGGTTCTTGATTACTATATGTCATTGTTTTTGCAGTAATATAGACATTTTTTCAAGTTGGTGCATGAAGTTCATGAGTTGGTGCTCACATAGTTCGAGGTATTTTATAGGTTGATGCATATAACCAACATTTTTTTTCTTGTGGATTAGGTTGGAGCATAGATTAGTTGGTGCTCATATTTAGGGATCGTTCTCTCCGAATTACGTAATAATTCATTATATATACAGAGAGAGAGAGAGAGAGAAATATTCTTTAGTTTTTGTGTGCAACTATGTATATTACTGTCTCAACTGAAAAGAATTTTAAATGGTCAAAATTGTTTAATTGTTAAATAATTTGAAATCTACGCTTTATACTGTTTCAACCCCCCTCTCCATATAACATGAATCCAACAACTGGTATGTGTCTTCAGTGATATATTAACATCTAGAAGATAGATCTAGTGAAAATATGAACAAATAAGAATGATTGTTTCCCACTAGATCACCTAGATTTGATGTCTCCAACTATACATTTTGGAATATAAGAATGGAGTTCTATTTACAATATACTAGAATGGAAATATGGAATTCAGTAGAGAATGGATATGAATTTACAGAAGCAACTTCAAATGAATAAGAGGAAACTGATGAAAACAAGCACATAGTTTCTAGAACTTCTCTCGTCAACTTAGAGAACAAAAGACAATATGAGTGGAATGAAAAAGCAAATAATGCAATACTCTGTGGGATTTATAATGATAAATTCACTAATTTTATCCAGTGCAGTACAACAAAAGAGATATGGTACAAGATAAAAAGAATTTATGAAGGGGATGAAAAGGTAAAAAACGATGAATTGCAAACCTTCTATGTGCAGTTTGAAACATTGAAAATGAAATAAGAGGAAGACATTGCAACATATTTTCTTAGAGGAGATGAGATAGTGAATTCCATAAAGTAACTTGGAGCAACGATTGAAGAAGAATCAATTGTATAGAAAATATTGAGAACCTTGCCTCCACGGTCCAACTGAAAGGTATCAATATTAGAATATAGATCTAACTTGGACAAACTCACCAAATATGAGTTGCATGGAATTCTCACTACCTATGAAATGAGGACTAAACAAGAAAATGTATCTATAAAAGAAGCAACATTTAAGGTCACAAGGAAACTGAAAACCAACAAGCATGAGTGTAAAAAATTATCTGACATGTCTGATGAAGAAGAATCCAATTTTGTTAGAAAAATGAAAAGAGGGCATGGAAAGTATAAAGGACATTTTCCTTTCAAATGATTCCAATGTGGAAGCTTTTGACACTTTTCTTCCAATTGTACATATGAAGAAAACAAAGAAAGTGAAAGTTTAGAAGAACCAAACTACCAAGAACAAAGGAATAAGTATCATCAAAATAGAGTTTGGAACAAGAAAAAATTTCCCGAGCAGAGGAAGAGCCTTTACGCTAAAGAGGATAATGGTTCATCAAAGGAAGACGATAAAAATTAAATTCCAAGAGATGTACTGTTTATCGCACTAATTCAAGATGAAAATTTAGCATATGGAGGGAAATAATTAGTCAAAGGAGGTCAAGGAAGCACATCAAAACCATCAAAGAAATGGACTTACAATGGGATCTATATGTCTCCTCTGAAATATGAGACTGAAGAAAATTCAAGTTGCAAAAACTAATCTTCCAAATCATAGAGGAACAATTAAATTAAATGTCCCTACAACGGACTTTGTTCGCAATGTTCAAAGGATGAAGAAAAAGAAAACTTAAAAAACATAGAAGAAAGCTTGAAGTTTGAAGGTGAGGAAAGAATCGAATTTGATTGGGAAGGAGAAATAGTTAGTGCACTGGAAGAATTAAAGAAATCAAGTAGAAACAATAGGGAACTAAAGGAGCAATTAGAAAAAGCAAAAGATCGAGTGAAGCAAACCAAGGACATCGAAGAAGTTGTACTAGAAAAATGAAGGAATGACAAAGAAAAGGAGCTTGGAAAATAGTTGGAATACAAAAAATACATGATCAAGGAACTCGAAGAAAATAAGTGTGTATCAAAATAATCCTTAAAATAATTAGAAGCAAATAATGAAATACTGATGGAACAACTTGCACAAAATTTAATAGAAGTCTCATACTTGAAAACTGAGACAGTTTACACAAATCGGGGTAGCACTGAAACATTTTTGGATGCATATACCCAAGCTAAATTCAACAACAAATCAACAATCCTATATGAGATTATGAGAAATCAAATATCTCGCAACAAGATTTTAACCCAAAATCCGACGACATCCAACGAAAAGTACTGTTTTGTCGAATTTCAATTTGAAATTCTGAATTTTGATTAATTTTTTTTTAATTGTAGAATTAGTTCCTAAATTTACGACTCCATCTCTTGGGATATTTGAATTCAATGACATCAGATTTCCGACTATGCTGTTGTCGTATTTCCGACTACGCTGTCATCGGATATGTGAGGAAGCATCGTCATATTGACGACATAATTGCCATTTTTGTTTGCAACAGTAACTAGGACTTTTGCAACGATAACTAGGTTAATATCGTTGGTTATTCGACGATTGTTGGATTTGAAAATATTTAAATTATAGAAACATTCTTACATGTTTTCTATAGAAGGGACAAATGGTTTGAGGAATTGTTTTATTCTTCGATGGACAATTTGCGGAATTATTTTATTTCTTGATGGACTGTTTGCGGACATCATTTTATCGACAGACGGTTTGCAGAAATTGTTTTATTTTTTGAAAAACCACCATTTGCGGAAATAGTGGTGTGTGGACCTTGATTTTTTAAGGTTTTCGATATTCTTCATTCAATATTTTTGTGACAAACTATCAAATAGAAAAATTACTGATCCAAACAAACAAAAACGACAATTTCTTGCTAGACTGTGGGATGCATCGAAAAGAAGGAGTTATGGGAAATGTTATTATCCATGTAGTCAATGTAGGGGCTTTAAGAGGAGAATAATACAAAAACGACAATTTCTTGCTAGACTGTCGGATGCATCGAAAAGAAGGAGTTATGGGAAATGTTATTGTCCATGTCGTCAATGTAGGGGCTTTAAGAGGAGAATAATATTGATCACAACGGCCACAAAACATTGTATGGAACATGGACACGTTGAGGGGGGGAACGAATATCGTCCATTTGTAAGTTTAGCATTATAAAGTTTTTTTATATTTTTTTCTTTATTAAATGTATGTATTATTTTAATATTTCCTATATTAAATTATATCTATTGATGTCTTCATGTAATTATAAAGGAAATACATCCTACAACATATCGTCCAAAGGAAGTTCTTTCAGAACAAGTACCAGAGGAACATGTATCTATGCTTAAGGGAGAACAAGTTAATGATCCTATTAAAGAAGATGATCATACTGATAACGTAGTTGAAGATGATGGTACAAATACATTGATCCATGATTTATTTAATGTTATAATGGATGATGATGATGACGATGATCATGAAAATATTGATGACTTTGATGATATTCACGATATACCTCTTCTTGAGAATGCATACAAACCCATTCATGAAGGATCCAAAACAAATCTCCTCTCTGCTATATTGTTGATAATGAACTTGAAGGTTATGAATGGTATTTCAAACATATCAATCACACAGATGTTAAGGTATGTAAAATAATCCATCACATATATATGATCATGATAAAGGTTATATTTTTTCCTCTAATAATTGTATTGTTAATTCATAATTCAAATTAATACGGATGAAATGTGTTTCGTTAATATTATTTATATGTTATATTAACTCTATTTTTATTTTTATTTGATGTAGCTTGATAGCTGAATTTTTGTTACCACCATCAAATATTTTACCTCGCACATATCAAGATTTATCTTCCATCATGAAAGAGATTGGAATGCATTATGAAGCAATTCATGCATGCCCTGATGACCATGCTATATATTATAATCAGCATGAATTTGCAACAGAATGTATCGAATGTCATATAAGTAGATATCGAACAAATCAAGTAACAAAAAAAGTTCCTCACAAAGTTCTTCGTTATATTCCCATCATTCCATGTTTTCAACAATTGTTCATGTGCAATAACATAGCGCAATTTATGGATTACCATGCAAGGAACATAATTCAAGATGATATTATTCGAATTCCTGTAGATGGTTCTTCATTTAGAGATATGGAGGAAAAGTAGCCTCACTTTAAAGAAGAACCCCATAATCTTAGGATTTCTTTGGAAACATATGGTGTTAATCCAATTTGCATAGATGAGATCAATTTACACAGTGTGGCCTATTTTTGTTATCAACAATAATATTCCTCCATGGTTTTCAATAAAGAGGGAGCATATAATGTTGTCGATGATTATTCTAGTTATATTGTGTCTACAACTGTTTTATTTTTATTGTAGTTGTGGCATCTCATTTGTCATATTTTGTTTCCTAATAGTTCTCATAATTATATATTCTATATGTACTTCAAATCAATCATTAAATATATGAATGTATATATCGAACCTCTTATAGATGAGCTATTGAATTTATGGAATGACATCAATATGTATGACGTATCTAAACCAATACGACAAAGGAAATTTCAATTCCATGCAATGCTTGTATGGACAATACATGATGCCCTAGGGTTAACCCATTTTTGTGGTTTGTATTTTTAAGTTCCACTTTAATTGCATTTAATTTTATGAAGTAGTTAATATAGTTTATATATAATTATAATTTACATAGATATTCCATATCTATATGTAGGTCTTCAGATAAAGGAAAAATTTGCATGTCCAGTTTTTGGTCCTAAGATCAAATCTCGTCGCTCAAAAAGCTTAAGAAAGGAGGTGTTTGATGAGTATAGGAACTTCCTCTCTAAGAATCACAGGTATAGAACAACCGAAAAAAAATATTTTCAATGGGAAGCAAGAGACTGCATTAAAACCAAAGAGAATGACAACTCACCTTTGGGATTTGTAATATAATAGAAATCGTCAAGCTGGTACGTATGGATTATCGTATATGAATGGTTATGTATTTTTTTTATTGTGTTTTTTATTGTAGTGGTCATAATTTATTTTTTTAATTTATTTATAAACTAATATTCATGATTTCTGTCGTGATCATGAAGGCATTAATGGGCTTCCACGAGGAATAAAAAGTTATCCTAAACAATTCAACAGGTTTCCTTACTATGAGCACCTACAAATTGCTCATATTTTTGATACAATGCATATCGGAAAGAATGTGATTGAAACATTATGGCGACTATTGGAGCTAAGGAGCGACAAATAAAAAATTGTGAAATTTTGCAAAAACATTCAAGAAGGAAACCATGCAATGAAAAGCACCATTCAATTTCATAGTAACGGAGACCAAATTAATATAAACTCAATTCCATTGATGTTTATGGAGCAGAAAAGTAATGTTGTAAAAGAATTCATGTGGAAAATTGAATTTCCCACTAGATTTTGTGTGAACATGAAGAATATCATAACAGAGAAAGGTGATTTTGCAGGGGTGAAAACACATGATTGGCATGTATTCATGAAGGTAATTATTATGGTTATATCCATATAATTTTATTTTTTTAACTATAGTGCATATTGTTGTTATTTTGTTTGTCTACTCTTTGTTTAAAAAATGATGTGGTTTGTATATTATTACAGTATGTTCTACCTCTCTCTCTCTACCGAACAACTTCGACAACAATGTCAAACAAGTTATATATAATCTTGGGAAATACATGAGGTAACTAGCGATTATTTGCATGTTCTTAGTGTTTCTTTAATTCATCGTATAATTTATCTTTGTTTTTTATGCACTAATTCATGTTATGTAATATAATGTTTTTTTTGTTAAATATCGTTATTGGTTTGTGTCACTTGTAGATGGTTTTCATCTAAAGAAATCCATAAAGAAGATATAAAATATTGGAGGAGATAAATTCCTCGTCTCATGTGTGAAATGCAGAAGCATATACCTTCATCATTTTTCAATGCACAGGAACACTGCCTCATACACCAAGTTGAGGAGATTGAATTGTGTGGACCTATGCACTCAAGATCCATGTGGATGGTTGAGAGGCACTTGAAATTTATGAAGGGTTTGGTTAGACAACGAGCATGTGATGAGGGTTCTATGATGGAGGGATATATGGTATACCAAAACATGTTGTATGTTAGTGAATATATTCATAATCTAGTGTCAAATCTCAATTTACGTCACATATGTGATTCAGAATCCAATAACAATTTTGAAGGGGAGTACCTGAAGGGGAAAGTTAGATCCAGGAAGGTGAAAGGTAATTATTAGCTAGTGGATTTTAATTAATATAATACATTTGAATGTTGAATTTTATGTATATATATCATACATATTCTATTTGCATATTCAATCTATTGCATCAATTAAGAGTGTATACGTTGTTAATATAATTTACATATGTATTGAATTTTAATTTTTATTGTCATCAAGCAGTTGGTCGAGAGTGGGATGCAATTCATTTATACATTGAAAACAATATTGACTGGATGAAGTTATGGATTGAACGATGTGAACAATCAGTTCATGGAATATCATGGGAAGGTTTGGCTTAATTGGTTAAAGCAGCACATCGCAATGGAGATACCAATCTTACACAAAGGAAAATCGATTTAGCATATGGTTTAAAAGATAAGCAGGAAATCATATGAATCGGACACTCTAATTTTTTTTTTTTGGAAATTACATATTGATGTACAAGTTGTTTTTTTCCTTGTATGGCTGCATAAACATGCACTTAATCATAAATATTGAATAACTATGCAATCTTTTTGTGTATGGCTTTTTGTAGATAAAACACCATAAGGCTATGGTGTGCAATGGTTGTAGATATCACATCAAAAAGATGGATGAAACAAAGAAAACATCATATTGTGGGATATCTGTAGTCTTTGAGGTTACCAATGTTTCATCTAGAAGTGACAGACATCCAAAACTCTCAGAAAATTGATACTATGGGTATCTAAAAGATATTCTTCAGAGTGACTTTAAATCCTTTAAGGTAGTTTTGTTCATTGTCAAATGGTACAGGTTACGATTAAATCAATTTGATCCCAATAGAACTATTATTGAACATGATAATGGATTTACCATGGTAAATACAAGGTTTCTTGAGCTAGGAACAGATCCCTATGTTCTTCCAAGCCAATGTGAATAGGTATTTTACTCTGAGGTTCTAGGTAAAGCGGGTTTTTCTTTTGTTGTGAGACGCGATCCAAGGGGAAGGCCGATAAAGTATAACCTAGAGGAAGGTAATGAAGAAGGTCTGGAAGAATAAGATGATGATGAATATCATGATCAACATGAGTTATATGATCATGATGATCTAGAAGAAGATGTCTAATAATTAGTTGAATCAGATGATGTAGTAGACAATTCCCATGAAGATGATATCAATGATGACATGATGATCGTAACTGACTTAGATGACAATGATGATATGGCCAATACTTACAATGTTGACTCTGGATCCGATGATACAGATGATGACTTGGATGAAGAAGATGATGAAGTCTATTGAATTGTATGAGGTATGCAGTAATTTCTCTACTATATATATTTTGATTGAATCTTGTGATATAAATATTGAATTTTATTGGTACTAAAAATTCAATAATTTAATTAGAAATATTATTTTATCTTATTTGTTTTAAAAAGAGTAACTAACATTAATGAGATCATATTACATATAGGAGAAAAGACGAGGCTAAAATAATCTGTGACAAGTATCCAAATCTCATACCTGTAAGATCCAAGTCTTGTTATATTGTAAATAACTTACGTTTTGATATGTTGAATTTTTAAGTATTTGACTATTATTATATAAATTTATTTTCAAAAGAAATTAATTTCATCAAATTGAAGATACAAATCTATAATTCATTTTTATTGTAGTTGAATAGATCATGATCATTTTGGATTTGCAGATATATGATTCCATCATATTTTACAGTGGGACAATTTGTACATATGATACACAAGAGAATAAATGTAGGTGCAGAGAAAATAATATTTATTTTTGTGAACAATGTGCTTCAACCTAATGGTAAGTTAAATATTATCAATTTTAATTTGATGTTCAATGTCTTTGTAGCTAATATTTTTTGGCATTTTCTTTTTCAATAGTTAAGTCCATTGTCATCATCATCATCATCATCATCATCATCATCATCATCGTCATCATCATTGTCATAAATAACATCATCATAATCATCGTCAACTTCATAATCATCAGAATCACGTCAACTTCATAATCATCATCATATTCATCGTGCTACATGGGGCCAATGATGAAAATTTGTATATATGTGTTTCCTTGTTGTGAAATTTGGCATGGTTAGACTAGACACATGCATTAATGGTGTGGGAGGGTTTCATAACCCAATCATCATCATCATCATCACCATAATCAACATCATTGTCATCATCTCTTAGATTTTCTTAAGATCTGATTATATTATCTAGGATCTTTATCTGAAAGAATAACAAGTACATCAAAATGCATAAGATATAAAAGATAAACAAGACACAAATATTTTCATCGGGGAAACCATAAAGGAGAAAACCCCACAAACGTCTTCAGAATAGTAAGATGATCAAAAGCAGTAATAAGAAATGTTTAGCAACTATATTTCTCTCCTCCTCTAACTATCTATCTCTCTCATGCGCCTTAGAGAGTGTGCGAGGCATGTATAAATGAGGGAGAGCTCCTCCCTATTCATACCCTTTTAGGTCAATGACCAAATATAAGGCTTGATCCTACTTGTCATATCACATGTGGCCCACTTCTCCTAGAGAGACCACAATTACATATTACATGATGTTACACTGGGGACTATTGCCCCAACTTACAATGGAGGTTGTACCTCAAGGTCTAGACACAATTGAGACATCCCGTAAAGGGGTAACACGCATCCCCAATGGGGGTACAACAACATACAATGATAATATACATCAGGATATCTTCCAAAGTTACAAATACATCAACACTCCCTCTTGACTAGGAAGGTATTCTCTCTCTACACGATCATCAACACATCTGGTCAGGTCTTCATTGAATCATCATCATCACAGAGTCATAGAGTCTTCAGCATAGTTTCTTCCATCATCTTCTTATAATTTGATCATTGTACCATACTATATGTCATCATAATTTTCTACAGTGCCAACCATTTTTCATGTTGGATGTAGGCCTATTCCTCTGTCAGGTCTTCAACTACAGTGCCAACCCTTTTTCATGCTGGATGTAGGGATAGCCCTCTTCCAGGTCTTCATCTACAATTCCAACCCTTTTTTCATGTTGGATATAGGCCTATTTCACTGTCAGGTCTTCATCTACAGTGCCATCCCTTTTTCATGCTAGATGTAGGCCTAGCCCTTTTCCAGGTCTTCATCTATAGTTCTATCCCATTTTCATGATGGATGTAGGCCTATCCCTCTATTAGGTCTTCATCTACAGTGCCATGCCCCTTTTGCATGCTCAAAAAAAGGTATAGTCCTCTACCAGATATTCATCTACATTTCCAACCCTTTTTCATGCTAGATGTAGGCATAGCCCTCTGTCAGGTCTTCATCTATAGTTCCAGCCCTTTTTCATGCTGGATGTAGGCCTATCCCTCTTCTAGGTCTTAATCTATAGTTCCAGCCCTTTTTCATGATGGATGTAGGCCTAACCCTCTTCCAGGTATTCATCTACAGTGCCAACCCTTTTTCATGATGGATGTAGGCCTAGCCCTCTTCAAGGTCTTCATCTACACTGCCATCCCTTTTTCATGTTGGATGTTGGCCTAGCCCTTTGTCAGGTATTCATCTACAATGTCATCCATTTTTCATGCTAGATGTAGAACTAGCCCTCTGCCAGGTATTCGTCATCTCTATGAGAAATCCATCAAGTAGGTACATCTTAGGACTTATTATATGCCTCTTGCAAAACCTGCAATATCTCCCAAGACTTATTACATGCCACTACAAAACATGAAGGATCATCCCAGGATTGATTACATGCCTTGCAACACCTTTGTACCATACTATTACCTCATCATCTTCATATCATCTCATTGTAACACAAAGCACAGCCCAGATACACATAACACAAGACTTACATCAAGGACCATGGGAGGCCTAGCCTGCCACCATGTCGGAAAGGCTCTCAGCAGTTACATCAATGACCATAGGAGGCCCAACCTACCACCATGTCGGAAAGGCTCTCAGCACTTACATCAATGGACATGGTAGGCCCAGCCTGCCACCATGTAGGAAAGGCTCTCATCACTTAGATCAATGACCATGGGAGGCCCAGCCTGCCACCATGTCGAAAAGGCTTATGTGTATCTGCATCGTCTGGACTCATCACTTCCCCTTGGAAGGAATCTCTATTTGAACTACACCAAGATTCTCTCTGAAGTATTCAAACTTCACTCTGGCCATTTCTAGCATAGAATTACATCAAGACTGATTACTTCCAAGTATAACGTGCCAGCTTCACCAGGACTGATTACATCTGAGGACAACCTACAGGACTGATTACGTCTGAGAAACTTACGATCTTTGCCAAGATTTTATTTCTAGAAAACCTGTCTCACCGGTTATGCTAGAACTCACCACTCCCTCTTTCGAGAGATATCGATCTGGATCACATACTGGAGCTTCATTGCTCCTCTCTGCGTCATACAAAAATGCAAGTCAGATCAATTAAATCAAATAGTATCTTTCAAAAGAAACATACTACCTCACAAATAACTGAGTAAGTGGCAACAAATTTTACCTCAGTTGTACTCAGCACCATGCAGAAGTGCATCCTGCCAAATCAGTAGCCCATACTGGATCTCAAACTGAAGAAGCAACCCAAGGTTCTCTTCTTCTCAGTGGCGCTACCAATATGAATCAACATAACCATGCAAGTTACTCTTCTGATTCATATAATACTTGAGCCCATACTCAACTGTACCCTTCAGGTACCTCACTGTATGCTTTACAACTAGGTGAGCATGTCTTGGATCCATCAGAAACTGGCTTAGGTCGTTCACAACAAAGCATGTGTCTGGTCTTGCATTTTTCAAGCGCATCAATGAAAAAATCATCTGATGATACATCATGGCATCAACTGTATCTGATGAAGCATCACTCAATAGCTTTAGGTTCAATTCCATGGGTGTGGAAATTGCTTTGTAGTCCATCATCCTGAACCTCTTTAGGATATCCACTTTATACTTCCCTTGTCCAAGGGATATTCCATGTGCACTCTGACACACCTCCATGCCTAGAAAGTAGTGCATCATACCCAATTCCTTCATCTCAAACTCCACAACAAGTATCCTTCTTGCCTCTTTAATGAGCTCCTCTTTTCCTGTCAGGAACAGGTCATTGACATATAACATGAGCATCATTGGTCTTCCACCTTCAACCTTGAAGTAAAGGTTGGAATCCTGTTTAATCCCAGTAAATCCTAGAGCCATCAGTAAGCTGTCCATCCTGTCATACCCATTAGAGAAAATTTGAGGTCTAAAATGGGCCTCCTAAGGAAAATGATAAAATAATAGTTAAAATAATAAAATAATAGTTACTAATTTTGGAGGAATAATGAAAAAAACTACTTTTTTGTTCGTATTTTCGACATATATCCATGTGTTTTTTCAAAAATTTCACATTTTTTCAAGAATTTCTTGTTTTTGGGGTAGCGGGGTCCATCAAAAGCATGTAGTGTGGGTACTCGTTGGATGCAGAATTAAACTCCGCATCCAAAGAGCTCTTCCGCCTGAAATTTTTGAAAAAACACATGGAGATATGTCGAAAATACGAACAAAAAAGTAGTTTTTTTCATTATTCCTCCAAAATTAGTAACTATTATTTTATTATTTTAACTATTATTTTATCATTTTCCTTAGGAGGCCCATTTTAGACCTCAAATTTTCTCTAATGGGTATGACAGGATGGACAGCTTACTGATCATCACATTTTTTCAGGAATTTCTTGTTTTTGGGGTAGCGGGGTCCATCACATTTTTTTAGGAATTTCTTGCTTTTGGGGTAGCGGGGTCCATCAAAAGCATGCAGTGTGGGTACTCGTTGGATGCAGAATTAAACTCCGCATCCAAAGAGCTCTTCCGCCTGAAATTTGAGTAAAAACACAGGGCGATATGTCGAAAATACGAACAAAAAAGTAGTTTTCTTTTATGACAAATATGTCAATTCAACCATTATGGTTGACTCATTTTATTGAAATTATATTAGTTCTTGAATTCCAACTCACAAAATTTATTGTTAGCGCGTTTTCTTATAAGGCCCATTTTAGACCCCAAATTTCCTCTAATGATGTCGAGCCTCAGGATCTTCTGCAATTACTCACTCTAAAGCAGAGCATCATTCTCTCTTTGCCTTTCATACTCTATGTATTGAAACATTCTGTAATGGAGTGACAAGTAGCTTCCTCTGCTACTAATATTCTATGTATCCATCGAGGGTCACTAGACACTGAGATCCTCTATCTTGAACTTTGTTGAAAATTTCTTCTAGCACCCATTTGTGAGCTTGTCATCCTCTATAGGATTTCATATTCAATCTTGTAGCAAAGGTCAAGATATTCATCATTCTAGGTGATCTTAAATATCCTTATTTAATTGTATGTTCTATCCCATGGGTTCCTTCTGAGTTCATATAAGGCCTTCTTTAATTTGCACACATGAGTCTTCTTATCATGTGTCTCATTTCCTAGTGGCTTCTCTACGTATACTTGACTCGTCACTGTTGCAAATGTCTCTTTGTATTCTATGCCTTCTTTCTATGAGTATCCTTGTGCTACGAATCTTGCCTTGTATCCCACGATGTTTCCATCTACTACATGCTAGATCTTGTAGATCCATATGGAAGACACTATGGACTTCCCTTCAGGTCTCGACACCGCATCCATCATCACGTTTTTTCAGGAATTTATTGTTTTTGGGGTAGAGGGGTCCATCAAAAGCATGTAGTGTGGGTACTCGTTGGATGAAAAATTAAATTCCACATCCAACGAGCTCTTCCGCCAGAAATTTGAGTAAAAACACAGGGCGATATGTCAAAAATACGAACAAAAAAGTAGTTTTCTTTTATGATAAATATGTCAATTCAACCATTATGGTTGACTCATTTTATTGAAATTCTATTGGTTCTTGAATTCCAACTCACAAAATTTATTGTTAGCGTGTTTTCTTATAAGGCCCATTTTAGACCCCAAATTTGCTCTAATGATGTCAAACCTCAGGATCTTCTGCAATCACTCACTCTGAAGCAGAGCATCATTGTCCCTTTGCCTTTTGTACTCTATGTATTGAAACATTCTGTAATGGAGTGAAAAGTAGCTTCCTCTGCTACTAATATTCTAAGTATCCATCGAGGGTCACTGGACATTGAGATCCTCTATCTTGAACTTTGTTGAAAATTTCTTCTCGCACCCATTTGTGAGCTTGTCTGCCTTCTGAGCTCATATAAGGCCTTCTTTAATTTTCACACATGAGTCTTCCTATCATGTGTCTCATTTCCTAGTGGCTTCTCTACGTATACTTGACTCGTCACTGGTGCAAATGTCTCTTTGTATTATGTGCCTTCTTTCTGTGAGTATCCTTGTGCTACGAATCTTGCCTTGTATCCCACGATGTTTCCATATACTACATGCTATATCTTGTAGATCCATATGGAATACACTATGGACTTCCCTTCAGGTCTCGACACCACATCCTAGACATCATTCTTCTTGAACTGGTACTCTTTCATCATAGTCTTCTTCCCTTTCTTCTTGTCTACTTCTTCATAACTGGAAGGATTTGCATCAGTGATGTTGCTCAACAGTGTCACATAACTAGAGTGTTTCTAAGGCCCCTTTATTTCTCTATGGTGTCTTTGACTCGAGAAGCTTTAGGTTCCTCTTCTGAACTGCCGCTACTTGTTCTTTGGAATGATCTACAAGTCAAGTTCATTTACATGATTAGAAACATATCATAATTTCCAAAACATATTAATAGTGACAAATAAATGTCACATAGCCATGCGACTATTTTAGCCAATGCTACAACATTCATCCATATGATGTATACATACAATAACTTCTAGATGCATTCTACCCTAATGTTATTAAGAGTGTGTACTAATTCTAATACGCGAACAAAGAGGTTTTAATCTAGATAAGTAGTAATGGAATGTTGTACAACATCATTGACTTCTTACCCATCATGTGCAATTCAGAAGTGTAAATGAAAATACTCAAACATCCATAACACATCAACTAAATATAAGCAAATGCATAACCAAACAATATCATTAAATGACAATTGAATAGTTATTTTTATTTGTTTTTGGGTATACTCCTTCTTGAGCCTTCAACTTCATCCTCTTCGTCATTCATAACAACATCATTTCTTATCCAAATGCTAAGATGGATAAGAGGTTCTTCAAGAATTGAGTCCTTCATATTCCTCATCACTTAAGGGATATTATTTGAATCATGAGAGATTGATCTTCAATTGTTCCCATATTCTCTTCCCTTATTATGAGTCAAGCTTCTTCTTGTGTGCACTCTTCCCAGAGTCTATTGAAGGTAATCACTTCCTTCTTGCACACATTCCTCAAATGAATGAATCCCATGATCTTGGGAGGCCATTCAAGGTGGTTATAAAAATATCTTGTTCTTCCTTGATTTCTTCGTCATAGCATTGCACACTTCGTTTTGGTGTCTTCAAGGATGACACATGAGGGATGAGATTATCTTTAATAGAATCTGTAATGATTCTCTTGGATCTATCCTTAGCCTCATCTCCCTCTGGCTCTTAGAACTTCCTTACTAAAATATTGATCCAAGTCAATTTCTTCAAGGATCACGAAGGTCCTATACTTCCATACTCGAAATTTGTCAGCTTCACCAAGCTTTTCATCAATCTAGTGTGATTAGTCATTTTGAAATGAGAACCTCAAATTTAAATGAAAAAAAAATTAGTTCTTAGCGATTTGAGGTGTTCGTCATGGTTTCAAAGCTGGATGATCTAGGGTTTGTCAAAGAAACCATAATTTTCAAAACTTGGGATTTCAAAATTTTGATTGGATAGAAATATAGGCTGAGCTATCCAATGTTCTCCTTTTCTGAAAACAATGGAGGGAAGCTCCCGAAACAAGAAGCTCTAGTTTTCCAATTTCTTTTGCAGAAATGACTGATATTGATTCTATTGTATATCCAAAATTTCGGATCCTTAAATTATGAAACTTCTCATTGTGATAGCCTGATAAGTATTCTTTCCAACCCCATAGGTTAGAACAAAAATGGATTCTCCAAGTAGGACCTATTCGGTGTTTCCCAAGGTGATGTTTTTGGGGACTATTCAATATCGCAAACTTGTACGGACTGCCACATGTCATTCTTTCACATTCTGGGTTTGAAAAGGGTACCATAGAAACTACATTATGTTCCCTACCTACAACATCTTAAGAAATTTCATTTGGACCTTCCTAGCCAGAGATATAGAAAATATCCCTAGGTCACTTGTTTATGACTATATTCTAGAGGAGGCTGGAACCCTGATTAAGAGGAACCATGTCTTCTGAAGTATAGAAAATATGAGGCTGAAACTATTACAAAAGGTACAACGATAATTTCTCTTTTTCATGTAAAAGTTTTGGCTTTTGATCCTTCTCCAATATCACGTTATAGTGCAAGTTCTAGAATGACTAAATTCATTCTTCTAGGGTTTTCATGCATGAAACCCTAATTTGCATTAGCTTCCATTATAGCTGTATTTCGGTTGTATAGTGAAAATTCTTTGATTCAGAAACTGCTACCACCAATAGATGCGCCCTAGTGAAGCAAGTTAGTCTATCCCTCCTTGCTTGATGATCTGTGGAGAGAACACCTTCAACTAGGAAGCCCTAGTTCCCGCAGTTGCACAGTGCCTTCTTTCAGAAAGTCTCTGATACCATGTTATATTTTCTTAATATATGATTAGATTATATAGGATGTTTATCTAGTAAAATAACAAGTACAACAAATTGAATAATATATAAAAGATACACAAGACACAAATATTTTCATTCGGGAAACCATAAAGGAGAAAACCCTGCAAAATTCTTCAGAATAGTAAGACGATCAAAACCAGTAACAAGAAATGTTTAGTAGCTATATTTCTCTCCTCCTCTGACTATCTCTCTCTCTCATGCACCTTAGAGAGTGTGTGAGGTGTGTATAAATGAGGGAGAGTGCCTCCCTATTTATACCCTTTCAAGTCACTGACCAAATATAAGACTCGAGCCTACATGTCATCTCACATGGGGCCCACTTCTCCTAGAGAGACCACAATTACATATTACATGATGTTACACTAGGGACTATTGCCCCGACTTACAACGGAGGTTGTACCTCAAGGTATAGATACAATTTAGACATCTCGTAAAGGGGTAACCCACATACCCAATGGAAGTACAACAACATACAATGATAATATACATTATAATATCTTCTGAATTTACAAATACATCAACATCATCATCATTATCATAATAATCGTGAACTTCATTGGCGTCTTCATCGTCAAACATGATTGTCACTAACAATTCAAACAACAAAAACCATACCTATAGATTAATTCATTTTCTACGTGCGGCCAACAATGAATTTTTTTATATATGTGTCGCCTTGGTGTGAAATCATCATCAACATCATCATCAACATCATCAACATCACCATCATCAACATCATCATCAACATCATCATCATCATCATCATCGTTGTCATCGTCATCATCATCGTCGTCATCAGCATCATGTTGAATAGTAGACTAAAGATGTTACAATTTGAACTTTTTATGGTCATATTTTTCAAACAAAAAATATGACAAAAAAGAGTCATCAATTGTTAATATTGAACAACCTAAGTGCAATAAGGGTATTTAACGGGACTACTTCATTTATGCATTAAAAAACACAATTCAAGCAATCAAAAATTTCATAATCAAAGATTGTATAACCAAATGTTAGTAATGATAACTAGAAAGGACCAAATTATATAACATTTAGACTAGTCCATATATTGATGCTGAACACTATGTTTTATGATTTTGTCTATATTGACTTTTAGCAGAGTTAAATTACTTTAATTTTTTTTCCATATTAATTATTGAATATATTAGTTATGTTAATTATGTTAAGTTTTTTTTATTTAGATTAACTATTTAAGAATTTAATTATATTTACTACAATCACTCTAATTTATAAAAGGATTTTATATCCATTAGTGATTATGTTAAATATATTTTATATTTTATTAACTATGTTAAAGGAATAGACCTATAAATTCATTATTTGAAGGAAAAAAAACAACAACAACTTAGACTTAATAATTATACAAGTTTATATAATAGTGAGACATTTCAAAAAAGTAAAAGAGGGTTATGTTGTGCTATAATGTTTAATAAGGAATAGTAAAGGGTTATGTCACATCATAACATTAGATAAGGAATCAAAGAGAGTTACATTGGATTGCAATTTTCAATAAAGAATAAAGAAGGTTATGTAACATATCAACATTTCACATATAAAGTCATCTTTTGTCGCATTCTCATGTGAATAATGTTGAATTTATGATAAGTATTATTTTCTAAGTAAATTATGCTAATTAATGTTGACTATTGTTAATTAAAGATGGCTAATAATAACCAAAATTGATTAACATGAGTATGGTTTCTAGAATGTTGACTATGTTTACTAATATTGAAGAGTGTTGAATAATGGTATGTTACATTTTGAATAATTATAACTATAGTAGTAATTATTTTTATTAAATAAGATTAGTCTTGATTAGGTTTAGTTATTCTAATCTATGTTTTACTATGTTTTATGAAGGTTAAGTGATATTGTAACATTATAATGTTATGTCACAATCTTATGCTCGATTAAAAAACAAATAACGTTATGTTACATTTTGATATTTTAAGAAATAAAAGACGGTTGTGTCATAATGTGATATTGGCTAATGTCAACTTATTTATTGTGAGTAATGTTACCTTATGTTGACTAAGAGATGATTCATGTTGACTAATCATAAAGTTGAGTAATGTTGACTTAATTTAACTAATGTTGGATAAGATAACTAAATTTTACTATAATTACTTATTATGTTGACCATGTTAAATAATGTTGGCTTACAATGACTACTTTGTTGACCAAACTTAACTAATATTGAAGAATTTGACTAATGTTCACCAAGTTTACTTATGTTCATTAATGCAGACTATGTTTATGGATGTTGTCTACTTAAATAATAATGTTGAGTAAGATAAAATAATTTCATGTCACATTGCTAATATTATTGTTAGTTACACAAAATTAAATAAGATAATAATTAATTTATATTAGTTATGACTTAATGTTAATTGGTGTTAGAAAATATTACCATGCTTAATAAGAAATAAACCATACTTATGTCTAATGTTAGCAAATGCTAACTTTATTCCATGGAAGATAATATGAATGTTGATTAATTATGATCTTTGTTGACTAATGTCAACTAATATTTACTAAAACTAGCTAAACTTGACTATGTTCATCGAGTTTACAAATATTGACTCATGTAGATTAATATTGGAAAATATTAACAAAAGTTTACTAATGCTCATTATTTTCACTAAATTTAAAAATAATGAGAATTACTGAACACATTCAACATCATCATCATCATCATCATCATCATCGTCATTATCATCATCATCATTATCATAATCATCATCATCGTCAACTTCATCATCATCTTCATCTTCATCGTCAAACATGACTGTCACTAACAAATCGAGCAACATATGTGCTACGTGGGGCCAACGATGAAAATTTGTATATATGTGTCAACTTGGTGTGAAATTTGGCATGGTTATACTAGACACTTGCATTGATGGTGTGAGATGGTTTCCAAACTCAAAAATCATCATCATCATCGTCAACATCATCATCAACATCATCTTCATCATCATCATCATCATCATCATCAGCGTCGTCAGCGTCGTCGTCATCAACATCATCATCATCGTCATAATAATCATCATCATCAACATAATCATCATCCTCATTTTCATAATCATCATCAACATCATCATCATCAACATCATCATCAACATCATCAACATCATCATAATCATTTTTATCATCATCGTCGTCGTCATACCTAGAAAGACCGACAAAATTTGGCGTCATTGGTTTGGCAAGATCGTCGGATTCTTCATCATAGTCTTCATCATGTCATAGGAAATCATCATCATCATCATGATCTTCATCATAATCATCATCTTTGTCATCACCCTCTTCCTCATCAACATCTTCATCATCATCATCATGATCACCACCATATTCATCATCATCGTCTTCGTCATCACGGTCTTCCTCATCAAAATCTTCATCATCATCAAATTCTTCATCATCATCATCATCATCGTCGTCGTCATCACCATATTCATCATCATCATCATCATCATTATCGTCATGACAATGTTGTGTTTGTGAGGGATTGATGATGAACTTCATTCATGTGCCACATGGATCATTTTCCTTAAGGGGTGCCCTAATATTATTGGCTTGATTTTCCATATTGATCCATAGTACTTACTTTTTATACATATTGATGTGGTGTTTGGAGGATCTTAAAGAGATGGTTTTTTTATACAGATTTTCCATTACATCAACTACCAAAGACTTACCTTTACCCAAAGTTTTATTATTACCCAAGTCTTACGTGGACTTTATAAAGTAACATGGGATAAAAAATTTAGTGGATCTATCATCCCCTTTTCAAGGTGTATATCATGGTCACTTACCAACACTCATACACAAACCTTCACCGTGCATGAATATTACAAGGAGAAGCTCGTGGGTCTTTTTGCACTATGCGTTGACATGCCAAAATTACAATATTATAAATAGACGAGGTTAGATTTTTATGTCAACATTTGGAATCTTATGCACTTACCGTCTGTAATTTTTATTTCTCAACACAATTTGTGTATTGGGCGTTGCATGCGATTTCTCCGACACGGATTCACGGCTTCAATATGGGTGTATGTGATTTATGTTCACAGTGTTCCCAGTGTTCTCTAAAATTTCACTTCATGAGTTGTCTACAATTTCTCTTCATAGGATGCTAAGGGATTTATTGCACCTTCAATCATGCTTCTTTCTGAAAAAAATAAAGTACAACAATGTCTTCCGTATGTAAGTATGTTAATTGTAAGTAGGTTTATCAAAAAAACAGAGGTTAATTTAGTCTAGAAAGGTTTCAGATTCTAGACCAACCTTTCGAACAAACAATGGAGATTCAGGTTGTTTAGTTTGGATGTATGGGGTGCTAAGGATATCACATAATAGTTTTTTTAAGGAATTTAGCGCATACCTTCCCAAACTCTATCTTATTTTCTAGAGATAGAATCAAATTTAGCGCATACCTGAGCTATAGATAGAACCATTCCAATATGATGTTGTTTCAAAATTTGGTAGGACTAATGTTACTTTGAGTAGACGAGCAACATCTATACCATCGCATACCTGCAAAGACAATAAGATTGGCATAGAAAATGCTACCATCAAACTTTTTTCTGAATTTGGAATGATTATTACAACAAGGGATTCAATCAGAGTAGTTTTTTAATGTACATTTGTCCCACCTTGGATTTTAATATTATTCTCTATAGAAATCCATAAAGTATATGTTCCAACAATGTAGGAGGTTTTATGCTCTTGGGCCATTTTTGAATCAATTATTTGAGAGGGAACAATGTCAGGATTTTTAGTTTTGATTTTAGGCTTCAAGTAACCAAGTTTCTCATTTTATTTCATGTGCTCAAATAATTTGGTATCAAAGTCTTAATATTAGGGTCTATTTAGGGTGATATGATTCTTCCTTCTTGGGGATATTTTTCCAACCTAGAATTCTCCTTGAACTCAATTCCAAGAGGTTCGAGCAATCTATAGGTGTGTTGACACCCTCCTTTTTTTTTAGTGCATCAAAACTCAGTAAAACTATATTTTCTTAGACTACTACTCTCATTTTTACTTCTCTATAGTTTAATTATGTTATTTTTTCTACCTTTTTTTTGTTGGTGTATGTCCATTACATTGGTATTCTGTCAAATTTTCCAATTAAATCCATGAAAATGGGCCATTGCATTGATCAAGCCTGCATCATGGTCCAAAAATCAAATTTATGGTCGTTTCATAGGCCCATTATGCATTTGTAATATGCAATTTACTATTTCTTGGTGCAAAAGCAATCTATTCTTGCATCCCCCATTTTTCTATGGATCTCTGCAAGTCCCCTAATGACTCCAAATATTTTGAGAAATCCAACATTACTCAAATCCTGGTAGATCGAAAGTAGGGACAACAACATCTCTTCATGGAAATTATTGTTATTTAACAAGGATAACAACTTCCACAAAAAAAATACTTTCAAACCAAATATATATATATATAGTTTTCCATTGAAAATTTCCTTGGGTAAAACCTCTAGGCAGTTATTCACATTCCAGGCATGGATATTGGGGTAAATGTTGTCGGCATACATGTATGCCTGACCCCAAGGACCTTGTGGATTCGATATTATGACATCCTTCTAACTTTGGCATGGAAATTCAAACCAATTGAATTATACCTAGGGTTTTCGGCAGGTGCATTGGCTGGAATGTTTGTAAGCCTTTGGTTGCACTTGCATCCAATAAATATTGTGAAGACAATAATTCAATCTCGTACTATTAGTCATAGGTTTCTCTTTCATAATTTGGGGTCCATTATGTCGGAGAGAGGTATGCTTCTTTTAAAGTCAAAACAACACCCTGTAAACTTTTCATTTGACTAATTACTAGGACTGATGTGTTGTCTAGTAGGTATTTGTTTCTAAATTTCAACTGTAATTACTTGGCTTCTATGTATAAGAGTCTTATATAGAGGTATAGGAAGTAACCTTGCATCATCTGCACCTATATCAAGAATTTATAACTTTATGTATGAGTCTAAAAGAAACCTTGCTGCAACACTTGGAAAAGGTAAAGACTTCTTCTACATCACATCATGTTCTTCGTTTTATATTAGAAATTAATTTACTCCTTCTCCAAGTAAAGCAACATGTTTTCACTTGGAGTGTGTATGTCTACTCATTAACAGACAATACCTACCATGAACTTCCCTAATTCCCAATAACATGTACTTTTGAAGTGGATCAACCCGCTTTTAGAACTACTACTATAATGAGTGTGCTAGGAAACTAGCCCTTTTACCGTTGTATCACACACAAATCCACTTAAAACTAGGAAAGATGGGTTTTAAGGCACCCAGAACTGTCCATTTTCACACAAATTGCATTAGAGACACACCTAGAACAATATATATGACTGAAATTAGGTGAAATTATGCCCAAAAGCAGAAATTGTGACTGTTGTTTAGCCTTCATGTATCCCAAAATTTATCTTAGGGTAATTTTCATGACTATTTACAGCTAATTTAGCCATAAAATATGCATGTGAATGAAGATTGAGGTTGTTTTCAAGTCCAAAACCTCTGCAACAAGTTGGATTTCTGTTTAACTATGACACAGGATGCTCGGATCTTCTCCTAACAGTCCAGAATGGTACGGTGCTTTCCTGTGACTGTTCTAGGCCTTCCCGTAACTGTCTGGACCAATACTGGGCTTCCCGTGACTGTTTGTGGACAAAATAGGTGTTTCCCTTATGAACAGTATTGTTTCCCAAATAGGGTTTATGCTATTGGCGTCTACTTTGTCTACTTGGAGATGGATATAGTGATCCTAGAAGTGTATAGGAGGTTGTCATGAGGGTTTAGGGTGATGCTTGACCCCATTAGGAATTTCTAAGGATTTTGTGAGTATTTAGGATGAATCCCTAGCTGCTCTTCATGCTTGACATGGATGAGTGGATGAGCGACATATTCAAAAATTAGAATCTACTACTACATGTTGCATATTGGAAATTTCAACCTCTATGAAGAAAATTAGAAAATTCAATAAATGCATGGAATTTTTTCTCGCAGGAGTGGGGCCATTTTCCTATTATGATGAGACAATAGGAGACATCGAGGTGCCCATAAGGTACAAACATCTAGTGAAACAATGGGTACCTAGGGATCTTCCTCAAGTCAACACTAATTTTTGTGTGAATGAGAGGATATATAGAATTGCACTGACATCATTACATGGATTGGGGTTGTTTTGCATGGATGGCATAAAGGTCGGTTACGACAGATGTACAAAATTGATGGAGTATGTTGGACCATCTTACAACTACATTTATTAGATGCACCTGATCCAATATACATGAAGCATGCATAGATATGGCTTGTCAGAAAATTATTTACAACTAAAAGACTAAATATCAAAATAAAGGAGCAACATTGTACATTGACGGAAGGCCAAATACAACTGGGAATATTGCATGGGTCCTAACATGAAATTATTGCATGGGAATATTGCATGGGTCCTAACATGAAATTATTGCAACAGGAAAATATTTGAGGTATGTTGAAAAATGTTTTGAAAGGTAAAGCAAAAGAAGACAGTTCCAAGCTCCACAAATCAAGGTAAGTTGTACCAAAAAACTATAATTAGTATCGGCAACATAACTTTGTTGCATGTACATTTTGCAAAAATACTCAAGGAAAATCTGATTGATCTTTCCTTCCTCACATTTTATTCATTTTAAGTTCACAAGGATATAGGCCCCATTCATTTTTTATTTGAGCCTTAGCACTCTTCTTCAATGATTTCATGTGTCATATCAACTTCCAACAAATTGGGAAGAAAATCATTGGGGTATCAATAATGGAAAAGGATCCATGAGCCAATGGATCCACGAGCCAAAGGAAAACCTCTTGTGAATGACATTAATTCCTGTTGTTTCCCTTAGTTTTAGATTTTCTCATACTTAATCAAGCAAAGGTCAATATCATACGCCATGATTCACCTTCGACTCTTAGTTTCCCTTTAGAACTTATCTAGATTCTAAGATCAATTTTTCCACCTTAAGTGCTAAAATATTTTATAAGGTTTCTCATCTCTACTATTGTCCTTCAATATAGATATACATAAAAATGGTGAATCTGGTACTTCCATAGTGCTTATTATATTAGGGAGGTTGGAAGTAGACGGAAACCCAAAGTATATCATATTTAATCTGGAATTGAGATGGTTGTATAAAGTCATAGATGATTTTAATCTCATCCATAGGTATATCTAAAACCACAACTTCATAATATTAACTTGCTTATAAGTAGAGTTTACTTCATACTTGTTCCCTTCAATGAAATTGAAGCAAATTATTTGTGGAGATGCAAATAAACTTCTATTTGCTCGATCATTTAAACTTGCATCCATTTTCCAATTTCCCCCTTCCACTCAGCAAAGTCCACCACCTAGTCCACACAAGGAAACTTCTCCAACTAAACGATTGATATCCAAATTTTGTCCATAATTGATCCTCACAATAACCAACATAGTGCACATATCCAAATTTTGAACATATGCACTTTAATAACCTAGTATTTCAATTTTTACAATCTCGACTTATCCCATGTTTTGCAGATACATGTCACCATTTGCCACATTTTCTAGAAATTATAAACCTTTTATGTCAACCTTACCTTCCCTGATTAGCCATCAATGACCATTAACATTTATTTGTTCCCTAAAATGAACTGAATCTTAGACAAGATTCACCTCGTGCCTTAATGTCACAACAACAAAATAATAATAAGATGTCAAGGGGCTAAACGAGAGGGTATTACAGATTTCCAGTGCTAGTTGCATAGCTCACAAATCCAAAGGTCTGTCCATCTCTATATATATCTCTCCTTAAGCCAAAGATGTACTTTTATGAGTAAAAGATGGCATTTCACCCACATCGTCAAGGGAATCATGAGAACAATACATTGTCTCATTTTGCTTGTCCATTCATTAATAGACCCAATCACATAGAAACATTGACAACAAATTTGAGGCTATTTGAGTGGGCCTAATGGGAATAACATGTGTTTCCTCCAAGGTGGTCATAAGTTGGAATCTAGTGGCAGTTAGGGCATGCATAGTTCCATAGATTAAGGAATCCTTAGCGTTCCTTTTGACAAGCCTTTTAACCCCAAACTCTACTTCATCTAACATAAAAACCTCTTCCTTTGTAATAAGGGTTTTGAATGTTTTCATAAGACACTAACCCCAAACCTGCTCCAAGATTCCCAATTTCTTAAATTCACTTCCATATATTTATGATTCTTCATGTGCTTGAGCATAAGATGAAGGTGAGCATATAATTGGAATAAAATTGAAGATTAAGGTGGTGTGAAGAAGAAACATAAGATTAATTTGGTCAACAAATTCTCCCATATATCTCCTTAGGCGAGGGATGTGCTCAAGCACATGAAGAATCCTAAATATATGGAAGTCAATTTAAGAAACCAAAACATTAAATGTTGAGCATCAAATCATATTAATATTGATGATGCGGTGATAAGGATATCTAAAATATTTAGCATTTGTTTGCATAGTTTCAGGCATTAAGGAAACATAGTTTTAGGAACTATGGTAACATACTATGTTTTAAATGCCATTAAATCCTAATTGTTAGTTTGGATTTGTCACATTGAGAATTGAGAGGAAAGTCATGCTTTTGAATCTTAGTCAGAAATTGTGATTTGTTTCATAAATATGCAAAGATTTTTGTTGCCAAGAGAGAATAAATTTGTTTTGTATTTTTATACAACGAAATGTGCAACAAACGTTTCAAAATACAATATTTTTTCCTATGGTTTACAACAAAATATGATTTACATTATTTTTTTTATCTTTATAAATAATTACTCTTTACATAGAAGGGAAACTTTGGAATTTGTCCAATTTGAACTTCGGTTAATACTACTTTATTTCTCATTAATATGTAAGTATTAATATTATTTGCACATTTCCCCCCAAGAAAGAAATCATTATATTGATATTTCAAAGTTTGAAATCAAATATACATTTTATGTCCAAATAGGTAATCTTTAAAAAATGAAACTAACCCTTTTAGTGTTTGCAAGCACACTTTGTGTTCTAACATATTATGGTCTTCCAATATACAAACAAATTCTAGGTCGTGTTCCTTACGAGAACCAAGAAATCGAGATTAACGTTTCTCCTAAGAATTGACAATTCAATATTTGTATGAACTAGGGAAAAACTAAGAAACCATAGGTTGTTTTAACTTTGACCTAGTTAGGGAAAATAAATATGCCAAGGCCTAACACAAGATAAACCCTTCAAGAGGGATGCTTCACTTACAAGACTATACTATTATGCATAAAATCCTAGATTACTCTTAACTTGGATGCCTATGGCAATGTAAGGCAAAAGACTCGTAGATATTGCCACAATTGAGAAAGAAAAGATAAGAGATTAATGTCCTAAGAATATGTTCACCTTATACAAGCTTTGAAAGATAGTAAAGGGAACTCATGCATCAACTTTACCCTTGAAAGAACCTAGAACTTGCCAAGAAAGGAGGTGCAAACCACTTGATTAACGCATTACACAAGAAGAAAGAGAAAAAGTATCTTATTTGATCCCATGATCTTGATTACAAATGAGGAGTAGTTGCCTTATTTATACTTGAAATGGATAACTTAAGCCTCCTTTAAGTCGACCTACCTAATTTGTCTTCAAAATGATTTTTAATGAATTTTTAGGGTTTGTAACCCACAATCCATGGACTAAACCTCATAAAACATAAAATAATGATAAAATAAGATAAAATGCTTCAACTTGATGATGAGTTGATATTGGAAGGAGGATTTCATGCCCCATTTAACCCCAACAATTGTCTTTTTCCATAGTCATTTTGTCTTGTTCCAAATAAAACAGAATAATCTATGGTCGTAATTTCATTGATGAGAAGTGGAATAAGAATAATGTTATCTGCTTAAAAACGTACTACTTGAAATAAGAAAAACTGGCTTCTTTTTTAAATTTTTATATCTTTACTCTTTTCTTTGAGAAACTTGGTGTCATGAGAAAATTTGACAATCTATCCTTGCGTTTGATAGTAGTAAATGTTGCTTATTTATTCTTAATCCTTTGTACAATTAGCAGGTGTTGCTGGAGGTGCAACGACTTCTCTTGTTTGAGTGCCAACAGAGGTCTAGAAAAATGATTATTACATAATTTTGATCATGTTAAGAATTCATTATCCGCATTGAAGGGATTTTATTTGGTTTGTCCTTTCAATTAAACTTGACTAAATAATGCAGGTTGTCAAGAAAAGGATGAAAAAAGGGTAGTTTGACAATGCTCTTGATGTTTTGCGATGTATTCTTGCAAAGGAAGGTGTTAGAGGTCTATATGTGGTATTACATATTTATTTCACATTTTATCTGTTTATGTTTTCTATATGATGGTTCTCTTTCTTTAAAGGTTTCATTTGGATTTCATTTAGTTTGAAATTTAGATTTTATTTTCCCATTGTCACATGTTGGCATATATATGGTCGTAGAAGACTAGCTTGTAGAATTTGTTCTGTTGTTAATAATTTGAAAGTGATGATGAAAAACATAAAGTAGGTTGTATATCAAGTTTAATGTATATTTCCTACTTCAAATAAGACTGTAAAAGAAGGGTTTAGTAAATATTTTAAAATTTTGACTTAACCTCTTCTACTGTTGCAGGGGTATGGGTCATTTCTATTACGTGGTTTAAATTTTGATGCAATCTATTTCTATATATATGAGCAACTTAGGATAGGCTACAAGCTAGTGGTAAGCATTCTTGCCATTTTTCTTCTTCTGGAATTGTGCTTCTCTTCTTTCATAAAAAGTTACTATAACATGTAAAGAGATAATGTGTGTCTTATGTATTCTGTGTTGAGAAGGAAGAGAAATCAATCGCATTATATTAAGCTTTCCAACTATTATGCTTTGTTGTAAGTTCCAACCTTTATATGTATGGTTATTAGTGTAACATAATATTTCTCATTTATTGCAATCGTATTGCTCAAGTTAATATTGAGAGATGGCGAAATAGTTGCAACATGAGGCTGACTTTATTCATAATTCATAGGTATTGAAAGTTAGTTTTGTGAAGTTCACTTTCCTACATGCCCGACTATTTCCAATCTAAAAAACCCAAAAAACTTAATATGGTTATTAAATTGGGCAATGCTATTACACCATCTTTCTAATTTGCAAACTAACTCAATGAAAATGCCATATATTTTTTTATAATAGCATAATGATATATTTACTAGATATAAACTGATATTACACAATGTGTGATCCTAACACTTTAATCCACTAAATGACTAATATTCACTACAAAACTAGATATAACTGGCTGACTACTATCATTACCCCTTTTTTTGTGCCATTACTTGACCCTACCGTGTTGATGATAATCCAAAAAGTGCTAGTGCTACTCTGCCAACTTTGCTCCACACCTACATTTTCTTCTTGTTCACTGGCTAAAAGTAATCGGCCCATCCCCTGGATGGGTAATCCATTCTACCAGGATCATGAAGTTCTAACTTATGCATTATATCCATTTTCTCTAATCCGTTGCCCTTAACCACTAACATTACAAATGTACATCAACACATATGATCATTTTTTAATTTTACCATTTTGGTAGAGTAGGCATCTTGTTCTTCCCAATATTCAAAATATCAGCCCCTCAACTTAACAGTATCTCTAAGAAGATCAAGCATAAAAATGTAAATACCTTGAAGGTTATTTCTGATGCTAGTCATCCTAGTTCTCACCTCATAACAGAGCTTGCTTGCAACCATGAACACATCCTTCTGGCTCTCTATATGCTTGGGACTTGTTGTCCATCCCTCTACATAGGAGAACCTGAAGCTAAATGCTTCCCTGTAAATTTCTTCTCATGCTAGGCCACCTCTAAGTCTGGATCATCTTCATCATCAATGGTGATCTTCTACGCCCACCCTCATCTTAGAGTCCATCCTTGTTTCCATAACCTACTCCAAAATGAAATGCAATTAAATGGAAAAACAAACAAAAGAAAATGTAGAAACTTGGGCATGGATTTGATGAAATTTGACAGACTATTTACATTCACCCAATAAATTCTATACATAGCTCAGTGCCCTGAAAATCATTAGAGGTGGTTCTCCTTAATATTTTAAGGATGCATGCAACAACTATAATTATTGGGTCAGTCTGAAAGCTTGAAAGAGAAGGCAGAGATTGATTAGAAACCTAAGAGTCATTCAATGACATAATTAAGGTTGGGATTGGGAATTTTCAAGCTTCAAACAACAGTATTAATGAGGTTGACATTCTGGGAGCTATCATCGGATATGATGGAGCCAATATGGTTCTTTCTCACATCAATTTACTTTATGGATATGTATTTATCCTTCCTAATACATCCACTAATGTTTCATTCAAGAGCTTCTTCAATCTTGGCTTCAAGGATAAGCAGAGCAAAGTAATGAATAAGAGGAATTTCGACTTAAACACTTAAAAAAATTCAGATGGTATCTAAGACCATGTTGCAACCCTCATATTCTAGCAAGGGTTTCTGCAAACTTTAGGAGCAACCTTTGTAATTTTTTTACTTTAATTTAGTTTTTTTTTAACTTTAAAATTTGACGGAAAGCAATTAATTTTGAACCATTTCGATAATCTCCTTTTTGCATGAAAACTAAGAATTATATTCAATAGGATATCGAGATGGTATCATAAATTTTCTTTTGATATGCCTAAGTTGTGTTTGTTGATGAAAGGTAGGTTGGATATACTCTATGTTTCATGTTTTAAATCGTTAGTTGCATAAAATATTTTGACCTTAAACATATGGTCATCTCAGAATTTATCTTTGAGTATGATAAAGTTGTATTTTTTTATACTTAATAGCTACCACAACATGCATAAGGACTGCCTTGAGTGATTTTCGGGAGTAGGTCACATGTTTAAGCTAAATTGATAACATAAATGGAAACTTGCCTCATTCATTTGACTACCCACATATTTCAAGCTCCATAGATGTGATGTCGAGGAACCTTCTAAAGCAATTTTTATGCATGCATAATCTCTTGATGATCTAGCTTCAAACAATTTTAAGTTCAAATTAATACCTGAAAACGATACTACCTTTGAAGAAATATGTACTCTAAAGGTTAGTATATCTGGATTTTCCAATCCTCTTACCATTGCTTCTAATTCTCCAACTATATATCCATAGTCATAGAATGTTCCTGTGCTTCCACCATCAACCTCCCCTATAACTAACAATGACAAGTTCGATTTGGCCCATTTCTATAAAAAGCAGGTCAATTCAAAAAATGTTGCCAAAGTATTGATAAGAATTCCGATGTTTGGTTGAAAATCCTGAACTTCTCAAGCTATAAAAAAATGTGGGTATGTTAAGAGGAGAACTAGTTAGTGTTTGAGAATATTGAGTTGAAACCTAGAGAAAGAAATGGAATTAGCAGTGTAAGCAATTTCATAGAAATGTACATACAATAGAAATCATTTCCCAAACATCATAGAAATTGCTTGGTAAGAATTTTTGAGTAAACCTCCCATGAGATGTTCCAAGGTTTCATGAAATATGCTATCAGATATACCAATTATTTCCACTTCAAAATCCTTAAATAATTTAATAAAAAAAACATGATTATTTGTCATTTGAAATCCCCTTAACCAACTACAATTGATTGAGGTTTTTTCACTACACAATAGTAAGAGTGGATTTGTAAAATCATTTTTGTTTGGCAAAGGAAATTGCTTAAATTCTATCATGGCATCTTAAATAAGTCTGGGGATACTTAAAATTTAAGCACAAGTCTTTTTATCTGAAGAGATAGTTGTAAGGACTAACATTCAAAATAAATTTTCTATATCAAGTTAAATTCATTTCCCTGTAAATATTTTCCCTATATGAAATTATAACCTATTTTAGGCCAGCAAGTAGTGGGACTTAGGTCGAATCTCTACAGATTTTAATTCTAGAACTTGAGATGGTTTATAAATTACTTTAGTATTATTGAAATTATCTCCCAAAGAGTTTCCTAAGTTAAATTTTATAAACTTATAATTCGTTTTTTTTTACTTTTAGTAGTCTAAAAGGCTAGTGGTTGGTCAAACTAGGTCTTAGAATATTTTCTATCTGTTGCCTTAATTTTGAATGCGTATATTTTGAATGTCAATCCAAGTTTAACATTTATGCACATGATATGTTGGTGTTGAGTAATATTGAACAACTTGATATTTTGGCAAGATGTATAGTTTTGGTTGTTCTACATTGGTGATTTATATAAGCTTCAAGTTAGCTACGTTGAAATTGAATCTTGGATTAAGTCACATAATTTGAAAATGTGTTGTGTAGTTTGTCAGATGATGGCTCCGACTAACTTGATTGGGTCTAGGAATGTAAAGTTTTCTTACTACTTTTGAATGGCTTCAACAACCACTGACATTTGGTGTTCAAATCAGTTGGCACCATTGGGAAACCTATAACATTTCTAGAAATATATTCTAAATTGTAATTGTCATGGTTCAAGGCTTAATCTCCTAACGATATGCTCATATATGTTTGGAACAATACTAGCTGTAGGGATGATCCATAAAATAACTCATTTCAAAATTTTAATTAATGTTAGATCTGGTGTTTTAGTATCAGCTACACTTCAATTAAAAGGATGTCAAAGACCCTTTTAATTCAAAAAAAATCTAGTATGTATGTGATCTTAGATTTCAAATGGAAGATGGATTTGCCCATATCATTCTCTCTTTCCATTTTTAAATACAAACCAACACCCAAACAACTTTCTACCACTACATCATCCCACTTCAGTTTTCATTCAATACATGATCAATTAAAATGGAAATTTTGATATAAAAAAAAATAGCAAAGATCATCTAATGATCAATGACATCTTGTCCACTTCAAAATACTATTAAAAATAACACTATGTGATCAAAATAATGTTTATAACCCATATAAAAATAAGTAACCAAATATTTCAATTAAATAAATACTACATAATTAGTTTGTCTCTAAACATGATTTCCCAAGAATGCGTTATTGTGAGTTAAAGAAGCTTATGAAAGTGACCTTACAATTTTTTTGTAGACTTTCCTTCTATAGTATCCCCTCATGAATAATCATTGTATGCCTCTTCCATGCATGGTTTATTTGGATTCCCTTACCTCCACAAAACAAATGATATGAGTAGCCTTCTTCCTCTCAATTTTACACAAATGTGGCAAACCCATTCTTGTTCATAGGGTAAAGTCAAAATTAATGACAACCAACCTTGAACTCAACAAATTATGAAAGAATATGGAGACTAGGGAAGGGGATTCAAGATAGGATTATTTAATTATATACATCAATTCTCTTAATTCAAAAAAATTTGATGAATCATTCCTGTTATTGTCTATAAGTTGGATTTTGTAGGAAACAAAGTTCCATGTCACACAAAACCGAACATTTGTCATACCAAGGATCTTTCACTGGCCTCCTAAATGAGTATATATTTTTTTCATATGAACTAACTAATCAAGCATTTTTTTTTAATGGAACTCGAGAGTGAAAAATGGAAATATCCTAAATGGAAAAAATATGGCTTTGGATGGAGTACAATAACTGTGGTAAACTTCAGGAATTCATAAATGGCAGCGATATGTTTGCCAATTTTTTTTTTATAAATTTAAACGGGGTCGTCGATTTTTCGACATATGTGGAGTGTCATTTGTTGTCGGATATCCATCCAATCCGACAGATATGCTACACTACCGACGCATAGGTCGTTGGTTATCCAACTCAAAGGAAGGAAGGATCATCAGATTTATGAGCTGTAACTGGTGAAAGAGGTCACCGGATGTCCATCCAATCCGACTACTATTACACACTATCGACGCATTAGTCGTCGGTTATCCAACTGGCAGGAAGGAAGAGTCTTCGAATTTACGAGCTTTAACTCATGAAAGAGGTCGTTTCATATCCATCAAATTCGACGACTATTCTACACTACCAACATTTTCAGTCTTTCAGTGATCCGATAAGTATTAGGGAGATTCATCGGATTCCATAGTGGAGTGAGGCGTCGCATATTCGACAAATTTGAATGAGACGTCATCGATTGTCCGACCGATCTGGAGTGCCTCTTGACGTTGAATTTCCAACACCCCATTGTCAGAAATTCGATGAGTTTAATTCATTGTTGGAATCGACATGAAATTCCACTGACATTTTAAAACAAATAAAATTGTCGAATTGTCGATATCAATATGTCAAAAATCAGACATTTAGGGCGTCGAAATTTGTGGTCAATTCACTTGTGTCTCCAGAAGACAAAACAAGTATTGGACATAAACGATAAATTGATAGTATCTATGACAAAGGATGATTCACTTCAAAATTACATGATGCATATCAGAGAATATATGAAATTCCTGCAAGCCATGAAATACTCAAGTATGCTAACTATTCTAGTTATAAAAACAACTTCAATTTAGTGAAATGTTGGAGATGTAACTAAGTTGACTATATAGAAAAATATTTCCACACTATCAGATGTTATGCGTGTGATGAATTTGGGCACAAGAATTATTACTGTTTAAATAAATCAAAGCAACCAAGAAGACCCTTATGGCATAATACTATCAAGAATGAATGGAGAGAAGTGGAAAAACATCATGTACAAAAACAAAGGTCTCTTATGCACAAAAAAATATGGGTGAAGAAATTGTCTCGAATATGCATAGAATAAGTAAACGAATCCAATATAATCCTAAGGAGCGAGTAATTTCTTCCCTCCTTGCAAACCAAGAAAAGATTAGGAAAGATCCTTGAATTCAACCAGGAATATATTAGGAATTCAAGGACTAGGTTGGTGAAGTGTTGTAGTTAGAGCTCATTTAAAGTGTTATTTTAAATAGTGAGATGTTCATCTTTTATTTTATATACAAAAGTATGAAACATTAAAGAAATGCATGGTAAAAGTAAGCATTTCTCGAACACACACGAATATTACACAAACTCACAAAATAAAAGGTTTGTAATATATTCATAAGATGGTATTACAATATACAAAATTGGACCTTCAAAACTCATATTACATAGGGCCACTGATGGCATATAAAATAGAACATGAATTCTAAAATGGAGCCACAAAATGTGAGTTAATGAGGTAGATTCAACACCTTGATGCACAAAATGTGAGCCGATGAAAGATAAAGAATACTCATAGATGTAGCTCGAGATCTACATCTTCATCATGGCTTCCAGGAAGTTGTGAAAGATGTAGTTCAAATCCATTGGAGATGAATCTATGAATTTTGGTGATTGCACTAAAGGAAAATGCTTGAAAGTGGTAGATTACGTATTAATAGAAGTATGCTCAATGCATATATATCTTAGGAGTATTTTGCTTCCACTTCCACTCTAGGAGATCAACCCTCTTACTCAAATTGGATAGAGAATGTGAATCATTTTGGTTAAAGTGTGATTGGTGATAGAAAGGCATGAAATTGGATTCATGCATCTGGTTTATCCATACTCTCATATCCACCGTCAATCTTGTACATTCGCCTTGTTGTGTGTTAATAGAAAAAGTCAATCAATGCAGAAAAATATTGTTTCCCTAGTATACATGGTTTATATCTATAACAAAGTAGAAACAAAGATGAAAAACCTCTCCTCTCCTAGATTTATCAAATCAATTGAATAAGATATTTATCACCTTAAATTGAAGGTTTTCCTCATATATTGAAGTCCTTGCAACCCTGTTGATGAGGATAAGACCTACAAAAGGATCAAAACAAACAAGAAACAAGTGGAAACACAAGATGATATGATATATATAAACAATTGACCAAGGAGAATTGTTATAAATGAAAATACACATCATTTATGGAAAAGAATACCATTTTTGTATTAACAAATAGAAGGGATAAAATACAACCATAAGTCCTTGGTGTTATGCTTCTTCCTCTCAACTCTACAAATATTTCAATATCATATGGGTGCTTTCTTGGCCCTCCATCAACTATGAGGGTGAGCTTGTATTTATAGGCCAAAATGGATAAAGGGAGTTGAGGATTACTTGGAGAAGGTTAAGATGTCATCCCTAGGAATTAGGGGTTTGAATTCCACCTACTCTGGTTGGTTGGGATAAGCTTCCATGAGGGATTTCTTCTAGAAAGTCCTCAATTCTTCTATTTTTTCCTTTTAACAAGCATTAACGCACCTTGTAAAAAAATAGTGGTATTAGGAAGAGGTGATGCTCTCTGTGCAAATTCGAGTGTCACTAACACTTTTTGTCTATGTGTAACTGGCATCAGCCAATCCTGACACCTACTATAAAAAAGCAGGGTGTGTTAGTGTCACTAAAATTGGGCTTATAAAAGGAAACACCTTTTCTCAAATCTTTTGTCACAAACAATTCAAGGATTTAAGCAAGTACACATCTTACTATCATGAGGATGACAATATTTTGGTGTAACATATTTCCCCCCAAAGTATGAAGCTAGAGGGATGTTATAGCTGAAATGATTTGATAGATATCAGTTGAAATTCGAGCCAAAATACCGGCGGTTGAATTTTTTTGAGTACCATATACTCTGAGCTATGTATTATGGCTAATTCAAAACATGGATGTCGACCAATACATTGCATATCAATGCATATATTTCTAGGTCATGGCTACTAACACAGAATGTACATCCATGACCAACAAGACTTAAATTTGGACATAGATACCAGACATACACTGTATATCTATGTCATTATGACTTAAACTTGAGCACAACCACCATACATACATTGTAGATCTAGGTAATGACTCAATTAATCCATCACAACTTGGGGAAATGAATGCTACAAGAAATTACCCCCAGGGTCTTCATATGAACCCATAGAAGGAACGATTCTATCCATGTGAATAGATGTTTTGATGTAGAACATGGTGGAAACCACTTGATTACCAGTCATTGTGATATACCATTAACAAATGCAAGGGAAATCACCATTAATGTTAATGACTCCCAAGGTATCGTAATAAATTCCTTGAATGTGAATTAATGAGTTGAATTTGAACATTAAAAGGAGTAATCCAAGAAAATACCAATAATGTAAGCCTATTGTTGGAAGCGAGGTAACCTACCATTGAGGCCTGCATGTCTAATACATGCATTAAATTTCCAGGTCTAATCCTTAGATAATGTGTTTAAGTCAACAAGGATAGGCCTATTGAAGGATGGCCATAATATTTCCTCCATCATTGACACAGAATAGGATCCAAAATTATTTTTAAAATGGATATTGGATGATAGAATGACTTTAGGACTAACTCAGAGATGACTGACATAAAGGAAGGTAAGGTAACTGGAAAGGATGACTAATATGGTAGACCTTTCTTTAACATTTATTGCACAAGGTGAGACCTAGAAGCATTTCCTTAATGAGGTTGGGACCAATATATGATACATCGGGAAACCAATGTATTCTTTGAAAAACTAAAAAGTATAACATGACTCATGAAAGTGGATAAACCCAAAATAAAGCTAACGGAATACAAGAAAGTGTTGGGTTCATGTTTAAGGATAATAATTTGTTGCCATACATAACTTGATACATTCTTTTCAAAATTCCCCATCATGAATGGTGACTTCCTCTTTACTTTTTAACGAGTCGTAAGAGGGTAACAAATTATTGATGTAGCTCATCATGGATGAGTCCAATCTCACTTGTTTTATGAACCTAAAAAAGGAAGGGTTCAATCCCAAAAGGGTCCTTCATTGTTTGATCTTAACGAGTCCAGGGAATGTAAACTAGGTGTCGTTTCATGTTTACAGAGTCTAAAAGGAATAAGAAGACTCCAATGTGGTTTTTCTCATAAATTTAGTCCCCAAGGTCTAAAAAAGTGTAAAATGATACCTAGCAAAAATCTTCGAGTCAAATATTTAACTCGAGTATTCATTTTTCGTAAATAGTCTAACCAATCCGAAAAAAAGGGTAAACTATTTTCGAAAAGACATTCTTTCTATTCCATTTACAAGCGTAAAAGAGTCAAGTTGATTTTGTGATATTTTCCTATTATGGGAGTCTGTTGGCCCTAGGAAAGTGCATACTAGTTTTGGTTGAAAATATGAAGAACATGGTCATAAGGAGAGCAAGGCCACGACGGAAAAGGAGAAGAGTAAGTTAAATACGGGAATTCAACATGTTTTGAGGAAACAATAAATGTAACTGTGAGTTAAGTTAGACTGAATATTCTAGTTTGGGAATGAGAATGATTGTAACCTAGGTCATTAGTTCCTTTATTCATGTAACAAGATTGATTGGGTAGTTAGAGCAACCAATTGACTATTAGTTGAGAACTAGTCAACAGTTGGAACAAGAATTGTAAGAAGTATATAAGTTCGACCCAAGATATGTACGAGTCAATCATAGAGATAGATATGATAGTCAGTTCATACAAAATTTTCATTCATTGATCAGAAAAGAGAGAAACTGGTCAAGTCGGTCCATGAGTTGTGTGCAGATGACCTTCATGACTTGCGATCTCGACAAAGAGGCCGACAAAAAGAAGAAAAAATACATGAGAGCATGAGAATTAAAATAAAAACTCATTCAACATAAAAAAGAATCTGAAAGAAGTCTACGAGCTATGTGCACTTACCAAAATCATTCAAAATATTACTCATGCCATATGAAGAGCGCTTTTGTGGTTTTTCCCATATGGGTTTCCACGTTAAATATCTGCGTCTTTGATGTCTATGTATCTTGTGTTTGATTATTTTTTAGTTTGTCTCACTTATATTAATATAATATTGTGTAATTTCAATGACAATGATGGTATAGATGATTTAATCTGTATATTTTATATGATTTGAATGTGTTGATGAATCAGTCTACTTTCTTATGGGTCGATGATAATCCATCCCTCTGTTTTTGTCGAGCATCTTATTAATTTTTATATTAAGAAATACCCTTCTATAACTGTATAAATATGTCTCTTATAGTACCCACAGGTATCTTGAGTGAGACCTCACTTGTGTCACAAGTGCTGCCGACGGAGTTACACTCTGTCGGGCTGATATCTTTGGCCATGTTTGACGGGTAGTGAAATTTGAACCTGGGTTAGTGGAATTGATGCCAACAAATGGTTATGTTGTCGATACTTGAGTCATTATGAAGGGGACATGTTTTGGCACTTGACGAAACTAGATATTTAAGATTGAGTGGATTACCAAGTGAGATAATTTGCATAGGAAGAGAGTAAAGGATCACAACTAAATCCAACTAAATGGTTAGAAAGATATATTTAATCATATATTCATGGAATTTTATTTAGTGAATTTACCATTATGTTGCATGAATGGTTGTCGAAGTTAGTGACACAAATGAAAAAATTTCAACGCAGAGAACCCACTAAGTGGACTCCTTAGCTAATCCAATGGTTTGGAAAGAGTCAGTAATCCTATATCTAGGGTTGTCGATTTCTGGGTGGATAATATTTTGGAGGGATATATTATTGAGATTGTAGATGACATGATAAATCATACAGTGAAATAGAAAGAGATTTATTCCAAGAACCTTGAGGCTGTTTCTTGAAATATTTAAAGTTGTGGATAAAGATGTTGGTCTGTGAAAAAGTGATCTTGAGGATGGAATCCAACGAGTAAATTATTGCGCGTAGAGGACCTAGGTGATGTTGCAAGAAAGTTTTGGATAAGATGAATAAGAGTGAGCTTATATGTTCTATGTCGATAGTGAGGATGAGAAAGAGGGTGGATTCCTAAGGAGTGGAAGAATATTTTAGTCGGGTAAAATAAGAAGGACTATGACAAGAAGAGGAAGTTGTAGTGCGACCAAAGGAAGGGGCTACGAGATGGAACCACCCCTTGATGAAGAATATTGAGATGAAGAGGAAGTATATCGATTTATTTCTGAAGATGGATAGGTTTTGCTAGATTCATACTAGGACTACGACATACCCATGACCTTGTGTACATCTCCAGTAACTGAGACAAGACCTAAAAGTGCATTGAAGTGTGGTTTTGTAAATCATAGTAATAGTAATAGTCGAGATAGAAGTCAAGGAGTTCCTATTGGAGGGATATTTAATTTAAATTCAACAATACCCTAAGAAAACAAAATGTCTGTGAGTGACATAAAGTTACCTATATTTAATGGGAATGGGTTGGAAGACCTTGAGCAACATTGGTTCCTGTTTGAAGTTGTTTGGAAAGTGCAACAGGTCCAGGACAAGGCTATAAAAAGAGCCTAGATGATCACAACCTTTAGGGTTCGATCTCTCGACTAGTATATAAAGTTTTTTGTGGTTCTCATAGGGGTTCCTTATAATTCATTGGATTAGATCCAAATTGAACTGATCGAAGAATTAAAGAAACATAAGTATGAGTCTCAATGTATCATAGGATTAAAAGAAATTATGTGCTTGTCAACTAATTCTATTTGGGACTTTGACCAAAGGTTTAATAATCTACTGGCTAAAGTGATTTTCTAGATATTGGATTTTCAACATAAATAATGGTTTATTGTGTCAATGCTACAGCACATCTGTGTTCCCTTAATGCAGCTGAATATTGTATCACATAGAGAATCTCTTGAGATTTCTATGAAATTGGAAGCTTCATTTATTGGAGAAACTAGCACGGGAATGAAGCAAATACAGTCACAGCTTTCCAATCTAATGTTTCAAATAAAATATACCAAGGAAGGAAAATAATTTCAAGAAGAATTCTGGTGTATAAGATTCACAATTGAAGGACACCATAAATATTTATGTCCATCTTTCTTGAATTATCTTGCATCATGAGCATCAAATCCAATAAATTCACAAGGAATTCCCTGGTGTAGAATTCACCAGACAAGAGGTCATCGATCGGAGGAATCCTTGTATCTACAAAATATAGTAGGTGCACTTTCTAGCCTATATTGTAAATTATGTTGATCAGTGGTTCACGACGAGAAAGACTGCAATGAATACTAGTTATTACACAAGAAGACAGTTGACACATATCTGATGAAAAATTATGAAGAGATGCAAGTCGAGCGAGCTCAGTAAAAATACCCTCAACCAAGTGGGGGGTGGTCCTTTTAGAGGCCTAGGACAAGGAGGATTTGTTTCATGGAAGGTGCCAAATTATTTGTTATAATTGTGGACAACCCGAGACATTTTTCTAGAGACTGTACTAATCCTACATCGACGTGTTCATATTGTAAGGAATTAGACCACACTGCCAAGGAGGGCCCACATCTGATTCCTAATGCCAAGCCAAAAACCTGAGAAACTAGAACCAACCTCAAAATGCAAATCAAAATATTTAGAATATTTCTGTTAAACCTTGAGAACCCAATATTTTTGTGGTAACAAGAGGACATGTGCGATTGGAGGAGATGAAGACGTACCATGGGTAAATTCGAGAGTTCGAATGATGACACAAAATAGAGTGTTATTTGATTTCCATAATGAAAGAGGGCTCTTCATTAATACATGTGATGAGTTTTTTGACAAAAATCAGGTGTCAACATCTGCTACTATCCCAATATTGTATGGTGTACCAATCTTGGAAATGCCTCAAAGATTTGATCAGTTATTCCAAAGAAATTCGTCAGAGAAGGTAAGCAAGTTAAAGAATTTCTTTAGAATTTGTTTAGAACTTATAAAAGATAAAGATGCATTGGCAGAACTATTGGCTCTAGTCTTAGAACCTCAACCATGTGTACAACCAAGGAAAGAATTTAACCACATTGGTAAAAGACCAAAAATAGTCGTGAGTTAAGAATGTATGCCCAGATAGGTGACTATGATATGGATTTTATCATACTGGATTTGGGGTCAGGTGTTAATATTATGACTAGACAAACCTTGGGAAACAATGGGAAAGTCGGGACTTGTATGGTCTCATGTTTAGTTGTGTTTAGCCAATCAATCAAAGGTCTTTCCTATTTCTCAACTGACATAAGTTCTTGTCAAAGTGGAAGGAATTTGGACATATGAATATTTTAAAGTCACTCAAACAAGAGAAGTCATTGCACCTCCAGCAACACCTACTAACTGTACAAAGGATTAAGAATAAATAAGCAACATTTACTACTATCAAACGCAAGGATAGATTGTCAAATTTTCTCATGACATTAATTTTTTCAAAGAAAAGAGTAAAGATAAAAAAAAAATTAAAAAGAAGCCAGTTTTTCTTATTTCAAGTAGTACGTTTTTAAGCAGATAACATTATTATTATTCCACTTCTCATCAATGAAATTACGACCATAGATTATTATGTTTTATTTGGAACAAGAAAAAATGATTTTGGAAAAAGACAATTGTTGGGGTTAAATGGGGCATGACGTCCTCCTTCCAATATCAACTCATCATCAAGTTGAAGCATTTTATCTTATTTTATCATTGTTTTATGTTTTATGAGGTTTAGTCCCTGAATTGTGGGTTACAAACCCTAAAAATTCATTAAAAATCATTTTGAAGACAAATTAGGTAGGTCGGCTTAAAGGAGGCTTAAGTTATTTATTTCAAGTATAAATAAGGCAACTACTCCTCATTTGTAATCAAGATCATGGGATCAAATAAGATACTTTTTCTCTTTCTTCTTGTGTAATGCGTTAATCAAGTGGTTTGCACCTCCTTTCTTGGCAAGTTATAGGTTTTTTCAAGGGTAAAGTTGATGCATGAGTTCCCTTTACTATCTTTCAAAGCTTGTATAAGGTGAAAATATTCTTAGGACATTAATCTATTATCTTTTCTTTCTCAATTGTGGCAATATCTCCGAGTCTTTTGCTTTACACTGCCATAGGAATCCAAGTTAAGAGTAATCTAGGATTTTATGCATAATAGTATAGTCTTGTAAGTGAAGCATCCCTCTTGAACGGTTTATCTTGTGTTAGGCCTTGGCATATTTATTTTCCCTAACTAGGTCAAAGTTAACACAACCTATGGTTTCTTAGTTTTTCCCTAGTTCATACAAATATTGAATTTCCAATTCTTAGGAGAAACATTAATCTCGATTTCTCGGTTCTTGTAAGGAACACGACCTAGAATTTGATTGTATATTGGAAGACCATAATATGTTAGAACACAAAGTGTGCTTGCAAACACTAAAAGGGTTAGTTTCATTTTTTAAAGAATACCTCTTTGGACATAAAATGTATATTTGATTTCAAACTTTGAAATATCAATAGAATGATTTCTTTCTTGGGGGGAAATGTGCAAATAATATTAATACTTACATATTAATGAGAAATAAAGTAGTATTAATCGAAGTTCAAATTGGACAAATGCCAAAGTTTCCCTTCTATGTAAAGAGTAATTATTCATAAAGATAAAAAAAAATAATGTAAATCATATTTTGTTGTAAACCATAGGAAAAAATATTGTATTTTGAAACGTTTGTTGCACATTTTGTTGTATAAAAATATGAAACAAATTTATTCTCTCTTGGCAACAAAAATCCTTGCATATTTATGAAACAAATCACAATTTCTGACTAAGATTCAAAAGCATGACTTTCCTCTCAATTCGTAATGTGACAAATCCAAACTAACAATTAGGACTCAATGGCATTTAAAACATAGTATGTTACCTTAGTTCCTAAAACTATGTTTCCTTAATGCCTGAAACTATGCAAACAAATGCTAAATATTTTAGATATGCTTATCATGGCATCATCAATATTAATTGGATTTGATGCTCAACATTTAATGTTTTGGTTTCTTAAATTGACTTCCATATATTTAGGATTCTTCATGTGCTTGAGCACATCCCTTGCCTAAGCAGCTATATGGGAGAAGTTGTTGACCAAATTAATCTTATGTTTCTTCTTCACACCACCTTCATCTTCAATTTTATTCCAATTATATGATCACCTTCATCTTATGCTCAAGCACATGAAGAATCATAAATATATGGAAGTGAATTTAAGAAATTGGGAATCTTGGAGCAGGTTTGGGGTTAGTGTCTTATGAAAACATTCAAAACCCTTATTACAAAGGAAGAGGTTTTTATGTTAGATGAAGTAGAGATTGGGGTTAAAAGGCTCGTCAAAGGGAAAGCTAAGTATTCCTTAATCTATGGAACTGTGCTTGCCCTAACTGCCACTAGATTCTAACTTATGACCACCTAGGAGGAAACACATGTTATTCACATTAGGCCCACTCAACCAGCCTCAAATTTGTTGTCAATGTTTCTATGTGATTGGTTATATTAATGAATGGACAAGCAAAATGAGAAAAAGTATTGTTCTCATGATTCCCTTGACGATGTGGGTGAAATGCCATCTTTTACTCATAAAAGGACATCTTTGGCTTCAGGAGAGATATATATAGAGATGGACAGACCTTTGGATTTGTGAGCTATGCAACTAGCGCTAGAAATCTGTAATACCCTCTCGTTTAGCCCCTTGACATGTTATTATTATTTTGTTGTTGTGACATTATGGCACAAGGTGAATCTTGTCTAAGATTCAGTTCATTTTAGGGAACAAATAAATGTTAATGGTCATTGATGGCTAATCAAGGAAAGTAAGGTTGACATAAAAGGTTTATAATTTCTAGAAAATGTGGCAAATGGTGACATGTATCTGCAAAACATGGGATAAGTTGAGATTGTAAAAATTGAAAGCCTAGGTTAGTAAAGTGCATATGTTCAAAATTTGGATATGTGCACTATGTTGGTTACTGTGAGGATCAATTATGGACAAAATTTGGATATCAATCATTTAGTTGGAGAAGTTTCCTTGTGTGGACTAGGTGGTGGACTATGGTGAGTGGAAGGGGGAAATTGGAAAATGGATGAAAGTTTAAATGATCGAGCAAATAGAAGTTTATTTGCATCTCCACAAAGAATTTGCTTCAATTTCATTGAAGGGAACAAGTATGAAGTAAACTCTACGTATAAGCAAGTTAATTATTATGAAGTTGTGGTTTTAGATATACCTATGGATGAGATTAAAATCATCTATGACTTTATACAGCCATCTCAATTCTAGAGAGACTTCTCCCCCACACTTATACAACATTTTCCAAGTGTGTCTTAAATATGATATACTTTGGGTTGTTGTCTAATTCCAACCTCCCTAATATAATAAGCACTATGGCAGTACCAGATTCACCATTTTTATGTATATCTATATTGAAGGACAATAGTAGAGATGAGAAACCTTATAAAATATTTTAGCACTTAAGGTGGAAAAATTGATCTTAGAATCTAGATAAGTTCTAAAGGGAAACTAAGAATCGAAGGTGAATCATGGCATATGATATTGACCTTTGCTTGATTAAGTATGAGAAAATCTAAAACTAAGGGAAACAACAGGAATTAATGTCATCCACAAGAGGTTTTCCTTTGGGTCGTGGATCCATTGGCTCATGGATCCATTCGCTCATGGATCCTTTTCCATTATTGATACCCCAATGATTTTCTTCCCAATTTTTTGGAAGTTGATATGACACATGAACTCACTGAAGAAGAGTGCTAAGGCTCAAATCACAAATGAATAGGGCCTATATCTTTGTGAACTTAAAATGAATCAAATGTGAGGAAGGAAAGATCAATCAGATTTTCCTTGAGTATTTTTGCAAAATGTACATGCAACAAAGTTATGTTGCTGAAACTAATTATAATTTTTTGGTACAACTTACCTTGATTTGTGGAGCTTAGAACTGTCTTCATTTGCTTTACCTTTCAAAACATTTTTCAACATACTACAAATATTTTCCTGTTGCAATAATTTCATGTTAGGACCCATCAAATCAATATTTGCATGTTTATGAAAATAACAAAACAAAGCTAAAAAAAATAAAGTTTGAGTAGTTTGTCTCAATGAATAAAAAAAACAATAATAATGATCATTTTACGGTTGATGAAAATTTTTAATTTAAGAATGTAAATTACAATAATATTCAAGTAGACTAATTGGTAATAAGAGATCACCTAGGGAGACATGGAGAACCACAACACTATGTATATAAGGCCATCGATCACATCAAAATGTCAATTTTTCCTCTGAAATACGAAAATGTTTACCAAGGCTATTTGTAACAAGTTCCAATGGATGAGTCAAATAGCAATAGTAAAATTTAAACACTACAATGATATAAATAACTGTTTTTAAGGTATAATTTCTTACCATTCATTGAGCTCCTCTTTGTTTTGAGAATAATTTAATATTCTCTAATAAAAACGACCAACCACATGAAGGTGGAAGATCTTATTGGCCCTCCCCCCCTCACATCAGTCTCAATTCCGTAAACCCAATGCATCTACTTGGAAATAAAAATTTAGTGCAAATTCATTAATTCAATAGCTGAAATAAAAATTCATTAAATAAATCATTAAACCATTCATTCATTCAATAGTTGGAAAAAAATTCATTAAACCATTCATTCATTCAATAGCAGATAAAACCATTCATTAGAGCATTCATTAAATAGCGAAAAAAACCATGCACAACATTGTATTATAAAAAAGAATTACTCAAAATTTATTCAGTCACTTCTTTTTTACTTTTCTTCTCGTTACAAAATGTGCAAGAAGCGCATCTTTCGGAAATTGTTGTTTGGTTTTTGGTGCTTCATCAACTTTTCCTGATGTCTCCCTTGTAGATTGCTCGCCACGTAGATCTTGTGGCAAGGGGCTCGAAATTGCTGCAATAATATGAAAATGTTACATTATTTTTTTTTGTTTTTATAATTACAAGTATTTCATTTAAAAAAACATTACAAAGGTGTTTTTTTACCTGGAGTGGGCACATGATGTTCTTCATTATCTTGTCTAGGCTCAACTTGTACAGTCTGACCCTCTACATGCTCTGCAGTTGAAATATGGAGAAGTACAATTAATGTTCATCATCTGCAATTATCTATACAAAACCATAGCAAATTAATAAATTCATTACCAGGAATCGAAGCATGATATTCGATTGGTTAGTGTACATCATCAACATTAAGGGGATCATTATTTTCCTGCTCAAAATAGAATAAATATTTTATGTTAATTGTTTATAATGAATACATTGCATGACAATTAATAAATTTTCATTAAACTATATATTTTTTATATACTTGTGCACTAGATGGATCACCAGAAGACCATGTATGCCCAGACAAGCTTTTTCCATGTTCAACAACAGCTTCAAAGCCATGTTGGAAGCCAAGCTTCAAGTCTTCCTGAGTGGGAAATTATTTGAATTGGTCGGCCTGCATATTTACATAACGTCATTAATTTTACATTTAGCATTGGATTAAATGAAAATAATTTTTTATTTATTATTTGAATGCAATATCGGGTTTTCGATACTTACAAATTGTGCCACCAAATTTGAATAACCACCAAGCCCAAGCTTGCATTGACCAATTTTATCCAGTTTTTCCTTTGTGGCCTTTGATGTGTCTGGCAACCTAATCAAGTGTTGAATTATGTTAGATGTTCCAAATTCGATATAAAAATTAATAATAATAAGGCTTACCATTACATTGTGGAAATTATTGCATACCTCCTTGTCCCTAATGGTATCTTTCTTGATTTTCTCAGATCCCTCTATTTTCCATCTTCCACTAGGGATTTCCACTCCCTTGATGGAATCATCGGAGGGCGCTGATACCTAGGGTTCTTTTCTCGGTGAACCCTATATTGGTCTCAGACAATATTCATATGTTGTCCAACCTTCTTTAGGACCTTCACTATTCGAAGGTATATTTTTTGAATAGGACAACCAACCGATTAGTCATATCATCCTTTAAATATTTTGTTTGTATGTCCCACCTTGTGCAGATGGCGGCCCCGAAGATCTCCAAGGTCAAGTCATTTATATTTTTATAAAAAACATCATTTCCTACAAAACAATCATGGCATCATTACTTAAAAAAAAATTATCGGTATATTACAATCAAATTATAAAAATTAAATTGAACAATATATAATTACCTGTAATATTCTCTATCTTTATTGGAACGATTTCCTTGTTCACCAAAACTTTTGTCACTATTGAACCCATGCTAGTAACATGGGAAGATCGAAGAAATGTTGCTTCAACATCAGCATTACTATCAGACTCTGCCTCCACCCCTTCTTCTGCATGATCTAGTGTGTGTCGTTCAGCAGCGGCTGCACCCTTTGTTGGCGTCGGGGGTCTCACGAAACATGTTGCTGATTTTTTAGTCGAAAAAATAGGTGCAGTATGTGGTGTACGTGGATTGGTTTTCTCACTGGGCCAAACGCCAACTTCACCACCAATGTGTGGTCACAAAAAATCCTATAAATACAAACCATTCAATTATAAGTTCACTATCATATAAAATTAAAAATTATTAAATCTAAATGAATTCATATTATAATTTTGCAACTTACTTTCAAGGCCTGAGATCTATGCATCAACACTTGAACATTTTCTTTGATCTCGTTTGTCTGTGGAATTATGAATAGCAGACAAAGCATATCCGCATGAATGTTTTTCAAGGTTTTATCTAGTAGCTTCACCAGGTCTATAGAAGAACCAATGTCAACACCATTCAACAACTTGTTCACTTCAAAATCTATGGACTATTGTGTTGTTGTTTCATAAACCGAATCATTTGTCTATAAAAATAATATTTAAAATGTTGCTTACTTGTTGAAGCAATAGTCTAAGCAAAAAATTATATTAACAAAAGATATTTATCATGATACATTCTTAGAATTACATGTAGGTTTATTAGATACCTAGACAACGGTGTGGTCTGATAAACAGTTGGGGACTTTCCCTGATCATCCACCTGCAAAAACACCAGACAACATCATCATAATGAACACAATTATAAAAACAAAAAAATACATAACAAAATAAACATTATGCTACATTTTATATATGTGTACAATTTTGAAGTACTTAAATTGTAGAATTACATTCAGGTTTACCTTTTGCCCCTAGGATGCAGTCGTTTCATCAACAGTCGGGTGGCTTCCCCAATAAACACTCTCCATGAAATATATAAAATATTATATAAACCAAACGAATACACTATTGAAAAAACATAACAACACGACTGTTTGTACATATTAAATTTGTACAATGGAATCAATGTATACCTGCTTCCTCGAGGAAATTCTAGTAACATCTACTATGAGGGAGGTTCCCTTGACAGAATCCTGCATCAAAAAAATACAAAAAATTACCTACCAAAACCAAAATACTCACTAAAAAAATTTAATAACATAAAATTTTGACGTATACATGTTTCCTTGAGGATGGTGTAATCCTCTCACCAGCTGCGGGGGTGATGTTCCCCCGATCACCTCCCTGCGAAGTTAACATAGGAAATTTAATAAAAAAATTATAATTATCTTCTAACAAAAAAAACCGAAAAATGTTAAAATAATTAATAAAAGGTTAGGTAAATTGTTGGATGTACAACATCCATACTAACAGTGTTTGTGTCTACTTGATTCAAATTGTAATTAATAATCAACTCTTCCCCATCAACTATTGATTTAATGGCACATACAAAGACACAGTTTTCTCCACGCCCCTCAAATATGCAGTTGGGTTGCTTAAGTGTAGACCCTAGTTGTGTACTGTTTATAAACCCCGCAATATTCCCAGTTGTATTTGGCCTTCCGTCAATGTACAATGTTGCTCCTTTATTTTGATATTTAGGCTTTCGGTTGTAAATAATTTTTTGACAAGCCATATCTATGCATGCTTCATGTATATTGGACGAGGTGCATCTAATAAATGTAGTTGTAAGAGGGTCCAACATACTCCATCAATTTTGTACATCTATCGTAACCGACCTTTATGCCATCCATGCAAAACAACCCCAATCCATGTAATGATGTCATTGCAATTCTATATATCCTCTCATTCACACAAAAATTAGTGTTGACTTGAGGAAGATCCCTAGGTACCCATTATTTCAGTAGATGTTTGTATCTTATGGGCACCTCAATGTCTCCTATTGTCTCATCATCATAGGAACATGGCCCCACTCCTGTGAGAAAAAATTTCATGCATTTATTGAATTTTCTTCTGATCTTCTGACATCTACTTGATCTAGCCCTTGTATACCTACTAGATTTCTCACTTTCCTCTAGCCTTCCTAAACTACCCTTGCTCGAGGAATATAGGTATGAAAAATACCTATTTGGTTCTGCCTGCACCATGGCTGGAAAAAACTTGGCAAATAAGAGCCAAATACCAACAAAAACTTGGATAGACTTATAAGCATGACATAATAGTGATATCATTATCTTGAATAATATAAATAATTCCCTAGTATAACATTTCATCACATAGTTCTTTAACACAAGATAGATATCAAGTGGTTCCATAGCTAATGCTTCAGCCAATTTATTTTAAAATACAAACTACATTTTTGACAAAATTTGTAGGTGTAGCTTTTTTAATATTTTGTTTCCTCGCCATAAATATTAAAGACCCACTTTACGGATCTCAATATATATAATAAAATCATTTGATAATATTTTGTAACTTTTTCAAAATAAAAATAGGTGTTCCTTGATATTCAATAGTGAATCAAAGGTAACTTGTACATAGTCTTGACAATACGTCATTCCAGACGTGAGAGGAGATAAGTATCAAAAAATTTCCCAAGGGGGGGAGGCAGAACCCAGAATACCAAGATGACTAAAGCAATAATGCCATAGGGAGAACATAAGGAGCCCAAACACATTATCCAAGGAGGAACCGAGGGTGGAGAAAACACACCCTGTTGTAATCTCACAGATCACATAAGGTTACCAATAATACATACTAAAACATACATAAATATCAACAGAGACAAGAGACAAGAATAGATAGGATTAAACAGATTATATTATTATAATGAGTTCATACAAGGCAGAGAACTAAACTGAGTTCTTGCTTGGCTCAACAGCCTAATATATACAAGTTACAAACAGTTACAAAATAACTACCTGTCGGTTCGGTGAACCGGCACGACTGTTAGTTAGCCGACCTAATCTTTCTAGTTAGTCGGCCGATCGACTTAGTCGGCTGATCGACTAAGCCGGTCTTCATTCAAGTCAACTTATGTCGACTTGCTCCTTCTACATCCCCCCCCACGGACAAAACGTTTCTTCGTCCCGAAGAAACAGGGAGGTACAAAAAAACGAACTCTTGTCGAACCATTCAAACTTGCTCTTGCTGTGGACTGTGCAGGCGGATGGTCGGTCTCCTCTGGATGCAGACTTCGACGATAGCTGGAGCTGTGATGGCAAGATGATGCTGAAAGTCAGTCCAACTCTGCAATGCCTTCTGGATATCGATTATTAAGGTAGTGAGACTTGAAAGGATCGACATCTTTTCGGACATCGGCATTTCTGCGATATTCTCCATGTTGGGACCCAACAATTGGTTTTGCTCTTCTGCAGCCTTGATGAGTCATTTCATCTATGGGCAGATGATGTCGACTTTCTCTAAGTTGGGAAGGGCCTGTTGAACCCACTGATGTGCCTCTTTTTCTAGCTTCTGCAGTTTGTTGGTCTCCATCACAATTTGTTCTTCAATGGTCTGCCTCAGTTCTACCTCTGTCGACTTCCAGCCCTCGAAATCCTGAATGCCCTGTCGTGCCTGCCTTGTCTGCTGATAGACCTACCCATAGTGATTAGGCCAGTCTTGTAATACTTCCTCAGTGAAAACTAATTCTTCCATATGATCCCGTAGAACCTTGTATGCCTCCGAGAATGTAGTGTGTTGGGCCAGGAGCAGTCGAACAGTCTCCTCCTTTTGTTCTTCCTTAGTCTCTTGCATCCGGGTCTGGACGGTCGATACCATCGTCTCGAAGAGCTGATATGCTCTTTCGAGTGGTCGATCTGTGTCGACTTCGATAGGGCCTGGTATCATGGTCTAGACTAGAGCTCTGCATCTATCGAGAAACTCGACTTCTTCTGCATTTTTGGCGACAAGCTCTTTATTTTTTTGATCTGTCCTTTTCTTTGACTCTTTGGCCACAGTTTTAAGGAGTTGGCCGACCTCTGTGTCGTCCAAGGAACTTGCATCCCTTAGGCTAATCCGGAGACCATATGTTTTATGGTGCTCTTTCTTTTTCTGTTGTTTGTCTGTCTGTTGCTCTTGGGTATCTGCAGTAATTGAGGTTGGGTCCGTGGTTGGTGGAATGGAGGTCGAGGGTTTTTCTGGTTGGTTAGGTGGTATAGAAATCGGGGGTGTTTCTTTTTGAGGAGGTGGTATGGCCACTTCCGGTTGTGAAGATAATGGTGGCTGTGATGGGTTTGGCTGTAATTCTGGTGGTGGGGATTTTGACGGTGGTGGTGGTGGTGAAGGAGGTTGTGATGATGGTGGTGTTGGGGACGGAGTGGGGGTATGGACAGGGGTCGAAGGGTTGGCGGGAGTGTGTTGTGAACTGTGGCCGGAAGAGATACCTGCTTTTGAAGGTGTAGTGGGTAGGTCATCCTGGGCGTCGGTGTTGATTGGCTCTGTGACCGACTTTGATGTTCCTATTACGTCACCTTGTTGGTCTCGGGTGAATTTCATCGTAACAGTTGCATAGGGATTTTTGCTTGCATAGAGAGGAGCTTTTGTTTGTATTTTCTGGGCCAACTTAAACAGTGTAGGAAGTGTCACGAAGAAAGCTTTAAGCTCAGCGTCCTGGTCGACCCTAGCTTTGAGTGCCTCTGGGATGGCGCTTGGATATTCTTCATGGGGACTGTCTGCCTGCTGTAGTGGTGCTTGCTCCTCGACTATGGTTTTTGGGGATGGGGGGGGGAGGGGTCGACACAAGGTCGACCACATTTTCAGGTGTCGGTGATGTTTTTGCTTTCTTTGGCCGACCCTCCGGAGCTCCTATGTCCAGGTACCATTGAAACTAAATTTCAACTGATACTTTATTTGCACAGGCATCCTCGACAATGTCGACGGCCGCGGCTGCTAGTTCCTCCTCATCGTTGGATGAGTTAGCCAAAATAAGCTTGCGCTTACCCCTACCTTGTTGCAGTTTTTGGGCTTTGATTTTTTCCCTGGCGACAGCTATCTCCTTAGCCAGCTTCTTAATGATGCTTCTGGATAAAGCATATTCCGGTTCATTGCCTTTGACTTCACCTGTCGGTATTTGAGTGGGGTCGACGGTTGCTGGAGCCGGAGGAGTTGTCTGTTGCTATGGTTTTATTGTTTGTTGTTGTTGTTCTGTCGGCTGGGGGTCGACTACCTTTGCAGTCGGAGGTTTGACAGTGATGTGTACCCGACTAGTGGGCACGGACGGCGTATCCTCCGACACAAATGTGCCGATGTATAAGTTGAGCTCGTAGTCTTCTTATTTTTCCTGGTCGGTGAGTGGCTCTATGATGGAGAAGTCGACCTGTTTGGCAGCCTCTGGAATTGGTATCTTTTTCTGCGCTTGTCGGGTCAACTCTCAGAAAATCTAGTCGACCGTCGGATAGTAGTCGAGGTCCTGGGCTTTGGGGTCTTGACCTCGCATGTACCATACTGATGTATGATCAAGTTCTAACTGGATATGAGACTCAGTAGGGAGATTTCATCGGATGTTCTGGGGCACCCTCCACCTCATCGTGCGAACCTTCAACTGCTGGAACCAGTTTTCTAGGAAGACTTTCCCCTGTGCTAGCTCATACAGGGTTCCTTTTTGTGAAAAAGGTTTAAAGCAGTTCATTTGGAACTTGGTCGGCGCCCAGAAGACTGGACTACCTTCCGGAAAAAAATGATACATGATAATCCAGAGAATAAGCGATGGGAATTTGATGATACCTCTCGTCTCTTGACAGCGTTCGCAGATGGTTTTGATCATGTCAGCAACATAATCTCCCCATCGGTAGATCCGACCGTCGGTCGCAATTGTGTCGACAGCTTCTAGCATCTCCAGTTTAAGGTCGCTGCCCTGACCTGCCAATGTAATGGTGATTGTTATGATTTTAGCCACGATTTGTGGCGTCCTTGTCACAATCTGTCCGATCATCAATCCTTTGGAGTTATTTCCCGACGGTGAGCCCGTAAGTTCTTGGACTAACCCGTCTTTGATCCCAATAGGTACAGGGCTGCCTTGGTTGGACAGATCCGTAATCTTTGAGATAACATCCCCGGTGATGTCAATCGGCTGGTCGAATTAGAATCAGCCGGTGTGGTAACGACTGATAATGAATTTAACAGCTGCTTCTTTCGTCCCACCGAAGCTTGCCATTAGTGGTGCGTTAGGGTAGTTAAAGATGGTGCTCTTCTGAATTTTCTCCGTGGCCTGGGTCATTCTGTTGTCGACATAGGCCCACTCTTGGATCTCTGTCCAGAGTTTCTGGAAGGGGCCCTCCTGTACCTTTGCATTTTTTATGTTCTTTAAGCGGTTGAGCAAGGGGGTGTCCTCCACTTGCAGCTCCTTTTCCTTGGCTGCAGCTCTGGTTAGTTTGGGTTCCATTGCGTCGGAATGGTCAAGGTTTTGACAGAGTTCTTGGTTTTTGGTCGACTAAAATTGTGGGTGCTCTGAGGGTAATTGCTGTGGTGAATGAACCTTCGACTGTCCATTATTTATAGGCGTGGGTGTGGTTGAGTGTTGAAATGGGTGTATTAATGGCAGACTTGACAGTCCAACTGCAATACTTGAGTGCGAGTTAATGGAGGATCTGTTTCAGCGCTCGAGGCCATCAATGCATGATGGGACTTTCAAAGTCGATGGTCGGTGTCGTTGGTGAAAGTGGTCGACCTGACTGGTCGAAGAAGATGGTCGATGGTGGTGATGTCGGTTGTCGAAGTAGTGAGTTGGTGTCATGGCTTGTTGTGTCGGATGTATTATTTTGCTTTGGAATTTTTCTATCGTTTTATGGGTTTCAATTGACGGTTAAGGTCGTTATTTGATTTTTTATTTTTTTTTCCAGTTTCTGTAACGTTTGAGTCGGGCTCCATTAACAAGCTTCCAAAATACTAGGCCCTGTAATGTCTTTAGTCGGACTGAGCCATTGGGGTTTATTTCGTTGACAATGTAAGGTCCCATCCATTCTGTGTGTAATTTCTTGGGTTTTCCTTTGACTCGACTATTATAAAGTAAAGCAAGGTCGCTGACTGAGAGTTTTTTGTTTTTGATGTTACGGTCGTGCCAGGATTTCTGTTGTTGTTTGTGAATTTCTTGATGCTGGATAGCCATGATTCTATGTTCTTCTAGCTTACTGAGTTGAAATAGTCGGTCCTTTCTTGCCTGTTCGACATCGACATGTATTATCTGTGCAATAATAGGTGTCTGCTGTTGGAAATGTAGGGGGACGATGGCTTCCTGCCCGTAGACTAGTCGAAAGGGGGTTTGATCAGTCGACCGCTTATATGCTGTCCTATATGCCCAGAGAACCGCAGGGATTTTCTCATCCCAGTCATATTTTTTGGTACTGCATATTTTGGTTAACCCTTTTGTTAGTGTTTTGTTAAAAGCTTCAATCGCGCAATTCGACTGAGGATGATATGCAGTGCTTCGTCGGTGGTCGATGTGAAACTGGTCGATCAAATTTTTGATGGTTTTGTTGATAAAGTGTGATCCTTGGTCGCTAATTAATGTGAGTGGGCATCCAAATCTAGTGATAATGTTTTCGTAGATAAACTTAGCAGCTACCTCACTTGAACATGTATCGACGGGTTCAGCTTCTGCCCATTTGGTGACATATTCCACTGCCGTGATAATATATCTTGCACCTGATTGTTTGGCTGGGATAGGAAAAAGTCCTATGAAGTCTATAGCCCAAATTTCAAATGTGAGACTAGGGTTTACAGATATCAAGGGAATTTCTGTGCTGGCAGAGGTCGACCAAGTCGTTGACATCTATCGCATCGACTAACAAATTTTTTGCAATCGTTGTTGATCGTTGGCCACCATAAGCCCGACTGTTGGATTTTTCTTGTAGTTGTATCCGCTTGAAAATTCGCTCCTACAGGTCCATAGTGTGCTTCATGCATGATTTTTTCTCTCTCATGGTCGAGTACACAACGTCTAAGAATGTCGTCTAACCCCATTTTATACAAAAATCCATTGATAAGGCTGTAGGGTGCAGCCTTCATAGCTAAGATTTGTTTTTTCTTGGTGTTCATACCTTTTGGTGCCTGACCTGTTTCTAAGAACTGAGCTATTTCTTCTAGTTCTTCTGGGACTGCTTCTATACGGAATAGATGTGCATCCGGCAATTCATCATCGACTCCAGTCAGTTCCTCCCCTGTGTCTATACGTGATAGGTGGTCGGGTCCGACATTTAGCTTTCCTGGTCAGACCACTACTTCAAACTCAAATTCTTGAAACAGAAGTAACCATCGACAAATTATTCCATGATGAAGGGGTTTATTAACAAGGTACTTCAAGGCTTTATGGTCGGTATAAAATATGAAAGGGTTGGCCAATAGGTAATGTCGATACTTTTGGAGTGCAAAGACCATACCTAGGGCTTCTCGTTCAGTGGTCGAATAGTTCCTTTCATCCTTATTGATTTTTCGACTGCTGTACACTATAGGGTAATCCATCCCATCATCCCCTGGTTGAGTAAGGATGGCTCCAATTGCGATGCCTGATGCATCAATATGCACATGAAATTTGGTCGACCAGTTTGGAAATTTAAGTATGGGATCTTCGACCAGTTTTCTTTTCAATTTGTTGAAGGATACTTGGCATTCTTCTGTCCACTTAAATTCTTGGTCGTCTTTTAGTAATTCTTCTAGAGGGTAGGTCATGTTTGAATAGTGTCGTATGAACTTCCTATAATATCCTGTGTGGCCCAATAACACCCGGACCTGTTTAGGGTTTATTGGGGGTTTTAGGTCGAGGATGACTTTAATTTTGGCAAAGTCAACTTTTATACCATCTTTGCAGACAATATGCCCTAAGAGTATGCCTATAGGAGTCATAAAGATACATTTCTTAATGTTTAGGGAGAGTTGTATCTGTCGACATATTTCCAGCATAAGTCGGAGCCATGTGCAGTGATCCTTTAAGGTGGAATATATAGTCTAGTCATCGAAGTAGACTGCCATGGTTTTATAAATGTATTCCTGGAAAGTTTTGACAACAATTCGGGAAAACACTGCAGGTGCATTCTTTAGCCCAAAAGGCATAACTCTATAAGAAAAGGAACCAAATTCACAGACAAATGTTCTCTTCTTTTGATCTTCTTTTGCTATGGGTACTTGGTTGTATCCTGAAAATCCATCTGTGAAGGAGTAGCATTCATGGCCTGCCACTTCATTCAAGATTTCATCAGCGTAGGGGGTTGGGAATGGATCTGTTAGTGTGACTTTGTTAAGCTCTCTAAAGTCGACACAAATTCTTAACCTGGTCGGGTCATGTTTCTTAGGTTGAAGGACCATGGGGCATGCCCATTCAGACTGGACGATGGGGTAAATGATCCCTGCTGCTAACATGTTGTCTATTTCCTTCTTAACTATCTCCTTATACTTATGAGCTAGTTTATAAGGTCGTTTCTTGACAGGTCATACATCACGTTTAGTGTCTATTTTCATTTCTCCCATTTCTTGTACTAACCCTTTTAAGTCTTGGTAGTCCCTTGCAAAGACATCTTGGAATTCTCTAAGTAAGTTTATGATTTTGGTGGTTTGGTGTTCATTCTAGTAGTCCCCAATCTTAGCTATTTTTGGACGGTCATCTTTTGAAATGTCGACCTCCTTAGTTTTCACTTTGGCATCCAACCACTCTGGTGCTTTAGCTTCATTGATCGGTCGACTTCCTTCTTTGAACTGTGAGAATGTAGCCGGAAAGTTGACTGCAGTCATTCTGTCAAGGTCGGGTTTGTCTGTGGTCTCGAATTTCAAGATTGAGTGGATTGGTTTGTTAGTTTCAATGTGGTCAGGTTTTTATCTAAAGCTCTTTCCTGTGGTGTGTTCATTTTCTAAGTGCAAGCGGGTCGACTGTGGCCTAGATGCAGTTTGTATATTGTTACAATCCTTGACCTTTCGGTGGGTCTGGGAGGGTTGAGTTACGGTCGGTTGGAGAAAGTGTTTGATTTGTTGGGTTGTCTTGGCCAGTGTTTGATTTTGGGGTATGAACTGAAAGTCCTTGATAAATTTTTCTCTCAATTCCTGCATAAAAGAAGGTTTCTCCTCTAGCTTCCTCCATCTTATACTATTTATTGGGTAAGTCGTCTAAGTTTGAAGGAAACAAATGGGGCCAGGCTCGCTCGTCTTTGTAGCCAAGTCTTCTCCACTCCTTTTCACAAGTCCTAATGTGGTCTTCAGGGTTTTGACCTTGGGTAAAGATAGGGATCTGGGCTGCCTGTGTTAACTTTTTCCCTCCAAACCGTTCTACAAAGAAGGTTGAAGCAGTTGTCCAGGTCTGTAGTTTTGACTGATGGGTGTCCCACCATCGAGCTGCTTGACCTTTAAATGTTTCCACTAAGCTTTGAAGTCAACCATGTTCTCCAATATTTTTAGATACTTGTTCAACGTGCATGACTGGGGATTCCCTCTCCTTATACCGGGGTAGTTGAGTAGTGTTTAAGTTCGTTGGTTGTAAGGTAGGGTGTTCCCTTAGTTTCTTTTCAAAAAATTTAGGGATAATTGATACGATGAAGCACTGTTGGGTGGGTTTTTTCTGTACTGTTTGTATATTCCAGCACCCTCTTTCTTGTGTTTCATAATTTTCCATCTCCCAGTCATATAGTTCAGCATCTGAGTTATAACCAACTGAGTCTTGGTTACCTAGGTAAAGTTCCCCATGAATGTTTGGTTCTGTGTAGTTGGTATTGTTCTGGATCTGGTAAAGTTGTCTGATATCGACTTCCTCATCTATCGGTTCAATCCAAGGTTTCCCTTGGGATGGATGAATAGGTACGATGACCTTTTGGCCATTTCCTTTGAGCTTAATTCATTCCTTATCTAGGGAGATAGATGCTTTCATATTTCGACCCCAAGGTTGACCGACGAGGGCTGGGAAGGAGCTAGATCCTTCTTTTGGGTCAATAATTTTGAAATCAACCTTAGTCGATATTCCTTTGATGGTTGTAACGACATATTTCCAAACCCCAATGGGTTCAATGAGGCCTTGGTCGGCGATTTTTAGGTAAATGCCTGACTCATAGAGTCGAGGTCTTCCCATCTTTTCCCATGTATCCTGTGTCATGATATTTACCTGAGACCCGAAATCGAGCACCACTTGTCGAACGTGATAACCTTCGATTTCCAGGTCGACAAGTGCGTCGACATCGTTTTTGTCTTTTTTATTTAGGCTGCAAATGTTCTTAGTTTTTTTTCCAAAGTTAGAACTTTTTATTTCGTGTAATAAATCAATGAATTGGGCGATGGATGTGTCTGTTTGGATGAGATGAGTTAATTGTTGTGTCGTGCTAAGTCGACTGGTAATAATGTCTTCTTGCTATGCAATGTCTTGAAATATGTGGGTGGCTTCTTGATAGGTTTGTTTTTCCTTCAGAGGATCCGGATAACCATTTGTGTTTTTGATTTTACTAATTTGGGGGTTATCAGGCCCTGTTTTTGTGCCTTGGCGAGTGACAATATGCAGATTTTTAGTAGTTAATACATCATGCTTTTGTACACACGACAAGACATTAACATTTTTCTTCATATTGATTTTTTCTAACATAGTAGGACAATCCTCCAAGGAGTGATCACCTACTACGCAATGTGTACAGAATTTAAGGTCAGTTCTGTCCTTGTACGGACAGTCTGCGCATCGGTGCCCTTCTTTATAGCAGATGAAGCACTGGGAGGGTCGACGAGTTCGTATGTCGTGATTCTCGACTAATCGACCTCTTCCTCCAAACCCTTGTCATCGATTGTCGTACCGGCGTTCATATCGTCGGCCTTCGGTTCTTTGTCCATTCTGGTTGTTTGTATTTCTTTGCTCGTTGTTTTGCGCTACTGCGTTTGTTTGGTAGACCGCCTGATAGTTCTGTCGGTTTTTCAGATTTAGCTGACAGTCGGCGGTATTGTGACTTTTTGTCTCACAGATGGCGCATCAGGAAGCCTTTCCGTTCTTCATGTTGAACGGACAATATTTCGTAGAATGATCTCTGTGCTCCTGGAAAATGTTGTAAAATGCTTTAGTTTGCACAAAGCGGACGTCTTGTCGACTGTAGTCGTGTCGACAGTTATCTTTCGTGTGTCTGGTCGTCGAACATTTAGTACACCATATTTCTTGATTCTTGAGGGTCAGTTCTTTCAAATACTTCTATACATTCTCAAGTTGTTCCTCTAGTCTGTGGTCTGTCAGATAGGCAGGTATATCTTTGTCCATTTCCACCTGCAGAGCTTTGGTCAGCGCATCTTCATATGTCTTGAATGTTTCCAGAATGATATGTTAGCGTACTTTCTGTGATAATCCTACAAGGAACCATTGAATTAGTAATTTCTCATCAATAACATAATCTAACTTGCTCAATAGGTCCTTCCAACGTTTGTCATAGTCACGGACTGTCTCCCCTAGATTTTGTGACGTTGTCTTAAGCTTTTTGGCGGCCAGGTGCTTGGCCTCTGGGGTTTTGAAGAATGATAAGAATTGTGCTTTTATCTTGGCTTTCGTGGCTCTGGGTTGCCTTTCCGAAAATGTCATGTACCAGGTCAGGGCCCTTTTCCTTAAGGCTCCAGTGAACTAAGCCATTTGTCTGTCTTCATCTGTTACCCGGTTTGCTTCCCAGGTCAACTCGCAGATGAACCAATGTCATCTGGGGTCTTCATCCCCCTCATACAGAGGAATGTGAGCTGATTCGTGACCCATGTCTGGATCACTTTCACTACTCTTAGAATTTGGCGGTGTTGGAGGTGTGGGTGGTGGTGAAAGTGGTGGGGTTGTTGATGTGGTCGGGCCTGCGAAATTTTGGTTGACGAAACTTGTACTCCCATCGATGGTCTATTCGTCTTCGACATACAGTGGGTTGTTGTGGACTTGTACTGTCGATGATCCACTGCAACTTTGTGTGCACAGGTCTAATTCTTTGACTTCTTCTAAAGCTATATGTGGTGGGGGGGGTGCTCCTTCATGTGTCGGTAAGAGCAAGTGGATACTCCGAAAGGATGGTGCTGTTTGAAAGGTCACCCAGTTCCCTTCGACCGGTCGGCGTATGACGAGATGTCGACCCAGGTATGGTTCGTCCCCTAGGCGGCTCCAGATAGTAATGTCACTAGCTCGTAGTTGGAGGTCTTCTTCTATAATATTATGTATTCTAGTATACGGATTTGTCGGAGAAAGGGTTATTCCATCGTCGGGAGATTTTAATTGGAGAGCTTCTGGCTGCTCTATCCACACTTCTTCCTTCATAGGGGACACCTTTTTCTCTACACCTTCTTCCTGTCAGTCATGACTCGACTCTGGCGAATTCTCTTCATGGTCATTCTCCCTAGGGTTTTGTTCTTTGCGCATCTCTGCGGCTCTGTCGCTTCTTGCTTCCCTTCTCTACTGTCTCTCGTCCCTTTCTTGTTTCTGAATGTCCGACATACTTTCGTACAGTACTATTTTCTTCAGGTCCTCTACGGTCGACTTTTCATCATTGGTGACAGCTATCCTTTTTAGGTCGACTAGGATCCACTATACTCTACCTCCGACACATGACTAGCTACCCCCCCATAGCCTACCTGACGCTTTTTAGAAAGCCCGGATAGTTCTGTCTATTTGGTCAGGAAGTAGTCCCACTCCCTTTCTGCAATAAACTTCTCCCACTTCCTCTGTTTTTCCTCCCAGTTGGTGTTTGGTGGCTGTTCGCACAGTGGTGGTCTAGGTTCGACGATGTGGCCTGCTCCATTCTCTATCAAGAATTTGAACAGCAAAGTCAGCAAGGTGCACAAGAATTGTTCGGCGAAATCTGTGTAGAATTTTGCTTTGACAATTTCCACTGACGTCCTGTCTTCGACCGCTTGCTCCTCACAGAAGTCGGCGGCAATTTTCTCAAACCACTCCGACAAATTCGTTCGTCCTCCTCGGAACAGTTTATCTAGAAACTGTTGTTCTTTAGTCATGTCCGGCTTTCTCATCCAGTAGTTGCTTCAATAGTTGTGGCACTGATTCGACAAACTTCTCATGTGTCTCGGTGAAAAATCTTGCCTTGGCTTCAGTGACTGTTAATCTGTTCCTTCTTGCGTAATTTTGCAAGTAGTTCACAATTTTACGGTCCCACCAATCCTTGATCTCCTGCTCTGGTATCATATGTGAGCATATATTCTAGTCATGTACTACCGACAACGGAACCAATGTTGTAATCTCACAGATCACATAAGGTTACCAATAATACATACTAAAACATACATAAATATCAACAGAGACAAGAGACAAGAACAGATAGGATTAAACAGATTATATTATTATAATGAGTTCATACAAGGCAGAGAACTGAACTAAGTTCTTGCTTGGCTCAACAGCCTAATATATACAAGTTACAAATAGTTACAAAATAACTACCTGTCGTTTCGGTGAACCAGCATGACTGTTAGTTAGCCGACCTAATCTTTCTAGTTAGTCGGCCGATCGACTTAGTTGGCTGATTGACTAAGTCGGCCCATCGACATAGTCGGTCTTCGTTCAAGTCGACTTATGTCGACTTGCTCCTTCTACACACCCCTAGGGGATGAAAACAAAATCTATATCCCCAGCTAAAACAAGAAAGACGCTAATGTATCCCATAGTCGAAAGAACCAAAAAATACTATGCCACATAAATAAAAAATCTCTTAAAAGAGTTTTATCATGCCTTCCTTAATGATTTCTCTTTCTAAGAGTTACAAGAAGGAGAGGAGGAAAAGTTTCATATTCAATGTTTCCTTGGATAAACGGTATGCACTCATATTTTTGTCTCTGTAGACATGCCTAAAGTCATCTAACCCACGAATTGAAGTCATTGGTAGTATAGCATATATGTCACATTTAATGGATATTTGACGAAACATTTCACTACATAGATGTTGGAAATCCGATGAATACTCCTTCATAGAGGTCGAAATTTCCAATATGCAACATGTAGTAGTAGATTCTAATTTTTGAATATGTCTCTCATCCACTCATCCATGTCAAACATGAAGAGCAGCTAGGGATTCATCCTAAATACTCATGAAATCCTTAGAAATTCCTAACGAGGTCGAGCATCACCCTAAACCCTCACGACACCCTCCTGTACACTTCTAGCATCACTATCTCCATCTCCAAGCAGACAAAGTAGATGCCAATAGCATAAAACCTATTTGGGAAACAATATTGTTCATAAGGGAAACACCTAATTTGTCCATAGAAAGTCACGGGAAGCCCAGTATTGGTCCATACAGTTACGGGAAGGCTTAGAACAGTCACAAGAAATCACCGTACCATTCTGGACTGTTAGGAGAAGATCCGAGCATCCTGTGTCATAGTTAAACAGAAATCCAACTTGTTGCATAGGTTTTGGGCACTTTTGCACAAGTATGGGCCTGAAAACAACCTCAATCTTCATTCACATGCATATTTTAGGGCTAAATTAGCTGTAAATAGTCATGAAAATTACCCTAAGATAAATTTTGGGATACATGAAGGCTAAACAACAGTAAATTTCTGCTTTTGGGCATAATTTCACCTAATGTCAGTCATATATATTGTTCTAGGTGTCTCTCTAATGCAAATTGTGTGAAAATGGACAGTTATGGTTGCCTTAAACCCATCTTTCCTAGTTTTAAGTGGATTTGTGTGTGATACAACAGTAAAAGGGCTAGTTTCCTAGCACACTCGTTATAGCAGTAGCTCTAAAAGAGGGTTGATCCACTTCAAAAGTACATGTTATTGGGAATTAGGGAAGTTCATGGTAGGTATTGTCTCTCAATGAGTAGACATCCACACTCCAAGTGAAAACATGTTGCTCTACTTGGAGAAGGAGTAAATTAATTTCTAATATAAAACGAAGAACATGACGTGATGTGGAAGAAGTCTTTACCTTTTCCAAGTGTTGCAGCAAGGTTTCTTTTAGACTCATACATAAAGTTATAAATTCTTGAAATAGGTGCAGTTGATGCAAGGTTACTTCCTATACCTCTATATAAGACTCTTATACATAGAAGCCAAGTAATTACAGTTGAAATTTAGAAACAAATACGCACTAGACAACACATAAGTCCTGGTAATCAGTCAAATGAAAAGTTTACAGGGTGTTGTTTTGACTTTAAAAGAAGCATACCTCTCTCCGACATAATGGACCCCAAATTATGAAAGAGAAACCTATGACCAATAGTACGATATTGAATTATTGTCTTCACAATATCTATTGGATGCAAGTGCAACCAAAGGCTTACAAACATTCCAGCCAATGCACCTGCCGAAAACCCTAGGGATAATTCAATTGGATTGAATTTCCATGCCAAATTCATAAGGATGTCATAATATCGAATGCACGAGGCCCTTGGGGTCAAGCATACATGTATGCCAACAAAATTTACCCCAATATCCATGCCTGGAATGTGAATAATTGCCTAGAGGTTTTACCCAAGGAAATTTTCAATGGAAAACTATATATATATATATTTGGTTTGAAAGTATTTTTTTTGTGGAAGTTGTTATCCTTGTTAAATAACAATAATTTCCATGAAGAGATGTTGTTGTCCCTACTTTCGATCTACCAGGATTTGAGTAATGTTGGATTTCTCAAAATATTTGGAGTCATTAGGGGACTTGCAGAGATCCATAGAAAAATGGGGGATGCAAGAATAGATTGCTTTTGCACCAAGAAATAGTAAATTGCAGATTACAAATGCATAATGGGCCTATGAAACAACCATAAATTTGATTTTTGGACCATTATGCAAGCTTTATCAATGCAATGGCCTATTTTCATGGATTTAATTGGAAAATTTGACAGAATACCAATGTAATGGACATACACCAACAAAAAAAGGTAGAAAAAATAACATAATTAAACTATAGAGAATTAAAAATGAGAATATTAGTCTAAGAAAAGATAGCTTTATTGAGTTTTGATGCACTAAAATAAAAAAAAGGAGGGTGTCAACACACCTATAGATTGCTCGAACCTCTTGGAATTGAGTTCAAGGAGAATTCTAGGTTGGAAAAATATCCCCAAGAAGGAAGAATCATATCACCCTAAATAGACCCTAAAATTAAGACTTTGATACCAAATTATTTGAGCACATGAAATAAAATGAGAAACATGGTTACTTGAAGTCTAAACTCAAAACTAAAAATCCTGACATTGTTCCCTCTCAAATAATTAATTCAAAAATGGCCCAAGAGCATAAAACCTCCTACATTGTTGGAACATATACTTCATGGATTTCCATAGAGAATAATATTAAAATCCAAGGTGGGACAAATGTACATTAAAAAACTACTCTAATTGAATCCCTTGTTGTAATAATCATTCCAAATTCAGAAAAGAGTTTGATGGTAGCGTTTTCTATGCCAATCTTATTGTCTTTGTAGGTATGTGATCGTATAGATGTTGCTCGTATACTCAAAGTAACATTAGTCCTACCAAATTTTGAAACAACATCATATTGGAATGGTTCTATCTATAGCTCAGGTATGCGCTAAATTTGATTCTATCTCTAGAGAATAAGATAGAGTTTGGGAAGGGTATGCACTAAATTCCTTAAAAAAACTATTATGTGATATCCTTAGCACCCCATACATCCAAACTAAACAACCCGAATCTCCATTGTTTGTTCGAAAGGTTGGTCTAGAATCCAAAACCTTTCTAGGATAAATTAACCTCTGTTTGTTATAAACCTACTTACAATTACATACTTACATACCGAAGACATTGTTGTACTTTATTTTTTTCAGAAAGAAGCTGTATTGAAGGTGCAATAAATCCCTTAGCATCCTGTGAAGAGAAATTGCAGATAACTTGTGAAGTGAAATTTCATAGAACACTGATAACACTGTGAACAGAAATCAGATGCACCCGTATTGAAGCCATGAATCCCTGTCGGAGAAATCGCATGCAATTCCCAATACACAAATTGTGTTGAGAAATAAAAATTACAAATGGTAAGTGCATAAGCTTCCAGATGTTGACATAAAAATCTAACCTCGTCTATTTATAATATTGTAATTTTGCATGTCAACGCATAGTGCAAAAAGACCCACGAGCTGCTCCTTGTAAGATTCATGCACGGTGAAGGTTTGTGTATGAGTGTTGGTAAGTGACCATGATATACGCCTTGAAAAGGGGATGATAGATCCACTAACTTTTTTATCCCATTTTACTTTATAAATTCCACGTAAGACTTGGGTAATAATAAAACTTTGGGTAAAGGTAAGCCTTTGGTAGTTGATGTAATGGAAAATTTGTATAAAAAAACCATCACTTTAAGATCCTCCAAGGATTGGAACCTCAAAAATTGTTAGCACTAGATATTGCATTGAAGGCTATGCTCGCCAAGTGGTGGGTTTCTCATAAGAAGTCTATTTCAGAATGGCCTCAATGTCAGTGGTTGCTAGAAATCAGATTTGGAGAAAATATGTCTTATACTGGAAAGATATATACGAAATTGAAAAATCATGTCAAGCATATTGAAAATTATCATGTGACATGGAATACATCACCATTACATGAATGGTTTCATCATTTTATACATACTTTGGATATGATATTGAAAAATGGGTACACATCGGTTGAGCTGTGATAAGAGACTATAGAATGGGAGGAGGTAGCTATAGTTTCATACATACTTGCAGTTTTGTTGATGACAGTCCAACGATTGATGTTTCTTTGCAAGTTATAAGAACCAATATATTTGAAGACATCTATGTTCTGATGTCGAGTTTCCTACAGAGAAGCACAACAGTTTAGAACTAGATGGAATGTTATAACATAACCGGTGAATCTGATCATGGTCATCCATGCGACATACATATTGCTAAGTATGAGGGTAGTCGATAAATGGAGGGATGAGGCTTATAAAATGACACATTTATGAATCCCCTCATAAAAAAGAAGGTGAATATTGGCTCTCCAGAATACCTGTAATTTTCCAATATTGGAGACTATTAGGACAATGAGACAGTAGGGAAAATTATAGACTTACTACATGAATTCTAGCATCTATTCCCTACTAATTTTTCAGAGACGAATGTGATTATTGGTGATCTAGGATAAATGAATATCCCACCGAATTACGACATTAAACTTGTCAAGAAATGATCGTATAGACTCATTCTGAGATATAGAGAGAAGGTCAATATAGAGTTAGATGGAATGCTAGATGCAGGAAACATAAAACTCATCAAGATATATGAATGGATTATCCCTATGGTGGTTGATGACAAGAAAACTGGTGAAGTCTATATTTGTATCAATAAGCAAAAATTAAACGATGCCTTCCTACATGATCCATTCTAGACCCCATCCACAGATGAAGTATTGGAAAGGATTGGAGGACAAGAAGTGTACTCATTTACTTATGGATTCTATGACTACCATCAGATAAGAATTGCAAGGGAATTTCAGTACAAGAAAACCTTTGTGACAGAGTGGGGATGCTTCCAATACACGGTAATTCCTTTTGGACTCAAGAATGCCACTACTATTTTTTCTAGAATAGTAGTATCTGCTTTTAATTATTTCATCCATAAATTTCTTGAAGTATATTTTGATGATTGGATGGTTTAGGGGCTAGTGAAAAATCATATTGAGAATCTTAGAATGATGCTCGACCGGTGTAGATAGTTTCATATTTCTCTTAACTTGAAGAAGTGCATTTTTTGTGCTCTTTTTGGTATTTTGTTGGTCATGTCGTCTATTGAGATGGAATATTGATGGACCCTACCCAATATTGTGGTTATTGTTAACCTACCCCCTCCCATGACAGTTAAACAGTTGAGGACTACCTTGGTGCATTTGAGATATTATAGAAAACTTATCCAAGGGTAATGCTGAGGTTACAACTCTAATGGAAAAATTGTTGAAGAAATATGTTAAATTTCAATTGAATGATCAGTGTCAAGAGAGCTTAGATTTTCTCAAAGACAAGATGGTCTCAACTCATATCTTGGTATTCCCATACTGGAAAAAATAATCTCATGTACATGTCAATGTGTCATCTGTCGCGCTCAAGGTCATACTTGCATAGCTAGGTGAGGGTGCTTTTGATCACCCCATTGCATTTGCTAGTAGAAAGTTGTCGATGGCAGAAAATAACTATACCACCACTGAGAGGGAGGTACTTTCTATAGTATATTATCTCTAGAATTTTTGACATTATTTGCTAGGAGGTCATTTTAAGATGTATACAAACCATTCTACATTGAAATATTTGGTCAATAAGCCAGTGTTGGGGAAGGATATATGTGGATAGATTCTCCTATTCCAAGAATTTTATTTTGAGATTATTGTTAAGCTAGCTCGATTGAATTCAAGACCTGACCATCTGTCGAGGTTAGAAAGTGGAGAAGATCATGTTCGTCTTGACGATAGTCTTCCTGGGGCACTGTTGTTTATGGTTAAGATGATTGATGATCACTAAAGAGACATTATACATCTCTTGATTACAAGATATACACCAGAAGGATTCAATACAACACAGAACAAGAAATTAGTTCTAAAAGCTATATATTTCAAGCTCATCGCTGAGAAATTGTATAAGATGGGATCAAATGAAATACTATGTCGATGTGTATTGGAACATGAGTGACCAATGGTGATGAATGAATCACATGATAGTGTCGAAGGAGGAAACTCTGCAGAAAAAGAAACAGTGCGCAATATTTTACAAGAAATATTATGGTGGCCTACTCTGCATGTAGATGGTAGAGACTATTGTCGCAGATGTGATATTTGTCAAAGAATTGGAAAACCGTTGCGATGAGATGAAATGTTTATCATACCACAAGTAAATTTGCATGATTTTGATAAATGGGTTGTTGATTTTGTGGGTCCTATTAACCCACCAGAAAATGAACAGGTGCACGCTATATAATCACTCCTATAGAGTACTTAACTAATGGGACAAAGCAGCGCCAGTAAGAGATTGTACTGTTGTGAGTGCTGCAAGATTTTTATTCGACCATGTTATGACCCTATTTGGATGCCCCAATATTTGATAAGTGATCAAGGCACACATTTTGTGAATCGGTTAATTGAAAAAATAACTGAGGAATTTCAGATTCAACACCCAAAGACAACATCATATCACCCATAAGAAAACGACATTTTCGAAGCGTTTAATAATATCTTGTAGATTGCATTTATGAATTCAATGTTCAAAGGGATACTTGGGATCACAAGATACCTATGGTATTATGGATTATTTCACAACCTGCAAAAATTTGACAAGACAAACTCCATTCAGATTGGTTTATGGAAAGCAGGTAGTCATTCCATTAGAATATATTGTACCTAGTCTTAGAATTATTGAGATCACTAAAATGGCATATGTTGGTGCAATAGAAGATATATTTTCGCAGGTGGTATAGTTGGAAGAAGATCACTTCATTGTCGTTTATCATCAACGTGTCGAGAAGGAGTGATAGAAGGCTTGGCATGAATGCCATATTAAGTTCAAACAATTTCATGTTGGTGATTTTGACCTTCTATATGAGAGTAAATTTTTGAAGCATCCTGAAAAGCTTTGAACACACTAGTTGGGACCATATATTGTTATTCGCATCACCGATGGAAATGCGGTCTGAATACATAAGCTAGATGGTACACCCTTTAATGGGTTGGTGAATGGAATTCATCTAAATCGTTATCAGTATATCCACACTTAGATTGACTGAAAAGATAGTGATGAAAAAAAAATTAATTATATACAGTTTTTGTCGCAAGTTTACAATTTTGTCGCAATTTTCAAGATGTGTCTCAAGTGTAGAATTATGTCACAAACTACATGTCTATTTCAAGATGAAATTCTATCACAAGTGACAGTTGGAGGGTAGTTAATTTTAGGTAATGAGATATTCTAGTGGCACGATTTTGGTCACATCTACCATTAATGGATAATAACTACTTGTTTTCATTATTAGTGAACTGATGGTTGGATTGGAGTTTTATTGGAATAATGGGAAATATTTCCCCATGTGATAGAATTAGCCACCACATTTTCCATTTATTGTCTACTCACATGAGTGAATGACTTCCTACATGTAGAAACCTAGTTCATCTTCGCGCCAAAGTCTATTCATTCACTTTTATCCAACTAACTAATTTCTTGAGCCGACATGTCTGTATGCAACCTCTTTGAAGACAAAGCCATTTTATTATTATGGAAATCCCTATGTCGAGAACCAGTACCATTCATGGATCTAGATGGAGGTTCCCCCTTCCATGAACATAGTCAAATAACCTCTAGAATTTATGCCATGATTGGTGTCGGTTGTCCCCCCAAGAAAGAAGAGAATTGGTGAAGGAAATGTTCCTCAACAAAGAGTTAAATATACCAATGATGCAGAATAAATAGTATCTATGTCAGTGACCTTGTTACCTGGACATATTCCCCCTAGGATAGATGATTCTCCTCGTATAAATATTAGCAAGAATTCCAAGTATCCACTAGTCAAGCCATCCATCCTGAAAGGTTCCCATGTAACGATAGACATTTTTCCAAATCTTAAGAATATGGGATTCACATACCACAATCTACATAAGTTTCTTAAACTCTCCATCTCACAATACATGACCTCTGTGCGAGAAAATGAAGAAGGAATTATTCACCTTGTTCCAATGGAGTCGACACGAGCACTAGAGAAGTTGGGCATACTGTCGTTGATGCACATGCCCCATTTTGGTTGCACGGAAGAAGTTAATACGTGTGTCAAACAATTTCTAGTTTACTTCCATGGAGTATTCCTCTAGTTGGATTGTGTTTGAATTATTGAACCATTGATTTACAGGCAATGAGTGCAATTGAAAGGTAGAATTTTGCAGATAAAACTTACAAGAATTTATCAGTAAATTACAACATTAATATTCATTAAATTCTAACAATATACAAAAATGTTACAATAAGGAGAATTTGAATCATGTGGATAAGATTCAAATCTACCAACTCAATCCTGACTGGTTGGCTAACTAGAAGTGTCTAAATCACTATCGAAGCTCACTAGTCTAACTGCACATGTCTAATTTAGTCTATCAATCAGTTAAACCAGTTAAACTAATGACACAGGTGAGAAATGGAGCCTACTCACATGCAACTCTTCCTCTTTGGTAAATAACTTGCATAAACTCTTCTTCAATTTGCAGCACTATGCAACAACATGGTTCTTCTGTGTAACAACATCCTGAAGTTGTGCATGTGAACCTCTCAATGTTCTTCTGATCTGATGGATGTTGTATTTATTTGTTCTTTTAGGAGGAGGAATGGAATGATCAATTTTATTCTTCTATGGGACAAATGGTTGATCATTTTCTATCATCAGGTAGTACTTCCTAGAAACTTGTTGCACCACTTTGTAGAGAGTGAATCTATGTGAGAGATTACAACATGCTCATTCTGATACTGGTACCTTGTTCTTCTTATGTCTTCTAGATTCCCAGCACCATCCCCTGTTACACCAAAATATTGCACTCTTGATCCATGTGTTAACCCTTTACCTAATCCCCAAATTTCTCTTTGCTAAACTGGATTGATGTTGAGGTTTGTTCTGCCTTTTTTCCCTCTCTAGTAAGGTCGTCGCTCTTATCCTTCATGCTAGGTGCACCGATGGTGCTTTTGCCCTTCATGTTAGGTGCACAGATGTCGGCACTCTGTCTCCCACTGCTAGTTGCATCATCGGTGCTTTTTCCCTTTTTGGAAGGTGTGCCGGTGTTGTTTCAAGGGAAAAAAATGGAGCTTTGAGACCCTTCTTGAAGGTGGATGAGGTGGATATCTATCCCTATCATCTAGGTGAGGTGGCATTTGGTTCCTAACCTATAGGGAAGATCCATTTGATCCCTCCTCCTAATCCTCAACCTATTCTATCCCTTTAGCCTTATAAATTGAACCCTCTCTCCATTTGGAAGGGAGGAAGGACTATGGTAATCTTATGCTGGTGGAATTTCTAGGTGGCTTACTATCTTGATTTGGAGGCTTTGGCTTGGATTTTTGCATGGAAATTTATAGTGTTAAGGCTTGGTTGTGACATTCCTACCTTTTGTAATTCTATGTATCTCCTTGATTACATTAATACAAATCTCTTTCCATAAATATTATTGTGTTGATAATGTTTAGAGATTTCTTCCTTAACTGTTAGCTTAGATCAATTATATGTTTGGATACACATATGATATTTGATTGTTTCCACTTGCTTTACAGGGTTTTGCAGCTGAAGATTTGAGAATTCTGGAGCTTGGATCAACAAAGAGAGAAGAGGATTCTTATATTGCAGGTAAGTGATCTATATATTAACTTGCATTTCTGATTGATATAGGAAAGTAGATTGTATTCTGTATTTGATTTGTTCTAGATCCACTTGGACTTGGGAGATCTAGCTTGATTATGAATGAGTGGATTTTTCTGAACTGGTTCTTCCGTGTGACAGCATCCTGAAGTTGTGCATGTGAACCTCTTAGTGTTCTTCTGATCTAATGGATGTTTTATTTGTTTCTTCTTTCAGGAGGAGAAATGAAATGGTCAATTTTATTCTTCTGTGGGACAAATGGTTGATCATTTGCTATCATCAGGTATCACTTTCCTAGAAAATTGTTGCACCACACTATAGAGACTGAATCTATGTGAGAGATTACAACATTCTCATTCTGATATGGGTACCTTGTTCTCCTTCTGTCTTCTAGATTCCCAGCACCATCCCCAGCTGCAGAAATGAGATTTTAGGCCCATTTAGGATTATGCCTCTGATTTGGGATAGGGGTTGTATCTAGATATATATTCTCATGAGGTTCGACCTTAATATCAATAGCATGTTGATCTTGTTCCTCTTCATCTAAATCTGAAACATGTGATAAAATATCATCATCAAAAGGAAGTGGAAGAGTGGTTATACCTTCTTATGCTTTAGATGGTGGTAGATCAAACAACTGATCTTATTCAAACTAAACACTGCAGTCAATGAAGAATTTCCTAGTTGCAAGTTCCATTAACTTATATGATTTTTCATCCTTAGCATATCCCAACAATATGCATTCGCTACTATGGGCTTGGAAGGAATTTCTCTTATCCATGGGTATTATGGCCCAAGCTTTGGAACCAAAAAATATCAAGTGAGAGACATTAGGCTTATGCCCATGCAGTGCTTCAAATGGAGTGGCCCCAACCATTGATTTATGACGAACTCTATTATGTATGTATGAAGCACATTTTATAGCTTCAGCCCAAAGAGGAGGAAGATTCTTGTCTTGGAGAAGACAGGTTTCCATCTCCTTCAATGATCTATTTTTCCTCTCAACACCACCATTCTATTGTGGTGTGTATGGAACTGAATGTTCCATACAAATCCCCACTAATTCAGAATAATGCTGAAAATATATTTTAATTTATTCACCTCCATTATCTGATCTATGGACTTTATCTTTTTCCTGAAACTATTCTCAATCAAAGCTTTAAAAAATTTAAAAATTCCAAATACTTCTAATTTCTATTTCATGAAATATACCTAGCACAACCTTGAACAACCGTTAATAAAAGTAAGGAAATACCTAGAACCATTGTTTGATGTTCTAGGGATATGTCCTGAAACATCACTATGTATCAGATCAAGTAAAGAGGCAACTCTATGTGCCTTCCCAACTTCACAACTCTTCTCTAGATGCTTACCTACCAAGCAACTAGGACATACTCCATCTGATGTTTGGATGAGAGGCAAGCCTTCAACCATTTTGTCATTGTGGAGTTGCTTAATATATTTGAAATTTAGATGCCAAAATATCTCATGCCATATCTTGCTAGTGTTGTTAGAATGAGTCAATAAAGTTGTAGGATGTGAAACAAGCAAAAAATGCGAGAACTCATAAGCCTTTGTGGCATTATTAGCAATCCCTTTCTCTATGATATTTCCAGTAGATTTTTTTATGATTTCACCTGAGTCAGATTCGAATGTAACTCTATTGAGAGAGATTGTATGGGTCATATAATAAATATACAACAAATTTGTTGCAAGAGAGGGCACATAGAGAACATTCTTGAACTCGCCATGTTGGATTTTAACTGAACCTATCCCAACAACTAGAATTTGGGAGTCATCCCCCATGTGAATGTTAGTTCCTCATGATAGAGTGAGAGTGGAGAAGGATTCCCCAGAGGAAACCATGTGGTTGGATTCTCCAAAATCAATCAAGTAAGATTTCGATTGAGTAAGACCTGCCTTCAAGGCATGGTATCTCTCGTGATCTTTTGTCGGTGGTCCAGCATCAGACTGCTTCACTACTTTTGGAAGGGAAATATTGGTCTATTCAAGGAGGACTAATAGATGGTCAATTTGCTTCTTCATGCACCAACTTTCAGGATGAAATCCCCTCATACAATATGGACACTTAGTCTTTTCAATTTTTTTCTTCTTTTTGGAACCCAAGGCTCCTTCGAAAGTTTTTTGCTTCTCTTTTCGATTCAAATCAGAGGATTTTGGCTCCTTCCCCTTGTGCTTACCTTTGTCTTGTGCATTGTTTTATTCTAACATTGAAAGAGCTTGATTCTTTGAAGTTTGAAGCACTCCCATTTGAACCAATTTGTCCTGCTCCTATATTAAGGACTCTGCAAAGCCATCAAGAGAAGGCATCTTCCAATTGGGGATAGAAGCTCTTCCAGAATGCAAGGTAGAGATGAAGACATATTAATATGAGCCAAGCTTTCTCAATACTAATAGAACCATATTCTCATATTTCCTCTCTATTCCGCATTGTTTACATTTCCGTGCTAGTGACTTGAATTTTGTGAAAAACTGCTGGATAGTTTTGAAACTACTGGGCTGCAATGTAATGAGCTCATTCTCTAATATGTTCCCTCAAATATTATCTTGTTTTCCAAACAATGATTCTAGATTCTTCCAAGATTCCTTTGGATTCTTCAATCCCTCAAGGTGAAAGAGAAGATCATGGGAGATATGAGTGCATAGGAAGCCAAAGGATTCATCCAACCAATTCAAGAACTTATTTTTCTCAGTAGGGTGATGGGTATCTATCTCTCTTCCCATTTTCATCCTAAACATTCCAATAATTCACAAGGAGACCTGCATATCTTCCCTCCAATCAACATAGTTTAAGGGTGTAAGGATTCAGGGTACAAGAGCTGAGGAATCCATCAATCTTTCTGTTGAATAGTCAATTCTTAAATAAGCTATGTAGGTACCTGCAAGTATCACTGGAAAAACCAAAAAACAATTTGCAATCATGTCAATTTCAATCCTTCCATCTCGACATGTACACTTTCTCAAGGTCCATGATACCTGTAGAGACTTCTCTAGACGAATCCAAAATTAGAAAGGAAAATATTACAGGATTTATGTGGAAACCCAGTTGCTTCTGGTGTACAATTGAGATCAAACAAACTTGCTACTAGCCTGAACAAGGCTCTGATACCATGTTTGAATTATTGAACCATTGATCTACAGGAAATGAGTTCAATTGAAAGGTACAATTTTGCAGTGGAATAGTAAGAACAATGTGCACTGAATAAGACAAATTTTACATAAAACTTATAAGAATTTATCAGTAAATTACAACATCAATATTCATTAAATTCCAGTAGTATACAACAGTGTTACAATAAGGATACTTTGAATCATGTGGATAAGATTCAAATATACCAACTCAATCCTGACTCGTTGGATAACTATAAGTGTCTAAATCACTATTGAATTTCACTAGTCTAATTCCACATGTCTAATTTAGTCTATCAATTAGTTAAACCAGTTAAACTGATGAAGTAGGTGAGAAATGGTTCCTACTCCCATGCAACCATGCAATACTAGAGCTAGCTCAATTGAAAGACATATAACTGAATGTAATTGGAGGTTAACTTAGCACAACTACCTACCTAACACAACCAACTGATGGAGGCTACTAGTGGCACTCAGAGTGGCTCCTAAAATGTACGGAAAGGAACTGGTGGCTCCAAATGGTACACTGGTGGAGCCAATGGCACTAGAGGCACCAAACTCAAGCAAATGACTCCTAAGTTAGAAAAGATGATATAATAGACTATATATGGAAAAGGGAGGATTATGAATCCTAACATATCAATGAATTTTTGTGAATGTCGACCTGATAGGTTCAATCACTAGAATTCCTCTTGCAAGGGTAGACCCATCACCATTCTTTATCGAAAAGGAGAAGGAACTGGGACTAGTCAACTAAATGAAGGATAAATACAAACTTTCCAAATATAAGAGAGGCTTCTCCATTGCCTCTATTAATGAAAATAATGTTCAGTTTGCAACGAAAAATATTATCCAGCACGCTGCTCAGGAAGATGTGACTAAACCAGTGTACTGTTGGAACTATTGTAGTAACAGAGAAGCATGTTGTGGGTGTCCAGATGAAGTGCTTGATGTACATGTTGAAGGATTTGTTAGTAGATTCCACCAATTCTCAGGATAAAGCTAATCTATTTACCTATTTGTGGTTGTTAATTTTGATATCATTTTTCGCATGGGATGAAATAAAAAAATACTAGAGGGTGGACGTGTCTATGCCATGTCGAGGGGAGCGATACCAGAACTTCTGGTATGTGAAGGATAATCAGTGCTGAAAGAAGGAAAATAGAATTGAGTTTTACTCACATGCTGATGCACTAAGGAATCACATCGTGAACCAAGCATGAATTGTTGCGGAGGATGTCCAATGGTTCCACAATATTATTATAGTTTCTACCAAGGCTCAATACATCTATTTATAGTTGCAACAAGACCTAGAGAACCAATTCTTGGCCACTTAATTTCAGGTAACATATGAAGACATTGAGACAATCATTCAGGACTATCCCAAAGGGTGGAGACAACCTATCTCATATGATCAACTATCCGTTGAAATTGGCCCACAATAAGACATGACATTGGGATATCAGGGAGGAGATCAACAAGGATAATAAATCCCATGCATTTCCCCCTTTGAAAGAAAATAAGAATCTAGCATGACCCCGACAGATCCAAAATTAGGAGACAAGAAAAAAAGATCCAAAGAATCGAAGAATAGTCATAAGAAACAAAAATATGATAAAACATCTGGAGGTGGTGGCCTTACCAATGATGACTACAATCTCCTTACTGATCGAATGGAGGAATTTTCCCATGAGTCTTGTAATAAAATTAATGAGAGAAAAATTTACTTGGTCGAAGGAAACACATACTTACTGCATACTCTCTGTGTCACAATAAAAGAAGTTAGAATAGCAGTCATGTGGGAACCATTCCAGACTGAGTTGCAGGAAGAAGTCATTCCTTCTAGATCGACGTATTGAGGTATCGTCAATGCCCCAAAACAAAAAGATTGAAGTGTCTCCTAATGCACTTGATTTTTCCATGACATAACATAATTCCATGATCAAAGACATTGATCATGTAAGTGTTTATTTTTCTATAATTCCTATATGTCTACGACATAATATTCAACAAGATGCAGTAGATGAGATCAAGGAAAGAGAGCATGCAGTGTCTAAATATCTTAAACATTAAAAGAATATCGTCACATCACTCAAAACCAAAGTTAAAGAGATGGAGCAGAAATCACAGAGATGGAAGGAGGATAGGAAAATATTGGATCAAGTTGTCGTGCTCGCCTACCATGATTTCTTCGAAGAGGGATTTATAATTGAAATTATCCCAGTGGCCCACGTTATTCAACTTGGGGAGGTAGCTTCCAAACTCCTCTAATGGATTCCATTGCTAGAAACAAAGCTGGATTTCCAGAGTTGAAGCATGAAGATAGGAAGTAACACAAAATGCGTAAAAGCTTCAAGGGGTCGAGGCATTTTGTGCCAAAGAATATGAACAAGTTTCTTAGTCATGGGAATCCTTAATGGATGATACAGAGTTGGAGCAAGTTATAGAGAAGCTTCATACTGCATAGGTGAATCTTACTGGGATAAGAAATGAATTGAGGAATTTGTCTTCAGTTGAGAAGATGACTAAGGTTGTTGACTTCAAAACATTACAACAACAAGTTTCCAAACTGCGGACACAACATCAACGTCGAATAGAACGTGTTGTAGAGCTCCAAGATGAAGGAGAGAAAGTTACATGAACTATCCACCCAATCCATGAGTGAGTGTGATAGGAGATGGGAGTGACATGAGTTGAAAATTCAAAAAATATCAGTTCTGAACTTGTGGAGCAAATGCATAAACTTAAAAAGTATGTGCAAAGAGAAGCAAAAGAGGTGATTAAGATCTGTCAGGAGTTTCAAAATAAACTCGAGGCGAAAACAATTTATGGATAAAGTGTATGGAGATGAGCAACAGGTGAGTGTAGGGGGCCTATTGGCCATAGGAAAGTGCATACCATTTTTTATGAATAATTTGGTCGCAAGCTGAGCAAGGACACGTCAGAAAAGAAGAAGAGTAAGTCGAATCCAGGAATTCAACATGTTTTGAGGAAACAATAAATGTAACAGTGAGTTAAGTTAGACTAAATAGTCTATTTTAGGAATGGGCATGATCGTAATCTAGGCCATTAGCACCTTTATTAATGTAACAAAATTTATTTGGATAGTTAGAACAACCAGTCGACTATCAATTGAGAACTAGTCGACAGTTGGAACAAGAATTGTAAGAAGTATATAAGGTCGACCCAAGATGTGTGTGGGTCATTCAGAGAGATAGATATGATAGTTAGATCATACATATTTTTCATTCGTTGATCAGAAAAGAGAGAAAGTGTTTAGGTCATTCCATGAGTTGTGTGCATTCGACCTTCATGACTTTCGATCACGACAGAGAGGTTGACCAAAAGAAGAAAGAAGACATGAGAACATGAGAAGTACAGGGGAAACGCATTCATTGTAAAGAATATCTCGAGAGAATTCTACAAGCTATGTGCTTAGACCAAAAGGGTTCCAAATATTACTCATGCTAGATGAAGAGTGCTTTTATGGTTTTTCCCGTATGGGTTTCCATGTGAAATATCTATGTATCTTGTGTTTGAATCTTTATGATTTTTTCGCACGTATATTAATATACTATTCTGGAATGTCAATGACAATGATGGTATATATGCTTTAATATGTTGTGAATGTGTTGATGGATCGGTTTTCTTTCTTACAGGTCTACGCTAATCCATCCGTCTATTTCAGTTAAGCGGCTTATTAATATTGAGATGAAGAAATCCCCTCCCATAACTGTAAAAACCTCGTTTTGGAAGTCCCCATAAGTATCTCGAGTGAGACTTCACTTGCATCCAAGGTGTTGCTGATGGAGTTACACTCAATCGGGCTGATATATTTGGCTTTGTTGGATAGGTAGTGAAATATGAACCTGGGTTAGTGGAATCGACGCCAACAGAGTCCGAAAAGAGCTTAAATAAAAATCCATGGGTTCATTTTTTGTATAAGTTTCATGAGCCCAAAAAAGTGATAAAAGTATATTTGACACCTTTTTGCTTAGTTTTCAACGAGCATGACTATGGTCTCAAAGGAACTCAGAAGCTTTTTCATTTTGAAAAGGAGCATGAAAAAGTAAAAAAAAAACTCCCCCATAACCAAAAATCATTTAATGCAACCTGAAATATCCAAAACATATATTAGAGTCCTCTTTAAATTCAAAAGATTAATAAAATGGTAAAATTAAAATATGATATTTAGTAAATATTTAAAATAAAATATAATATTCTACCCCAAAAAAGAATAAAAGGAGCAAAAGTAAAAAAATTAAGATTTGGTTTTACCATTGATTTTGAGTGAAAAAGACTCTTTTGGGTGTTGATCTTGATGTGGATATTTTAGGAGCTCCAAACATCTATTTCGCATTCCGTCAGATTCACGTAAATTCCCAACCTATACCCTTACTTTTGATAGAAATTTTTTTAAGTTTTCTTTTGTTTTAAGTGTGTTTTAATCGTTTTCTTTGGGGTTAAGAGAGTGTCCTAGGCGATGCTCTTCTCCCTTTCAGGAAAGGCATCGATGCACGTACTGAAAATGAAAAAATGTCATCATCACTCTATGTAAATGAAACATGTATGTCGACTCCCTATTTATATGGAAGAAGTGCACCGACTGTTGGTTGTGGAGCCTGATATTCCTATTTCAAAGGTGTTTTTTCAAGCATGTTTGGATCCCAACACCCGAAGGAGGGGGTGTTGAGGGGATTTCCCCCCACACTATATTCATCTGGGGGGTCTAGGGGGGCTAGAAACTATTGTTGGATCCCCCCTAGAGGGGGTTCAACTGCAAAACCCCCATAGTGAAAATTTAGGAAAAAATGCCTTGTAAAATGTTGTAATTTCAAAGTAATGACTTGGTCAATAATGGGTGATTTATGGGCCCATGGTTCTAGGAAACCGGTGGTATTTTCCCATGGTATTCCCTTTATAAAAGGAAGGCATTGTAATATGGATGAGTATTACATTGTATCATTATAAAACAATATTTGTGATTGTGAGAGATAGATTGCGAGAGATTTAAGAGGAAGTGCAACAGAGTTGTCGAGGTTGTTGATGTTGGGTCCCAAAGTACCCCTTTTTAACCACATCCCTTATACCCTTTTTTTCTTGTCTTATTCCATTTTGTGCACCAAACAGACATTCTTTTCTCACTTGAGCCCTAAATCTTCACAGGTATGATTACTTATTGTTTCATCTTATTAATGTTTATGATTGTTATAATCAGGACTTTGCTTCTTGCATTATTCTAACTCATTATGATTTCACAAAGATAGTGCAAGCTATGAGAGATTACAAGTGCAGCATCCCAAGTGGTCTAGAGAGGATATGAGCGTCCACTATCAATGGTGACTTGCCAGTCCCGTCTATACATGCAAATCCAACCAAAGATCATCATTCTATGCGGGTTACGACAAACATGGATGCGACAGACACGGCTGCAATAGACTGAGCTACAATAGTGTTCCACTTCCTGAAGTTAGCTACAGTCATCCAAGTCTTTCTTGAATTGGTTCTTTTATTCATTTATTGGCTCAGGAAAGAGAATTGTCTATATTCCATGCCTCTGTTTAATTGCACTCACAGTTGTAACAACGCATGTAACAAGGAAACCTGAAGATCGTAAATCTTCATGGCTGCCCAGTATTAGTGGGTGAGGGTTACATTTGTTGATGTATAAGTACAGGGAAGAATTCAGAGCCAGGGGTTGGACAATATCATATTTTCTTGTGTAAGCTGTAACAAATACTGTACCTTCATTTCCCATATTAATACAAGGAGCAGGATTCTTCAGATCTCTATTTTTTAACTTGTGTTGGTTCTAGAATCTCTGTTTGAAGGCTGGACCCACCTTTTGTAATTTCCCTTTTTGAAATTTTATTAAAATTCCCAATTTTCCAATTTTTTCACAATTTTGTCTCTTGACTAGTTTAGATGTCTAGACCTCCAAATTGACCCAAATACTTCCAAATTTTCTATGAAGGTACGTGAATGATAATATAACTTAAATATCATGCTCATGTATGTTTTTTTACCTCCCAATTACTTCTACAAACTTTTTTAATATTCTGTTCAAAGTAGGAGTCTTTACTAGCAAATTGGGGCTCCAATTCCCCTGGGTAATTGCCGGAAATGGCTTCACAAATGATCCCAAAGTCACTTTAATTTATGAAAAAAGGATGGGTATGTGTAAGGGACCTTTTAAAAGTCTCATATGCATCATGGTTTATTTTATACATTCTGTTATGACTCTTTCTAAAACAACTCCCAAGTCACAATTTCGACCCTTGGGGAAAATGCACCAAATCTTCTCCCAATGCGATAAAAATGAGTAAAATGGATTCCAATGATTAATTAATGAGAATGAGACTTAAAATAAACATTAATTACAGTCCATCCATCATACATTTATTATATATTTATTCCTCCATTCGAAATAATAAGCATTACCATGGCATATATCAAAATGGAGTGGAAATGGTCATTGTTTGCTCATTAAAAGTCATTTTGACATACAGCTCTTGGGAATTTAGAATTGAAAATTTATAAGAATGAATAACAGAGAATATTTAACTGATTAAAATCATAAATGGACAATGAAAGGCTCTCCCAATTCAAAATCATCAGCATTACAATGGTTCACAACAAGATAGTGGGGAAATGACACTATTTCTTCATTGTTCAACATTTTTACATGAATTTTTTTGGGTATTTAGACCTGATATTCTTCTGAAAATTAAATATAGAGAATATACATCAGCACATAATATAATTGGCATTATAATCTTCCCCAAAGAGATCAATAGCTCACCCAAAGCGCGATCCTTCCATTGGCATGAATATGGTGTGAAAACTAGAAATAGTTGAGAGAGAGTGATGCAATATAAGAATAAAAATTATTTCCTGTAGCTGACACATGAAAATAATACTCCATTAAATCTCCATGAAATACCTGAGTTTCCTTTCCAAACACCAACTAGGATGGGAATCTTTCACCCTCAAAATTGTCTTAAGCAAGAAAACTAGTCATCCATTAGCTCTCACAATTCACAAATGAGAAAAAACCTCTTCTCATGGATGATCCCTATATTTTATAAAAATTATTAGTATTATAAGGTTCCAAATCCATCCATAAACCAAATCCAAGTCGAATTGGTGTGGCTTCTCATGCTATTATGCCATGTGGCCTCTCTGTTCACCTTCCCTCTTCTCCCAAATTTGAGTAGGCGGCTCTTGGCCTTCTCCAACTCCCAAATTCGACCTCTAATATGATATATTCAGTCTTTACATGTCATTATGTCAGTATTTCAGCCTTAATATATAACTTGTGTCATAACTGTCATAGAATCTCCATCATTGGTGTCATAGATGTCAGAAATGTAAGGCGAATCTAGCCCAGTGTCCATGAAACTCCCATTTGGATCTTCCTCTCCCATGTAAGTTATAATTCATCCAAAATTAGACCTATTAATTATATTTACAAGTATATTAATCTCATAATCCATCCCAAAACATTATGCTTCCCATATATTCGAAATTACATGAGGAGGATGCCATTTAACATAGGAATTCTAGCTTGAAGGGCCCCATAGTCTCGATCTGTCTCCATTCTACATAGACATTTAAATTTTCTCTTGTATTTATTTAATAAGATAAATTATTAAATATTTAACCTATTCTAATGTCTAAACATCATTTATTATCCCCCTTATTCCAAATCTCAAAGATTCCACCCCCAACCTAGGAAACTAGTGATTTTCCTCCTTGGCAATTATTTGACTTTTAGCATCCATTTGACAAATTTCATGAATATGGAAAATGTAATTTTTCCATTGTTACCCAATGAAAAATTTGGTATATTACAAATCCTCCCTTCCCAATATTGATTTTCCTCAAGCAATTTCAAACATGTTTGTTGAAGAACCTTCTTTCTGTATCATTCTTTGAAGTTGCCATTGAGCTGCCCACCTTGAGTCTTTGAGATTTCATGAAGATTTCAGAGAGGAACCACCATGATTGCTTCTGAACTACTATTATTAACATAACCTTATTAAGTGGGGAATACATCTCCCATACTACTTGTTTCCCAAAGAATTTGAAATCAATGGGACTAAAAACTATACCAGGGTCCCATTGCTTGCATTGCACTCCAATAATTAAGAGTGCTCTCTAACCCATACCATTTGGAAAGAGAATTCTTGGATCCCATTTTCTTGTATGCATTCTTCCAAACATCATTAGTGCATAATATATATCATAAAAGTATATAACAACATAATAATAATGTACATCAAGGAGGTGCCTCACCAAGAAATCATGAAAGTGCTTATACCTCCCAGTGAGTAGACTACCATTTTCCAAGTGCATACATGCTTCAAGTGACCAATCAAATATGCTCCAATGACATAGGTGAGGATCCCATGTCCTATAATTCTACTCCCAAATAAAGTAATATGCATCAAAATAATAATCAGCCATTTTTTCTTTCATCCAAGAAGTTAATGAAGAACCTCCACCAAAATATGAACCAAATAAGGAGCAAATAAAACACGAAGACTCTAAGTGTCTCAAAGAAGTCTCATCAATACACCCATGAATATGTATATCATCATGAAATAACAGAGGATGTTTCTACCAATAATAATGTTACTCAATCATATCCCTCTTCACCCAAGTGTTGGATGAAGTTCCTCCAATATCAAATGAACCAAGTGTTGAGCAATAAAAACCATGAGTCTTCAAGTGACTCAAATGAACATCATAGGTACTGCACCCATGTAGATGTGTATAATCATAATGTAAACAAGGATGCTGCTGAAAATGTAAATAATATGGTGCTCTAATAATTCCATCATCAAAAATAGAAATATAATGTTCGTACTCTTCATGTGGCACCATCAACTCTTCATGTGGCACCATCAAAAAGAAACCTTTCACCCATACTTCATTAGGATGAATGCTACAAAATGTAGAAGTGTAGGATGTAGGAGAAAGAACCAACTCACCCAAATGATCAGTAAGTGAAAAATTGTCATAATTTTAAGTATCCATAGGGGTAGGATTATTCACCTCCCTATAAAATGTAAAAATTTCCTCATGGGTTGGTTCCAAGGTGGTGGAATTATGCACTTCTTCAAAAATTGTGTAACCATTTTCAAGATGCAACTCAAGTTCCTCTTCCACCATTACTAGTGATTGGATATCATCACTATAATCCTCAAGCACATCAAGAACCTGAAATTTTTCATGTTTCTCATGATCCATCAAGTCATGAGAATCCTCTAAGCAATCTACCTTATGAAAATCTGAAACATCGGAGGAAAAACAAGTGTCTTGTAACTTTTCGAGAAGTTGCTCATTTTGAATTGTGAGCTTATCAATAACTTCATTATTCTTCATGTAGGATTCATGCAACCATTCAATAAGCTCAATGACATTTTTTCTATCAAAAATCAAAGGCATGAAATTACCTTTGATGTTGCACATTGCTCTTTGGATCTTCTCCATGTCTTTAAGGAAGGATGGATCCTCCAAGGAAGTAGCTCTCCAACAAGAATTTGATACCAATGCTTGAGTTTCATGGAGTATGCTAAGGTCCTCTTGGATCTTCTTTTAATTCATATTTAAGGACCCTTGAAGAAAATGAGGCTCTTGCAAATGAACCTCCTCATCTTCTTCCTTATTTCTTGGACCAACTTCATGAAGCTCAAGTGGTGATGGGGAAGTTGATCTTGTTTCTTCTTCAACTGCTACAAGGTCTTCATTTTCATATTTAATGGAATTTTGGCTTGTAGAAACATTTTTAAATATGATCTCTATGTCACCAACATAGATTTGTGAGCACCCATCAGTATATACTCCTTCATAGTTCAAGCATCCATCAGTAGATGCTCTTTGTTTCATTTCCAAGGTAGCATGTGTCTCAAAATTATCTTCAGTATTTTCAATAAAAACTTCTTCATACTCATGTGATGTCTATTCATATTCAGAGTCACTTGGGAGTGAATTTCAATCATATTCATGTACTACTTCTTCTACTCCACCTACTTCAGAACTAGGTGGTTCATGGGTCTCCTCCTTTTTCTCCTTCAAGCAAACTGATGCATTTTTCCCCTTGGTTTTCTTAAAATCAATATATTTTTTCCAACTTTGGATAGAAAAAAATTCAAATACTTTCATAATATTCTTGGTCATGTCTTCAAATATAGGTTCCATGCTTTTTATTATCTCCTCACCATCATATGAGGTTCTCTTTTCATGCCTAGTCATAGTTTCCAAAAAAATGTCTTATTCTCCTACTTTTTTTTTCCTCTTCAACAAAAGCACTTTTGGGTTTCAATATATAATGGTGGTCCCTGAGTTCTTGTCCTAATAAATATAATACCACATCAGGTTCCAAGATCATTCTCTGATACCACTATAGTGTCCCTTTTTGAAATTTTATTAAAATGCCCAATTTTCCATTTTTTTCACAATTTTGGCTCTTGACTAGTTTTGATGTCTAGACCTCCAAATTGACCCAAATGCTTCCAAATTTTATATGAAGGTACATTAATGATAATATAAATTAAATATAATTCTCATGTATTTTTTTTGACCTCCAAATTACTTCTTAAAACTTGTTTAATGTTCTGTTCAAAGTAGGAGTCTTTACTAGCAAATTGGGGCTCCAATTCCCCCTGGGTAATTGTCGGCAATGTCTTCACAAATGATCCTGAAGTCACTTGAATTTATAAATAGATGCTGGGTATGTGTAAGTAACCTTTTAAAATTCTCATATGCATCATGGTTCAGTTTATACAGGCTGTTATGACTCTTTCCAAAACAACTCCCAAGTCACAATTTCGACCCTTGGGGAAAATGCACCAAATCTTCTCCCAATGCAACAAAAATGAGTAAAATGGATTCCAATTATTAAGTAATGAAAATAAGAATTGAAATACACATTAATTAAATTCAATGCATCATACATTTATCATATATACATTCCTCCATTCGAAATAATAATCATTACCATGGCATATATCAAAATGGAGTGGAAATGGTCATTGTTTGCTCATTAAAAGTCATTTTGACATCCAAATATTTGGAATTTAGACTTGAAAATTTATGATAATTAATAAAATATAATTTTTAACTTATTACAATCATAAATGGACAATTAAATGCTCTCCCAATTCAAAATCATCAGCATTACAATGGTTCACAACAAGATAGTGGGAAAATGACACTATTTCTTCATTGTTCAACATTTTTACATGAATTATTTTGGGTATTTAGACCTGAGAGTCTTATTAAAATTAAATACAGATAATATACATCATCACATAATATAATTGGCATTATAATGTTCCCCAAAGAGATCAATAGCTCACCCAAACAGCAATCCCTCCATTGGCATGAATATGGTGTGAAAACTGGAAATAGTTGAGAGAGAGCATTGCAATAAAAGAATCCACATGATTTCCTATATATTACACCTGAAAATAAGATTCCATTAAAGCTCCATGAAATACCTGAGTGACATTTCCAAACACCAACTAGGATGGGAATCTTTCACCCTCGAAATTGGCTTAAGCAAGAAAACTAGTCATCCACTAGCTCTCACAATTCACAAATGACAATTTCACAAATGAGAAAAAGCCTCTTCTCATGGATGATACCTATATTTTATAAAAACTATTAGTCTTATAAGGTTCCAAATCCATCCATAAACCAAATCCAAGTCGAATTGGTGTGGCTGCTCATGCTATGCCATGTGGCATCTCTCTTCACCTTCCCTCTTCTCCCAAATTTGAGTAGGAGCCTCTTGGCCTTCTACAACTCCCAAATTCGACCTCTAATATGATCTATTCAGTATTTAAATGTGATTATGTCAGTATTTCATCCTTCATATCTGACTTGTGTCATAACTATCATAGAATCTCCATGATTGGTGTCATAGATGTCATAAATGTAAGGGGAATCTAGCCAAGTGTCCATGAAACTCACATTTGGCTCTTCCTCTCCCATGTAAGTTACAATTCATCCCAAATTAGACCTATGAAGTATATGGACAATTATATTAACCTCATAATCCATCCCAAAACATTATACTTCCCATAGATTCGAAATTACAAGAGGAGGATGCCATTTAACATAGGAATTCTAGCTTGAGTGGGCCCCATAGTCTCCATGTGTCTCCATTCTCCATAGCCATTTCAATTTTATATTGTATTTATTTAATAAGCTAAATTATTAAATATTTACATATTCTAATGTCTAAACATCATTTATTATCCCCCTTATTCCAAATCTCAAAGCTTCCACCCCCAACCTAGGAAACTAGTGATTTTCCTCCTTGACAATTATTTGACTTTTAGCATCCATTTGATAACTTTCACGAATATGGAAAATGTGATTCGGCCATTATGATCGAATGAAAAATTTGGGACATTACACCTTCCCATAGATATTGTTGAGTTAATTAGATGTTTGCTTAATTAGTCGTGTGGTATGGATGTTACATTGTATGCATTTGTTTCAGTAGCTGCAACAATCATGTTAATCATTGTGTTTCCTTGAATACTTAGTAATTTCATTTCCTTTAAGCTACAGTAGTGTGGTGTGGCAGTCGAGTCTGTAGGTTAGCTTATTTTATGCATGTGTGTGATAGTTGTAACAATCAATCTCTCCCATAGTTTCCTTTCAATTACTTGTCTTGATCAAGTTTGTTAATTCAGGTAGACTATGCTTTAGAACTGTTGATTCAAGGGCCTGTCATTTCTCATTTCTAGATTAAGGTTGGATTAACTAGTCACAATGGATATACATATATTCTGGTAAATTAGGATTTAACTTTCTACAAAAGTAATTCTAGATATTTATTTCAGGAATCATTCATTAATGGATTGAATTTGTAGGAAGTAATTGCAATTTTGAATTCTTAGATAGGTAGTTTAGATCAGTTTGATTATGGGAAGAGTTTGAAAAAATAGATAAGTAGGACAGTTTATTCAATCATCAACTACTTAGTGTTTAAGCACAGATAGTGTAATTTATCTTTGAAATAAAAGAATTCCCTGGGTTGACAATTTATATTGAGCATTCTGCATGATGGTTTTAATCAACTAGCATATAGAGTGACCAACATTTTGGCACCGTCGCTGAGGAAGGTAATGATTAGACACCCTAGTAGTTTCATCCATTCATTTTTCTTCATTTTTTAAGTTTGCATGTTTTGGGTTACATGAATATGAGAATATTACAACGTGGCATTCCTATAACCCCTAGAACTCCCCAGAATACTAACATTGCAGGTGGTCGAGGTCGTGGAAGAAACCCAGCAGTGGGAAGAAGAACATTCATTGACAATCTAGTTGCTAGAATCAATTCCTCTACTAGAGCTTGCCATCAAGTATCCTCCGTCAAAATAAGTCCAATTACCCCTAGGGTGGAAGCATCAATTTCCACAGTGGAGAACACAGGAGGAGCTGTGACACCCTCAAGTGTCCCTATGGAGGAAAACAGAGTTAGTGTTGTGGGAGCAGGTGATCGAGACATGATCTATCACATTAACGGGAAGGAGGTGATAAAGGAGGAGTGGACACAGTTTCATAAGAAGTAGGAAGATAAGAAGAAACAAAGGCAGGAGAGAGAAGAAGAAAATATGAATAATAGACGCAAACCAAAAGATCATGAAGAGGTGATGGGGGAAAATCATCACAATGACAATGATCCCCCACCTGAGGGGACACTTGCCACACTCCAGTTCTCTGTAACGACATATGCTTACGATCAGGGAGAGTAGTGGAACCTCTAGTCATTGAGGATGCTCCATCCTCTGTGTTTGAAGAAAGGATGAACCAGCAGTACTCATTCCACACAGCGGTCCCCATTATTGAGGATGCTGAAAGTCCTATCGAGACACCAGCTGAAACACATAGAGAAACAACTATTGAAACGCAACCTACACAACTGATAAGAGAACCACCATATCTTGAAAGACTGACACTACATAAACCAGTGGAACAACCTCGGTTTAACCTCTTAGAGAGTTGAAAAGTATTTATGTCAAAATTCCATTGTTGTAGGCCCTCCATGATGTGCCTATTTATGCCAAAACAGTACGAGACTTGTGTGTAAGAAAACCAGGTAGAAAACCCAGAGATCCTCCCACTATCCATGTCATAGGGAAACTATCTGAATTGATAATGGAAAAAACTCCCCTGGCCAAATATGATGACCCTAGGAACCCTACTATCACCGTGCATATTGGAAACACATAGATACCGAATGTGCTGGTAGATTTAGTCACAGCTATTAACGTTATGACCATAGAAAATGTACGGAAACTTGGGCTCACCAATATTCTACCAACCCCTACCATTCTAGAACTAGCTGATAGGTCCACTATCAAACCTGAGGGAATTTTGGATGAGCTCGTCGGCGCAGTTGATTTGTGGGAGTACCCTATTGACTTCTTGGTTTTACAACCCAAGTCACAGCTAGGAGGACACTCGCTGATCCTGGGAAGACCCTAGTTAGATACAGCAGATGCTTGCATCAGCTATCAGTCAAGGTCTATGACCATCTCAGATGGGACCAAAACAAAAAACCTTACCCCGTATCCTCCAACTTGACCTATTCTAGAAGCTGAAACTCCATTATGGATGGAGCTAGAGGAAGACGAGGGCGTTCAGGCACTGTTAACAATAGGGAATGCCTTGACTTTGAAGGATGAAACAAAGGAAGATTCCATTAATAGTTTCATCAGTGAGCCCACTTCTGTCAACGAACAAATTTATTAGATCATGAATAGTACCCTAGGTGAGGAAGAGCAAGAAAGTCTCACAGAGGATATGTTAGTTAGTGACACCCACATAATTCCAATGCTGAAAAATTCGAAAAGTGTTCCAGTTGAGATAGAGCCAGGAAAAACACTGAATATCAATCCTAATCTCGCTCCTAGTGAGCAGGAACACTTGATCAATCTCTCGAAAAATCATAAGGGGGCATTTTCCTGGGAGTACACGGATATGAAGGGTATCCCTTCTCATCTGTGCACCCACCACATTTATATCAAAAGTGACTCTTGGCCGATGTGCCAGCCGCAACGAAGGATGAACCCCAATCTTAGGGACATTGTGAAGGAGGAAATTCAAAAACTCTTGGAAGGAGGGTTTATATACCCAATCTCAAACAGTGAGTGGGTTTCTCCACTCATGATAGTACCCAAGAAGAATGGGAAATGGAGATTCTACATGGATTACAGAGAGTTAAACAAGGAAACACATAAATATCACTTTCCTCTACCTTTCATCGATCGGGTACTTGACACCCTATCTGGGAAGAAGTTCTTCACCTTTCTAGATGGGTTTAGCGGGTACAATCAGATACATATTTCTTCTAAGGACCAAGAAAAGACCACCTTCACTTGTCCCTGGGGTACCTTTGCATATAGGGTACTCCCCTTCGATTTGTGCAATGCACCAGCCACCTTTCAGAGAGATGTGATCATCATCTTTTTCAACATGGTCAATAACAGTATGGAGATTTTCATGGATGAATTTACCCCGTATGGCAATGATTTTGAGGAGGCATTGAAAAACTTAGAGAAGGATTTAACACACTATGAGCAGACCCAGCTATCTTTGTGCACTGAAAAGTGCCATATGATAATGAGTGAGGGTGTAGTGCTGGGGCACTTTATCTCTACTGGTGGTATCCAGGTAGATCCATCCAAAATTAGGGTAATTGAAAATATACCCACTCCTGGAACACAGAAAGAGGTACGTATCTTCTTAGGGCATGTTCGTTATTATAGAAGATTAATAGAATAATTTTCCAAACTACCTTCTCCTTTATTTACCTTATTCATGAAGGATGTACAGTTTTATTTGGAATGATGCATGCCAGACATCATTCATTGAACTTAAGAAGAGGTTTTCTACATCTCCTATCTTAAGGGGCGCCAATTGGACTCTACCTTTCCACATTTCTTCAGATTCCTCTGACACTGCCATTGGAGCAGTGTTGGGATAGTAGGATGGCCAAGCACCATATGCAATTTACTACATCAATAAAAACTTGGCTCCTACTGAACTCAATTACACTGTTATAGAGAAATAATTTTTAGCCATTGTGTTATCAAGAATTCTCAATCAGTGCGAACACTGTCCGTTCCTCTGCACTGTAAGTCACAAGCACATAATAAAAAGACACAACAACATATCCTTCCCTTAAATAATCAAATTAAATAACATGAAAAACAATATACCTCAACCCTAGATCCCTTTGTCTTTTCTCCAAAAGCCCCTGCAATGGTTCAATAACTGCAAAACAGATCAAAAGACAAACAAACAAGATGAGAGAATCATGATAGATTGATTATTCATATCAGTGATCAAGGAGTCCGATAATATCTAATTAACATCAATACATCAAATATAGGAAAGGGGATGTCTTTGTATTAATTATGAAAGAGATATAAGTACAACCAAAAATCCTTGATGTCAATGACTTCGGTCTCTACAAGAACATCTACAATCCTCTATGACTTTGAAGATATCTCCACACACAAGCTAACTCTACTTTGCCTCCAACTCAGACTTCAATCCAACAACATAAGGGTACTTTTCTTGGCCTCCCCCACTCACATCATGAAGGCTTCATTTATAGGCCCAAAACCATGAGATTGACTTGGAGAAATGGATAGAATGTGATCCCTACATGTGACGGAAGTGAATGCCACCTCTCCCAAGCATGTAGGAACTAACTCCACGAAGGCCCCCTAGGGTTTTATGAAGGAAAAAGGGAAACGATGCTCTTTACTCCACAGCGAGGAGCACCGTCAATGCTTTGTGTAAAAAGAGGGAAGGAGTCGACCCTTTGAGATATGGGAAAAAAGACATCCAAGTTATCTCAGGTCAGGTTTCTCAGAAGGAAAATGATCAATGAGGAATTTCCAAATAGGCTGATGGGCAATGTGGAATTTCCAGGTGAAACATAATTCCCCCCAAAGTATGAAGCTAAAAGGAAGTGATAGGTGAGATAGTTTGCAAGATATCCATCTAGTATAGAGGCAATGAGAGATAAGCTCGTGACTGATATAAGACTAATAACTGACTCCATCCAAACCAATCATAGCTGCGGACCAATTCACTACAGATCTATGATGATGACTATGTCATGGATACCAAAAATACACCATAGATCCATGGACAATTGATGTAAATGATGGAACATGGATACAAGACATACAAGGTAGATCCATGTCATAAAATCTCAAATACTGAACACAGCCACCGAAGCATACAATGTGGATCTGTGTCAAGACTTTCACTAATATCCAAACGCAACCTGAGTATAGGCAAACATAATGGTGAGGCCTATCAACCCAGGGTATTCATTCCAATCCCCAACATATACGATTATAACCATCTGAATAAATGTCCTCACGTCGAACATGGCAGAAACCACTTGATTACCAGTCATTGATGAAAACTGTTAACAAGTGCGAGGGAGATCACCATTAATGTCAATGATTCACAAGGTATCTAAATACATTCTTCCAAGTGTGAATAGATGTTTTGAAGTCAAACACTTGATAGAATATCTCAATTAAAGGTCATTTATGAAAACCTACTATTGAAAGCGAGGAAACCTGCCATTGAGTCATGCAGGCTTCAAGGTACTTGACTAGGTTTCTAAGTCTAATTCTCGGATAATGAGCTGAAGTCGACAGGAATAGCCCTGTCACAGGAGGGCCATGATGATTCCCACATTAGTGACACAAAACAAGGAACAAAACTTGATTTGGAAGGATGAAACTGACTCAGACATGACTAACTTTAGGGATAGATAAAGTTACTGATGAGTTATTTTCTGGAGAGACATCCTTTGAACAATTTGAGGCACGACAAATGACTTGGCAGCATTGAATTGACGAGACCAAAACCAGGTGTAATGCAAGGAATATAATGAAGCATTATTTGAATTGACTCAAAGGAGTCAGGTGACTCACAAAAATGGATCGACTCGGAGACAGGATGAAAACCCAACTATTCAAATATGCAAATGTAGATAGGTGCCATGTTCAAAGGTGGACTATAGACTGGACTTCCATAAATACGAATGAAAACCATTCCCCTTTTCTTTAATTTCCCCATCTCGAGAGATGAGTGCCTCTTTTCATTTTTACAAGTCCAAAGAGGGTAACAAACACTTGTTGTAGCTCATCAAGTGATGATTCCATTCCCATATGTTTTACGAACCTGAGAAAGGAGAGGTTCATTCCCAGCAAGGGTCCTTTATCGTTTGATTTTATGAGTCCGATGAAAGCAAACTAATTTGTCATTTCATGTTTAGAGAGTCTGAAATGACTAAGAAGGATCCAAAAAGTCATTTTTTGTAAATAAGTCTAGTCAGTCCAAAAAAGAGATAACCTACCCCTGACTAGGCGGCCGTTCTGATTCTTTTCAAGCGTACCGAACGTAACAAGTTCGCTTGGAAATCTTTTGTGTTTTAAGGAGACTTAAAATAACTTAAATATAACTCTGTGACAGTGTTCCTTTTTCATAATCCACTTTTAATGAGTCTGAAAAAGCGAAAAAGCATACTCGACACTCTTTTACTGGGGTTTTAATGAGTATGTAAAAAGTGTTTAAAGATGCTCAATACTTTTGCATTTCAACTCCAAGCTTGAAAAAGACTAAAATAGCTTATAGCATAGCCATAACTCAATTTTTCCCTGAAAGAACTCCAAAAAGAACATTAAAAGCCAACTTACCAAAACTATACAAAATGAAAAATAAAAACCCACTTTTAATGAAATAATTTGGATTTAAAATTAAATAAATTATAGAAAACTTTTGAAAATTCCCAAATTATCTATAAATAGAAGGGCATGGTAAGAATTCTTTACCACTTGCTTTTACCATTGTGGAAGTTTGGTGGTTGGAGTGAGAGTGAGGAGCTTCTATTGGTGCTTTGGTAAGTGTCTTCCATCCATTTGTTCCTTCAATCTTGTTTGGAAGAGGTAAGGATCTTGTCTTTCTCTATCTTTTGTTCAACAAATTGTTTTTTTGTTTCTCTTTCCATTGTTTAACTCATGCCCAAAAACTATTTTTAGCTTGTTTTAATTCCAAACCAAAGGGTAATTTAGGAAATTTTGTTTGATAGGAGGACTTTAACCATCCTAGAAGGGTTATAGACTGAATAGGGTAAAAAATTCAAGTTGTGGGGCTTTTTGGGCTCGGGCAGAGCGTGCGACGGCACTCTGTGCACAGCCAACATGAGCGTTGGCCAGTGGCGCTCTGTGTGCCAAAAAGAGAAGTGCCGTAGGCGCTCTATGAGCAAAATCAAAAGGTGTCGTAGCCGCTTAATGTTAAAAAACAAAACCTTAACCCAGCAAAAAACCAAAAATTTACCCTATACCTTGTTCAATTTCATCATTAAAATGATTTTTCTTTATCAGGCATGATGTGATTTCTAACATGAATGTTGTGTGTTGCAGGTGCAATAAAATATTGGCATCATGGTAATTTGGAAAGAGAGGGAACATGAAATTCCAGAATTCCAAGTTGTTAGTGATCCAACCACCATGGAGCCTCTACGAAACTGTGGGCTCCTAAAGTACTTTCGGGTACCAGGTATGCAATCCTGTGTCCGTCTGCTGGAATATATCATAGGTATGTGGGATCCCGACCAGGAGAATTTTGTGGTGGGGATCCACACCCTATCCATAGATATCAAGGACATATATTTTATGAATGGATTATCCAAGAAGGGAAATCCCGTAGTTCTATCTGGGGCGCGGAGAGGAGAGAACTCTTTAGATGACCTAATCGACCAGCATTGTGCATTAGGTACGAAGTCCTAGTCCGGAAAGTTACATATCCAGTCCATAGTAGATCAGCCTTTATGGACAGTGATATATACTATTAGGAAGGTGGCAAGAACTAGGTTTTCCCACCTTACCACTATATCACATATGTTATATGCTTTGCAGTGCATGGAGCCCACTGTCTTCAACTAGTGTGAAGTCATGCTGGTATGTCAAATGTAAGAGAGGAACACTAAAGCAGTTTGGCTATGGAGCTATGATAGTATCCTTTATCTTACAGTGGACACCCCATATGAGACCACAGGTTACCATTAGCAGGCTTGACCCCGAGGATCATAGGATGCTTGCATGGGTTTTGGTCATGCCCGACCATGGCGGTGGGGGACTGAGAGTCCGTTACGGATCTGGGTTCTTTCACTGGTTAAGAAACTAGTTACTCATGATTAAGGACTACACCTACGAGGGAGCAGAATTTCGTGACGACCCGGAGCTTGCACTGCCTGAGGGAGAGGTATGGGATGACCAAGGTAAGAAAAGATACTATCCACTGTGTTTTTAGTTTTTTGTATTTTATTTCATTTTTAATTTTGTAGTACTAAGATAAGTGAAAATGTTTCCAAGCAGATATTGGACCCGTACATCCGGCAAGGATGTCATTTATCGCTAGGTGAGAAAGTACCAGGGACATGATGCTATATTTCTCCTAAGCTTATGAAGAGCTTGAATATCTTGAGGAGAACCTACAGCATTTGACTGTGGGTATCCCTGACATTACTACTGACAAGGTCCCTAAGCGTTATCAGCTCCATACTACAGGTGTCTTTGGACGGTTCTCTAGGCTACTCCACAGAGTGGCTCAGGCTATCACATGCTATCATGAGCAGCACCTGGATGAGGATTAGTCTACTTTGATCTTCACTTTTGTATATGTACTACTGAAAGCTTCGAAGCTTCAAATTTTTCCCTATGTATATGTGTATTCTGAACTTTTACAGTCCTGAACTATGAGGGAACTGAAAGCTAGATGCTTCAGCCCATTTTTGTATCTCGGTACTAATACAGTTTATATATATATATGAAACACTTTTATATGTACAGTTGTGTGTGTGGCAAATGTGATGTGTGAAATGATTACCTACTTATGAATTTACATATATGTTGTTTGTGTTTCAAATGGACTTTTTAAATATGAGAAATGTACCAATCTAAGACATAATTAGCTAGGGAATTTTCCACAACGTTTAGATGTCTCAGAATGTGCTGATATGTAACCTACTCAAAAAACCTTTCTAACAAACTAACTCTTCGAAATGTATGAAGAAGTAGGGGATTTCAAACGGTATAGAACCAATTAAGCTATTGAACAACTAGTTTAGAGTCTAGGTAAACCCTAATCTCCCTTACATCACTAGCTAGGGCTTCCGTCAACAATCCAATGACAGCTTGGTATTCCACCAGATTTTTGGTAGAGGGACCTAAAAGAATACCCCCTAAACTCACCAGATCATTTGCAAGAGAGTACAGTACCCAAGCTGCTGATGCAAGGTTAAGTGTATAACGATTAGCACCATTATCAAAACCAATGAAAGTAGTCATTTGTCCATCAAAAAAAAGACATACATAAGTAGGGTTTTATGGAAACACATTTAAAATCACACAAAAGACACACTTTTCAAACCTAATACACACAACAAAGTACAAACAATATTTACAAAGATCTTATGCTAGATAATATAGGCATAATATCTCTTGAGGTAGAGCCCATTTTGGGGCTCTCCGAAAGGTATCCGGTCATAATCGACCAACTCATATGCCCCTTTCTCTAAAACACGACTAACAATATAAGGCCCATGCCACATAGACTCAAATTTTCTTGCCCCCAGCTTGTCATGCTTTTGGTCATAAGTCAATACCAAGTCTCATTCATTGAAGGAACGGGGTTGGGCAGTCCTATCATACTAAACTTTCATTTTTCATTTATGTGCCTCATTAGCTAAGGCAACATCGCATCAAGTTTGTTTAGATATAGGAATCTTTCTTCGTCTATGGTAGTGTTGGGTAACAGTTCTACAACAAGTTTTAAAGAGGGGATTTTTCATTCTATCGGGAGGGTTTCTTCCAGTCCATATACTAGTTGGAAAGGCGTAAAACCGGTGGAAGTTTTGACAGTAGTCTTATAGGCCCAGAGTGTAGAGAATAGTTGCAAATACTATTTTTACTTGGCCTGCCCTACCATCCGCTGAAGCATTATTTTTAATACTTTGTTTATAGCTTCAACCTAGCCATTGGCCTGAGGATATTAAGGTGTAGAGTTATCATGACGAAACCCTAATTTGATGTTGAGCTCTACCATCATTTTGTTTTGGAAATGTGATCTGTGATTGGTCACGATGGCCCTAGGGATTCCGAATCTAGAAATGATATGGTTGAATAGGAATAATGTAGTTGTTTTCCCGTCTTCAGCATATGTGGCCATACCCTCAGCCCATTTTGTAAAATAGTCCACAGCCACAATTATATAGCCATACCCCCCAGTTGAGGTAGGTCTACAGTGAATGAAGTCTATGCCCCATTTTACAAAAGGGCCAATAGATACGACGAGATGGAGCAGAGCTGGGTGGGTGTGTTTCTTTGTGGTGAACATTTGACATGGCGAGAATTTCTTGACTGTTTCAATGTAATCCTTAAAAATAGAGGGCCAAAAATACCCTGCACGCAATATTTTTTGGGCAGTAGCCAACCCATATAGGTGACTGCCACAAGCTCCAGCATGAAAATCATTTAAAATGATCTCAGCCTCCTCATGTGTAACACAACGTCGTAATATGGAATCAACACCACGGCAGTATAAGGTATCTTTCAAGATAAGATAGCTTTTGGCCTGGTGGTGAATGCAATGACGTTCATCGTGAGAAGCAGTGGGCTGATATCATAAAGTCTAGAGATACAAAATGATGTGTCCATAACAAGGGTTAGTTGTACTGATGAGAAAAAATGATTCATCGAGTAATGAATAAATGGGCTCTGTATTCTCTGTAGTACGGGGAAGGCACATATGAGCTTTGCAAAAACAAGAGACTTCTTGGAAGTACTTTTCACAAACTCCAACTCAAATTCCTGGAGAATGACAATCCATCGTGAGTATCTTCCCCCAAGCACTTGACGTGTCGATACATAGTACATGGGATTAGAGTTGGCGTAGATAGTGGTGATGCGGAGCAAGATATAGTGGCGGAACTTCTGGACCGTGATGACCATGGCCAGAGCGAGTTTCTCCACATGTGAATATTGGGTTTCAGAGTCTAGGAGACTCTTACTGGCATAGTAGATCACATGTTCTTGATCGTGTTCATTTTTTTGGACAAGGACCATGCCTATGGTAGACAAGGAAGCAGCCACATACAAGGAATAATACTTAGTATAATTGGGTGGTTGCAACACTGGTGCATGGGTAAGTGCATGTTTGAGATTGTCAAATGCGCGTTGTGCGAAATCATCCCAAACAAAAGGTGTGTCCTTTTTAAGAAACCTCATGAAAGTGTGTGTCCTTTCTGCATAATTGCAAATGAAATGACGTAAAACATTTTCCTTCCCTTGCAAACTCTGGAGTTCAGTTATGTTCATTGGGGCAGGTAGGGAAAGAATAGCTTCAATCTTCAAGGGATCAATACAGATTCCATCTTTAGAAACAATGAATATGAGGAGTCGACCAGTTTCTACACAAAAAACACATTTATGGGGATTTAGACGAATATTGAAATGATGACACCTGAGAAAATTATCTCTCAAATGATCGACATGGATATCTTGCTACTTGGAATGGGCAGGCAGGTCATCAAGATAAGGTTCCACAACATGTTTGATGTCATGAAAAGCATACGACATGGCACGTTGGAATGTCGCGCCAGCATTTTTCAAACCAAAACGAAATTTACGGCAGGAAAAGGTCCCCCATGGGCAAATGAATGTCGTCTTATGTTGGTCGAACGAGAGAATCTCAATCTTATTGTAGCTGAAGAAGCCATCCATGAAGGAAAAAATCAACGTTGTCGACATAGTTGTCGATTATCTGATCGATATAGGGAGTAGGGAAATTGACTTTTGGACAAGCCCTATTCAAATCTATGAAGTCGATACAGACCCTAATAGTGCCCTAATTTTTTTTCATGGGGACTATGTTGGACACCCATTCAATTAAAGGTACGAGGTAAATAAAACCATCCTTTCGAAGTTTTTCAACTTCTTCCTTGATGGCTAATTCTTTTCATGGATGAACTTGTCATAGTTTCTGGTGGATGGGCTTGGCATCAGGATAGGTTTCGATCTCATAAACAACGATGGAAGGATCAATACCTGGCATTTCCTCGTATGTCCAAGCGAAAACTTCTCGAAATTCTTTGAACAAGGTTTTATATGATGGAACCGCAGAAGGTGAATAGTTCTGGCCTATGTAAATGTTCTCTAAAATGCTTGGTTTGATTGATATGTCCATGGGCATGGTTTTTGTAATATTACATAGATTTCCTTCAGAATCGACACCCTGAGTGAGGATGGGAGACTGAGGATCTGTGGTTATATCAGATGAAAAAGATAGGGAAAAGTGTTATTCTACCATATAGCAAGGGGGAAGGAAAGAAGATCGATGATGATGGTCTTTCCAGGGCATCTCATCTATTCACATGACTTCCATAATGGATTCATCTATGGGAAGTGTATGTTAAATATAATCTAGAGATGGGGGGGTGGTCAAGACAATATGGCAGGTAATAACAATCTAAGGCCACCAACAAATGGTAGCTGATGGAAGAATCATTGGTGGATTGGACAACATTGTAAACTTCTTCAAAAGGAGTGAGAGATGTTGATTCATCAGCAATCGATTTTCCTTTGTCTATAAAAGTGCTAGAAATCATATTGGTAGATGCAGTTTGTGAATTAGGAGGAGGATCAGATAATGGAAAGACTCCCATGAGCGATGAGTCTTTGATAAGGCCTACTCCTATGTCCTGGTATTGTGGGGTATCCAAAAGCATCACGTTATTTGCATCATTGGTGATAGCAACTGGTGTGATGAAATCTAACTGGTCTATAGTGACAATCCTTCCTTGGAATGGGAACTAGATGATCCAAAAAATGGTCGATGCTACAGCTTGCATAGCATAAAACTAGTTAGGACCTAGGAGTAGGTTATAGTCCAAAGGAGTGTTAACAACTTCAATGTGGATGGAGAATGATTTTACCCCTAGTTCAACATGGATGGCAAGTAGTAATCCATAAGGTTGAAAGTTGTGGCCATCAAAAGCATTAAGGGTGGTAGGTGAATGATTTGTTTCAGGAGAACCGAAGGCTCTCCAACAAGATAAATACATGACTGATGTAGAGCCTCCCTCGTCTAAAACAGTACGATGAATGGTTTTTCCAGCAATTTTAGTGGATATCTGAAAATCCAATTGGTGTGAGAGTCAGGTTTTAAAATAATCTAGTTTGAAAGTGATGATGCTACTGTTTTCAGGATCCATAGCTCCAAGTGCAGTAAGCAAGTTTTTTCGTTGGATGGGACATATTTGGAGTAATTTTAATGCCGACATAGCGCAGGGTGCTTGAGCAAAATATTCTACTATGTTATAATATTGGGTAGCACACACCTTAGGGTTGATAATGGACTTACGAAGAGTACCCTTGGGTGGGTGGAAAATTGCTTCTGGAATGGGTTTTTCAATGTGAAGACCATTACTAGGAGTAGGTGTGGAAGTTGAAGGTTTTTCAGGTGTAACTTCATCAGATTTGTTTTCTGGAGGGGGGTCATAGCTATGTAATCTTGTGTTTAAGTTAATCGTTTCGCTAGACATCATTCTAACTTCATCAGTAGACGAAGATGACCCATGTAAGGATTGATTCTCAATTAATTGTTGTTGGGTGGGGAAAGGATCTTTAAGAAATGCAGGGGTGGGTGAAGTTTTCAAAAATTTACTAACTCCCTCGCGACAAGGACATTCCTTAGTGAAATGGTCCCCCCCATAGATTAAACAAGGATATTTTAACTTTCTTTTATTTTTTGAATCAACATCTAGATTTTGTGGTTTATTACCCTACTATTGGTTATCAGGCTTTTTCAATTTATTTTTTCCTTTCTTATTTCCATCGAAAGATTTAGCGGATTGAATCATGTTTACTTCAGCAGAAATAATAGGAGAGGGTGCAGTTTTGGAAGGTGGGCATGCTGGTGAGGCGGTTTGATTTTTATTCTTAGAAGGTTTTGCCATCGTTTGTGTCTAAACTGAGCCAAGTATGCCATCAACATGTGGTTCAGTTGCGGGTCTTGATGGATCAGGTGTGGGCCGAGGAGCATGAGGAATCAAATCATACAAAGTGCCTGATTGGGAATAAAACAAATCAAGGTACTGAGCACGGCTAATAGCCTTCTCCTCGGTAACAACACCTCCCATGGAGGCATCTTTAGCAATGGGCGGAAGTAAATACTTTGTAAACCAATCAGCTAGTAACTAATCAGGAATGGGAGCCTTGATTAACCTACGTCTTCTTCTCCATTCATGGATATGATTGGATATGTGGGTTGATGTGGTCTGTCGAAGCGAGGTCAACAGGTCTGTACCTTTTTCTTACCGGATGGATAACTGAAAGTGCGTTAAGAAATCCATAGCTAGAGAATTAAAATCCCAAAAAGAGTGTTGTGGTAGCTCTATACACCACTTGGCGGCAATGCCTGTGAGAGTTCTTTGGAACAGTCGAAGACAGATAGAACCATCCATCAAAGAATTGGATAAACACCATAGATCAAAATTCATCACATGGTTCTTAGGATCTTCACCAGGTTTACCATCAAATTTACGTATATCCAAAGGTAATTTGACCGGAAAAGCATGCCAAGAGGGGTCGTGATGAATTAGGTCATTGATCAATCTAAACAATTATGGAAAATCTAATGTTGCCAAAAATGGCAATTGTTGATTGGGTTTCGGATACTGGTAGTACTCATATGGAATTCCCTAACTAGTAGGACTGTAGATATATTGATAAATAGGTATGGATGATGACCCCAAGGCTTGTTGATTAGGTTGTTCGTTATTCGAAGGTCCCCCATATGAAGAGTTACCCGAAGGAGGTGGTCCTTGAGGGGGTGGTCCTCCATATCATCCGGACCCTCCAGATCCACCGAGTCCTCAGGGTCCACCAAGTGGTGGTCCATTGGATCCACCAGATCCTCCGAGTCCACTGGGTGGCGGTCCACCAGATCCCCCGAATGCACCAGGTCCACCAAGTGGTGGTCTTCTTGATCCACCAGGTGGTGGTCCACTGGATCCACCAGATCCACCAGGTCCTCCTTGTCCTCTAGGAGGTCCTCCAAACGGGGGTCCTCCAGGTGGAGGACCATATCCTCCAGCATTAGGGACATAAGCTCCTCCATAAGATGGAACATTGGACCAATTTGGTTGTCCCCATGGTACAAAGGAATTTCTAGGGTAGGGAACTCTGGGATATGTCCCCCATGATTGAGGGGGGGTTGGTTCCCAAGGTATGTGTATCCCCAAGAAAGCAGAGTAACGGTAGGTGGTACCCATGAGGGCCCTCCCTGACCAGAAGGAAGAAAAACCATAGTGGAATTGGGAGGAGAGTAGTTTGTTGTTGGTGGTCCAGTAGGTAATTTTTACCCCATGCTAGAAATAGTCCCTCTAGTAGGCAATGAAGTTTGAACTAGGGGTTTCCCCTAGGTGCAGAAGTTTTTGGAGAGTTTGGAATAGATGGGGAATTTTGACTGGGAGAGGGTGTCTGAATTGGATTATGACCAGGAGATGGGGCGGAAACTGGGTTCTGCATAACCAAATTTTGAATTGGTAATTTGGGAAGTTGAGATACATGTGGTGATGAAAGGGCACGATAGCCAGGTGGGGTAGTTCTTGAAGGGTTGGGATGAGGAGAATTACCTCTCATTTTAAGTTCTTCAACTTGTGTGCACTGCCTGCGTGAACGCTCAAAAGATTCTCGAGAAAAATATTTTTTTGATGGAGTATTTTGAAATCTCGTTATTAAAGGAGCAAGTATATCAGGCTTCGATTCAATGGTAGAAATTATGTATCTAGCAATAGTTTGTCCTAGGGATGTTCTCCAGAAAGGAGAATTTGGGCCATATTCTGCCCCTGTAGTTTCATCAGGAGGATGATTTCCAATCCATTCAGATGAGCCAGGTCGACCCTCTGTAGGAAAGTGAAAGGATGTGTTAGCTTCAGGAGTTAGTTGGACCAAAGGTTTATTATAAACTAAGAGTTCTTCTCTAGGTTTAGTAGCTGGAGTGGTTTCTATATGAGCTTTAGCCAAAGCTGGTCATTCCATGGTTACCTCTTATTGTCCTTCCATGGCTGGAGGAGAGTCAGGAGGTAAACCTTACAATCTATGGGATTGACGCCTCGCAATTTGCTCAGCCATGGTGGTGGCCGAAAGTCTTCTAATCTAGGTCAAAAAAGGAGGAAAAAAACACACAAACAAACCTACATAGAGCTAAAGGTTGCAAGCAGTCTTAAGTGATAGGAAGAGTTCAGAATAGTCAGTCTCTCACCAGGATTGTCAAGAAGGTGCAAATCGCGACATAACTCAAGGGCATGTGCGTAGTAATCTCCCTGAATGTTGCTTTCGGTATATTGTTCCAAACAATATAGCCAAAGTGTTTTTTTCGGTTGGATAAGGAATCCCAATGGGGTCTCCCGATATACACAAGGTACATGGGAGCTCAAATCAGTAGTAGTGTTGTCTAATGCACAATTGTTCACAAGAGGCCTTCCGATATACAATCAAGTATGTGAAGTACCTTTCTATATACCTTAGGGGTACGTGAAAGGTCGTTCGATATACCGACAGTACGTGGAAGAACCGCATGAGTCTCGGGTTGTAGAGCAGACAAATTAACGACAGATGCTACGTTTTATGATGCCCAAACACGTCACTAACCTATCACTCAACTTTCTATACAATTTTAACCTAAATCTATCGTTACTTTTAGCTGAATGATTAGGTTAATGTTTGTGAGGTGGTCTCCAATAATGCAAATTAAATCTATATGCAAAATCACTTGTTTGACTTCGATGAGACCTAACTAGGGTAAGGAAGAGACCTTTTCTTTTCTTTAAAAAACATACCAAAAAATTCCACTTTCAGCAGTCACAACAAGATCTTAATCAAGAGATGCAAAAGAGAATTCTTTCAAACACAAATCTTTTTCAAACAAGCACTCAAAAGTCTCTGAAATGCGAGAAAGAAAACTAAGCCTATAACATGCATGCAAAATTAATTTTTGCTACAATGTCAAAAATATCTATCCTTCTAAATCACTCATGCAAATGAAAATGAAATTTTCTTAAGAATAACAAAGGGGAAAATAACATGATTCTTTTGGTATTTTTCTGGAAAATATGAGGCAGACAAAGCAGTCTTTAAAGGGAAACTAACTCTAGCAGGAGACTACATGTTTTCTTTTCAAAACAAAACTTTTTAGACACTTTCTCAAAAAAAACCAGAACTGAACTATTTTCCACTTTCCTTTATAAAAACGAAGAAGATAACGACTTTGGAACTAAGCTCAAAAAGAGAATCAGATTCGCAAAAGCCAGTGAACTCAGACAACAAGCAAACAAGCAGAACACAGAAAAGTTTTCAGAGAAACAAGCAATCTAAACAAGTTTGAAAAATAACTTTTTTAAGCAAAATTAAAAATTTTAAAGGCAGTTTTGAAGGCCTACCTCGGCGCACTGAAGAAGTTTGCACTAGAGCATCGTAAGTTGAACTGACGCTTTCTACCTTCTGCACACCGGCGTCGTTGACACTCTGTCAAGGCAGAATCGACACACTTAGGAAAAAGATGAAAGGCACCCTAAGGATATCGGTGCCCTGTTCACCAAAGAGAGGTGTGTCGTCCAAACAGTAGAATGAAAAGCCAAAAGTTTGTAGGAGAAACCAGAAAAGACTAAGTTGGACTGAAAAAAGGGGTAAAAAACACTCAGAAAAAAAGGCAATAATCAAAAAAGTAAGATGAATGGCTTACCTTGTTAACTGGAATTACTAAAAGGAGAGAGAATAACCTTCATAGATGGAATGGTTACTGAAGTTTGTAGATTTGACTAGATCTGCACAAGATATGACTGGATCTTCCCCAAATCTGACTAGATTAAGCTTCCCCAACAAAGTCACCAATTTTGTTATCAGGAATTCTCAATCAGTGCAGACACTGTTCGTTCCTCTGCACTGTAAGTCACAAGCACAGAACAAAAAGAAACAGCAACGTATCCTTCCCTTAAATTATCAAATTAAATAACATGAAACACAATATACCTCAACCCTAGATCCCTTTGTCTTTTCTCCAAAATCCCTTGAAATGGTTCAATACCTGCAAAACAGATCAAAAGAAAAACAAACAAGATGAGAACATCATGATAGATTTATTATTCATATCAGTGATCAAGGAGTCTGATACTATCTAATTAACATCAATACATCAAAAATAGGAAAAGGGAATGTCTTTGTATTAATTATGAAAGAGATAGAAGTACAACCAAAAAGCCTTGATGTCGATGGCTTCAATCTCTACAAAAACATCTACAATCCTCTATGACTATGAAGATCTCTCCACACACAAGCTAATTATACTTTGCCTCCAACTAAAACTTCATTCCAACAGCATAAGGGTACTTTTCTTGACCTCCCCCACTCACATCATGAAGGCTTCATTTATAGGCCCAAAACCATGAGATTGACTTCGAGAAATGGATAGAATGTGATCCCTACAGGTGAGGGAAGCGAATGATACCTTTCCCAAGCATGTAGGAATTGACTCCACGGCGGCCCCCGCATGGAAGATTCCAGAAAACTTATTTTTTCCTATTTTTTACCATCGACGCACTTGGTAGAAAGGATTGGTGTGCCGACCTAGGGTTTTATCAAGGAAAAAAGGAAACGACACTCTTTACTCCACTGCAAGGAGAACCATCACTGCTCTGTGTAAAAAGAGGAAAGGCACCAACCCTTTAAGATATGGGAAAAAATACATCCAACTTATCTTATGTCATGTTTCTCAAAAGGCAAATGATCAATGAGGAATTTCCAAATAGGTTGATGGGCAGTGTGGAATTTCCAAGTGAAACACATTGTTTACTCCATTAACAAATTCAGGCATTACATCACTGGATATCCCACCTTTGTACACAATGACCACTTGGCCATCAAGTATTTAATGAACAAACCAGTTACAAATGCTAGGATAACTAGATGGTTGTTACTATTACAGGAGTTCGATATTACCATTGTTGACATGCCCGGGAAAGAAAATGTTGTTGCTGATTTTTTTATCTTGTTTTACTAACAGTGATGACAGCTTACTAGTTGAAGATTCTTTCCTAGATGAACATTTATTTGCAGTTTTAGCTCATTCCCCTTGGTATGGAGATGTTTCTAACTACTTCGTTGCATGCAAGATTCCGGCACATTTATCAAAAAGAGAGAAAAGGAAAATTATTCAACAAAGTGCCAAGTATTGTTGGATAGATGGTCATCTTTTCTACACAGGTCCTAATCTTGACATCAGAATATGTGTTAGGGAGGATTAATTCTTCCATATATTGAAGGCCTTTCATGATGAGCCATGTGGAGGACATTTTGCGGACAAAAGGACAGGTCATAAGGTGTTGAGAATGGTCTATTATTGGCCAACAATTTTCAGGGATGCGAAGAAGTACGTCCAGGCTTGTGATAGCTATCAGATAATGGGCCAACCTAACAGATTGGATGAAATTCCTTTGCAACCACAGTTGGTGGTTGAACCCTTTGACAAATGGGCCTTATATTTTTTTGGGCCTATCAAACCTTCCTCGAAGCAGAAAGCCTACATTTTAGTTTTTATTGACTACATGACAAAATGGGTGGAAGCTGTGGTGCTGGTGAAAGCCAATGACCAGGTTGTAATAGACTTATTATACAGGGAAATATTCACTTGTTTTGGAGTACCCAAGGAAATAATCACAGATGGAGGACCACAGTTTGTGTCACATAAATTTGAAGTTGTGCTAAAGAAGTACCATATTCAGCATAGGATAACTTCACCTTACCATCCCTAGGCCAATGGCTAGGTGGAAAGTACCAATAAATTTATTGAACTATCCTTACTAAAACAGTCAGAAGCCATCGTAGAGACTGGGCTGACAGGATTCCAGAAGCACTATGGGCATATCGCACTACTTTGCTCAGTACTACAAGGTTCTCCCCCTATGACTTGGTATATGGTAAGAGTGTTGTCTTCCCTATCGAATTCGAAATCAAGACTTTGAGGATGGCCATGGATGTAAACTTGGATGTAAAAGAGGCGCGAAGGAGTAGACTGAATCAATTAAATGAAGTTGATGAAAAATGTATAGCTGCAGTGGATCAAAGAGCATTGATTCAGCAGTAGCGATCCAAATGGCATGATCGGTTCATCAAAAAAAAAGTATTCTGTGAAGGAGATTGGTCATTATTTTACAATTCAAGGATCAAAAGGGACTTCAAAGGTAAGTTGTGCACAAGATCGTTGGGTCCATATCAGATAGACAGAGTATTTGATAACGATACAGTTCACCTGGTCACCATCGACGAAAACCATACACCATTATTTGCTAATGGTCACAAGCTGCAACTGTACTACAAACCAATTTCAAAGGACGTGTTTATTTCACAAGTTGCAGATGATCCGGGATACCAGTTAGCGTAAGGGCAGGAATCTTTCTCTGCCCCTGTCAATATTTATAAAGTCACTGTGATTTCCACACAAATAATTTTTTTGTACATAAATAAATTGATGTTTGTTGTTTTTATTTCTTCTTGCTTTGTTTTCCTTTATGCTTGATCGTTTTTGAAGAATCTATGCAGGAACCAACTTAGGGAGTAATGGTCATGACTGGGCCTAATGACTGTGAACCCCTATTCTAATTTCCTACTTTGGAAAAGCTCCATGAAGAAGAAAATAATTTGAGTGATGAACAGTTCTGTGCAGCTGTGACTCTATAAAATTTGCCCATTTTTCCGTTCGCACAGCTGTGACTCCGTAAAAATATTCCCATTTTCCCTTTTCGTGCAGCTGTGACTACGTAAAACATACCTATTTTTTCATTCCACGTAGCTGGGACTCCATAAAAACCTCCCCATTTTCCCATTCCGTGCAGTTGTGACTCCATAAAACCCTCCTATTTTTCCATTTCGCGTAGATGTGACTCCGTAAAAACCTTCCCATTTTCCCGTTCCGTGCAGCTGCGACTCCATAAAACTTGCCTATTTTCCCATTCTGTGTAGCTACGACTCCGTCAAATTTGCCTATTTTCTGTTCCACGTAGCTATGACTCCACCAATTTTAGCAGAATTTTCCTATTTTTCGTGGCTACGAATCCTTTAGATTTATCCACAGAAGGGATGCGACTCCTCTAGATTTGTCCGAAATTTCTGTCGCCCATGATTTTTTTGATTCTGACTCACTTCACGACTTCAATTATGTTTCCTTCAAGGTTGAAAATACAATTTTTGGCTCGCCGGAAGGAACATCATCACAGCACGTGCGCACTTATGTTTAAAATTGATGGCATCAGTTGACACATTGTATTATCTTGAGAAGTCATGAATCATCACATAATTGCTAAGGTATAGTTCCGATTATTTACATTATTAAGCATTAAGTAGATTTGAAAAAATTAATCATGCTCACATTTTCATACCTATCATTATACACGCTTCGTTAATTGTCCATCTACACAATATTATGGGTAATCGAGCTTATCTTACAGCCGTCAACTTTTTCTTAATTTGGGGCCAAATATTACTCATGATTCCCTGCTTCTGACTATCTTAACTTTCCTAATTTTCTCAACCCCAATATTAGTTGTTCATGCATTACTCTGTGTTGTAACCTCCATTACTAAGACTGTAAACTATTGAACTGATACCATCATTCAAAAGGAAAGGAACCATGGGTATCCCAGCCAGACACGAACCTACAAACATGCAGGAATTGCAAAAAATGCTAAGGTTTTTTCCATCTTCGCAGATGCTGGCTAGACTGAGTTTTTCCAACGATTAAGTGGCTTTCACCGAGAAACAGTTATGCATTTCACTTTGAATCTCATAGAAACCCATTCATAGGTTCAGGTTTTACATATAGAAGTTACTGAGGAAATTGTAGCAGAGGTTACAGGCCTTCCTCAAATTGGAAGAGCCTAGTTTGGAAGACGAGTTTGAAATGTTGCTGCAATGCAGGAGTTTCTGCTAGCTGGTGAACAAGTTCACCAAGAGAAGAAGGGGATAGCATTACAGTCACTACCTCATCCCTGGAATGAAGTGGCAATCTTCTTGAAGAAGTACCTTACATGTGAAGGTAGATATCAAACTATGTATTTCTCTGAATTCCCTTTACTATCTCATTTGTGTCATAGGGCCTTACTCAATATGCCCTTTTATCTATTTAAAGACTTGCATCATAAGGCGGGATTTGTGAAATCGTCTAGACACCCATACTCGTCCTTCACCAATAACAGCCTGATCAAATTGCTCATCTTAAGGGCCTTAGCTCAAAGAAACCAAACTTGGGAACAGTTCACTGGCCAACCCCCAATAAACCAAGGACCTGTACTTTTTCCTGGTGTTCCAATAGAATATGAAGAACCTGCACTCTTGAGGGGTGTTCAAACACAGGAAGAAGAGGATGCACCAACCCAGTTGGGGGGAATGGCAGAAGAGCGGGAGGACCGAAGCCCCTCCAATTCAGTTGGGGGGGAAGATGAGGCAGAATCTAATAGTTAGGAAGAAGCGGATGAGGCATAATCAGATAATCAGGAAGAAGGGGATGAAACAGGATCCGATAACCAAGAAGAAGAATCAAGTGAGGATGCAGCAACAACAAACCCTACAGGAGGGATAGAGGATTTGGGAGCTCCATCAACAGAAGTTGAAGTTGGAGCAGCATTCAACACTGCGACAGCTGAAGCTGAAGTTATAGGAGCTATGATGACAGAAAAAAATGTAGAGGTTTTCACCATCAAATATTCTCTGGAATGGAGGGGAACCCTTATCAAGGAGGAAACGAAGATGGAAGAGACCATAGAAGAAGCTGAAATAAGAAACATTCCTTCTACATCAGCTACAGAATTGGAAGCCCCTCTACCACAAAGGAAGAGAAGAAGATCAAAGGAGAAGGTGCAGGCATCAAGGCCAATGAGAAGAAGGAGAACCAGATCAGTCGAAGGAGCAGAAGCAGTGCGGGAAAAATGGGCAAATATCGAAGAAAACATTGAATTTACCATCTTGAGACCTAAGGCAAATGCTACCCCACAAGAACGTGTTGCATAGGAACCTCAAAGTGAGGGACTTCTGTTTGAAAATGGTCTGTTGAAGGAAGAGGTGCAAATGCTTCGAAAGGAAGTGGAAATATGGAAGGAAACATGTCAGAAACAGGTGGAAAGGAGATTGCACTCACTTGTGGAAGCTGCAGATCATATTGAAGGATCACTTTCAGCAGAGGAAGGTGTTGAATTGAAAAAATTAGTTTTCCCTAAGTGTGTAGAAATCTTTATTTAATTAGGATACAGAGTCACGGTGCATGCATTTGTGGCACAAAAGCCCACATGGACAGTTGGAGAAGAGAGATCAGGAACATCTGCGGGAGAATTGAGAGATAAAGAAGAACCAGAAGTGGACAGGACCCTTGATGTAGAGGTAAGGGAATGTGTTCAACTTCAGGCTCAACCACAGGGTGTTGTTACACAAGAACCAACAACCCTGGAAATTTTTGTTGAAGCTGCTACTCAATTGGAAGTGAGTGAGCCAGAGGTTGAGACAATCCCTGATCTAAACCTAGGAGTCCTTACTATGATCCCAGAACAATCTCAAGACACATAACTAGTGGAGGGAGAACTTCAGCAACAAGAAAATGTTGAAGTTTATCAGGATGTTGTCACACAAGAACCAACATCCTTAGAAAACCTTGCTGAGACTCCCATTCATCTAGGGGAAACTAATTTTGAAGTGGACATAATCCCTGATGTGGAATTAGGAGAAGATGAAAAGACGCAGCCCCAGCCATCAGGGGATACTGAAACATTTGGGGACCAATCTCATCTATCTGGGGACACTAAAATAATCATGGACAAGCCTCATCCCTCATAGGATGTGGAAGTAACTCAAGAGAAACCCAAGTTTCCAGAGGATATGGAAGAGCAGGAAGTTGTTACACAAGAACCATCATATATCTGCATCCCCCTGTTGAATCCACAGCCTAGAATCAAGAAGTTCCAGCCGAAACTCAAGAAGATACTAAGACTGGAACATAGGAAGATGTTTCCACACAAGAACCAACAACTTCACCATTGGTTGCTGAAGTTGGAAAAAAGAGGTTTCAGGAAGGAGGTGTTGTCACACAAGAACCAACATCCTCATAATTGCTTGTAGAAGTACACTCGCAGGAAGAAGTTGTTGAAGCACTGGTGGAAGAGCAAGTTGTTTCACTTCTGATCCAGAAAAATCAAGCTGAAACATTGGATAATAAGCTATGGATGCAATCTTCCCAAGAATTTGTCAATTTAGACTCTAATGAAGAGAAGGACGCGGGAGAGGAAAAGATTCAAGGTCTAATAGAAGAACTTTCGCTGCTGAAAATATAAAATAAGAAATGGAAAAGTGAGGTGGATAGATATCAGCAATGAATGATTCCCATTACTCAGCATAGGAAGACTATCAGTGAATTGAGGGAAATATGGGTAGAAGAGCTAATCTTCCAGAAGTACCGCTGGGAATAATTACAGAAAGAATTGAAGGAGCTGAAGAATTTCAAGTCCATGCAAAAGGAGAAATACCAACTGTACATTCTCTCCCAAGAATTGATGAGCTCTAGAGATCCATCTCCCTCTTATCCTGTATTTTTATATGTACTATTCACTTGGTTTAAGATGAAGGCATTAAAAGAAGGGAGACCTTATGAAGTAGCATCTTCAAACCATTTTTTGGAAACACTTATGAAAATTAGCTTCAATGAACAGAATATTTTATGTGAGTTTTATTTACATGAAATGGTTTTCCCCTTGGACCGATATTCAAATCCTAACCCTCACCTAGGTGATGTCTAGTTGAGGGATTTTACTTCTTTTGTCAGCAACCATGTGCAATGGGAGGATTCATGTCAAACAAGCTCTCACAATGAGGCTCACTATAATCCCTGGATTCGGTGTGAACCTCAATCCCCTCGAATTGTTCGTAATCATCAAGCACAAAGGCTTAAATGTCCAATCCAAACTCAACAGCTGGTCGAGATTCAAGATCAAGTCATCTCCACTTGTGTTAGCCATATTTCCAAGCAGCAATGTTTTTCTTTGGAGGGAAGTAAGCATAGGTGGCAAGATTCCCCTTCATCAATTAAGAAAAGGGACCCTTATTGCTTCAAGTATTTTAAACAGGCTCTCCCTAGGGTTGAAGGGTACGTCGATTGTATGAGGAAATGTGGAGTTAACTGGTTAGGACTCAAATTTAAATTCCCGCTTATTTGGTGGCCAACAAAACCATATAAGGATGATTTTTCATTAAAAGCAGAAGAAAGGTAGTGCTGGAAATATTGGGTTTCCCATAATGTATATCTAGATGGGAGGGAGTCACTTGAATCCTCCTATAACTTTTCATCTATCCATGAGTGAGGCATAGTTCAATATTTTGATTTAGACTAATGGAGGTTGTTGCACGAGGACATGCAATAGAGAAGTTAGGGGGAGATGTTGGGTCCCAAAATTCCCCTTTTTAACCACATCCCTTATACCCTGTTTGTCTTTTCTTATTCCATTTTGTGCACCAAACAGACATTCTTTACTCACTTGAGCCCTGAATATTCAGAGGTATGATTATTTATTATTTAATCTTATTAATGCTTATGATTGTTATAATCAAGACTTTGCTTCTTGTATTATGCTAACACATTATGATTTCACAGAGATAGTGCAAGCTGTGAGAGATTACAAGTGTAGCATCCCAAGTGGTCCAGATAGGATATGAGCATCCACTATCAGCGGTCACTTTCCAGTCCCATCTATACACGCAGATCCAACCAAATATCATCATTCCACGCGGGATGTGATAGACATGGATGTGACAAACACGGCTACAACAACTGAGCTACAACAGCGCGCCACTGTCTGAAGTTAGCTGCAATCATCCAGGCCTTTCTTGAATTGGTTATGTTATTCATTTACTGGCTTAGGCAATAGAATTTCCTATATTCCCTGCCTCTATTTAATTCCACTCACAGTTGTAACAACGCATGTAACAGGGCATCCTGAAGATCATAGATCTTCATTGCTTCTCGATATTAGTGGTTGAGGGTTACGTTTGTTTATGTATAAGTACAGGGAATAATTCAGAGCCAGGGGTTGGACAATATCATATTTTATTGTGTAAGCTGTAACAAAGACTATACCTTCATTTCCCATTTTAATACAAGGAGTGGGATTCTTCAAATCTTTGTTTTTTAACTTGTGTTAGTTTCGGTGTTTTTGTTCAAAGGTTGGGCCCGCCTTCCCACGTAGATCACCGAGTTAGTTAAATGTTTGCTTAATTAGTCGTGTGGTGTGGATGTTACATTGTATGCATTTTTTTCCGTAGCTGCAACAGTCATGTTACTCATTGTGTTTCCTTGAATACTTAGCACTTGCATTTCCTTTAAGCTGCAGCAGTGTGGTGTGACAATCGACTGTGTAGGTTAGCTTCTTTTCTGCATGTGTGTGATAGCTGTAACAGTCAAGCTCTCCCTTAGTTTCCTTTCAATTACTTGTCTTGCTCTGGTTTGTTAATTTAGGTAGACTATGCTTTAGAACTATTGATTCAATTCCTACCATTTCTTATTTCTATATTAAGGTTGGATTAAATAGTCACAATGGATCTGCATATAGTCTGGTAAATTAGGATTTAACTTTTTGCAAAAGTAATTCTAGATATTTATTTCAGGAATCATTCATTACTGGATTGAAGTTGTGGGAAGTAATTGCAATTATGAATTCTTAGATAGGTAGTTTAGATCAGTTTGATTATGGGAAGAGTTTGACAAAATAGATAAGTAGAACAGTTTATTCAATCATCAACTAATTAGTGTTTAAGCACATATAGTCTAAGTTATCTTTGAAATAAAAGACTTCCCTGGGTTGACAATTTATATTGAGCATTCTGCATGATGGTTTTAAATAACTAGCATATAGAGTGACCAATAGTTGTAGGTTGTATCCCTTCATTTTGATGGATGGAATAATAATAAAGTACTAGAAATTTTTGTGTAGACGTATCCCATCTTGGGTGAACCACGTGATATTTGTGTCTCTCTTGTAATGTGTTTTAATATTTGCATCTTGTTTACTATTTATTATTATTGCTTTGTGAACCTATTTTCTAACAATTGGTATCAGAGCCAAAAGGTTTATTTGGAGGGTAAACTCATAGGAAAGAAGGGTTCCTCATTCGAGTGGGAGAAATGGTAGAAGAAGGAAAGTTTAGGGCCTATAAATTTAACGACCAAAACTACCAGTTACGTAAGATGCAAATGGAGGAATATATGTACAAGAAGGATCTATTCCTATCGTTAGGCAAAAAAATAAAATAGTTGACGACTATGAAAGACGAAGAATGGGAGGTTCTTGATAGAAAGGCACTAGGAAAAATATTATTGTGCTTAGCTTCATCAGTGGCTTTGAATATTTCAAAAGAGAAGAAAACTATGGGTGTGATGAGTGCATTGGCTAAGCTCTATGAAAAAACCTGGGCTTCCAACAAGGTATTTTAAATGAAGTGTGTATTTAATATGAATATGTCAGAAGGTGGATTTATTGTTGAACATTTAAATGAATTTAATGCAATTACTAGTAAGCTAAGTTTTGTAAAAGTGAACTTTGATGATGAGGTTAGGGATCTTCTAATCATGTGCTAATTGTCAAAAAATTGGAATGACTTGGTCATGGATGTAAGTAACTCTATCTATGGTTCAAACACTCTTAAATTTTATGATGTTGTTGGTGTTATTCTTAGAAAGGAAATGCAAAGAGAAAGTATAGGTGAGACATCAGGTAATGCATTGACCATGGAGAGTAGGGAAAGACAAAGGGAGAGAGGAAGGGCCCCAGGTAATCAGAACAATTCTAGAAAGGGAAGATCCAAGTCCAGACTAAGAAATATAGACTATTGGAACTGTGGTAAGAGAGGACATATAAAGAAATAATGCAAAGCTCCAAAGAAGAAAGGAGATAGGAAGCAGGAGACTCAGGAAGAAAATGTAGCAGGTGATGTGTTACAAGATGCTTTGATTATTTCATTAGATAATACTAATGATTACTGGGTAGTATATTCATGGCTTCATGTCATGCTACACCCGATAGGAAATTCTTCCATGATTATGTTCCAGGTGATTTTGGACATGTTTTATTGGGGGATGATAAACCATGTAAAATTATTGGAATGGGTAAGGTACAGATTAAGTTAAATAATGGAAATGAATTGATGCTAAAATGTGTAAGGCATATTCCTGCTATGAAAAGAAATCTTATCTCAATATGGCAGTTGGGAGATAGTGTTTGTTTGTTTACATTTGGAAAAATGTGGTGGAATATCACTAAAGGAGCACTGGTAATAGAAAAATGAGATAGGGTAGGTATGTTGTATTTATGCCCTCATAATATTGATTATTCTATCTTTGTAGCTTCCACAAAAATAGGTGCAGCATTGTGGCATCATAGGCTTGGCCACATGAGTGAGAAGGGGATGCAAATTAGTCACTCAAGGAAATTTCTTCTTGATATGGAGCAAGTAAGTTTGGAATTATGTGAGAACTTTGTTTATGGAAAACAGAACAGAGTCGAATTTTTCAGGGTTGGAAAACAGAATAAGAGTGAAATGTTAGAGCTTGTGCATACAGATGTATGGGGACCGATTCAAGCACAAACTCTTGGTGTCTCTTGTTATTATGTTACTTTTACTAATGATGCAACTAGAAAAGGTTGGGTTTATTGCATTAGACATAAATATGATGTGTTTTCTACTTTTAAGAAGTGGAAAGCTTTGGTTGAGAATGAGACAGGGAAAAGATTGAAGTGTCTCAGCTCCGATAATGGAGGTGAATATTGTAGATGTTAAGATTTCATATGCTAGACTAGATATTATTATTGTTCAATTAAAAATCACAACAGTAGCATATGAAGAATCACTAAAAGAAACACAATCACATGATAGACACCATGTATATATCATGGGAAACCCTCAAGGGGAAGAAAACCAAGCCAAAACTTCCTTTGTATAAAATGTATAATATATAACCCAAAAAAAGTATTCTCCTCCTTATGTTTTCTCTCTCTCTCTCTCTCCTATGTGCTACTCAAGTGAGTGAGTATGTGTCCAAATAAGAATCACAGCTCTCATATTTATACACATTGAGCCAACTGACTTTTACCCTAAATAAGTCGGCCCCACTAAACTGTATGGGCCGACCTCACCTAGGAAGACTCAAAATAGTATTTTATATTATTCATTAGACTACTAAGGACCCGAATTACAATGGAGGATTTACCTCATGACTCTATGATGACCAAATAGAATAGTAACAACCTACTGGAGCAATAATAGCATCTCCCTTGGGTTACATTAGTAAAATACATTTATATTATCCTTTGAAGTTGTAATATTTCAACACTCCCCCTTAACGAGAAGGTTATTCTACTGACAACATCATCATAGAATATAGGAGAACAGAGGGACACTATCTTTAACAATATCAAGGTAATACATATATACATCGTAGGAATTTTTCACAATCAGTGACTGGAACAATTACTATTTAATGTCTTCATCTTCTGCATCAAATGATCACTTGATCCTTTGGCAGAAACACTTCGATATTTCGATCCTTCGTAGAAGTAATTCAATATTCTGATCCTTTGCAATAGTACTTCGATATTTGATCATTTTCAACACTTTCAATTTTCTCGATCCTTCATAGAAGCACTTCGATCTTTGATCATTTGTATATCTCGACTGCATACAAAATTTCGACCCTCGTCGTAGAACATCCTTACCACTGAGGTTAGGACCACTCCCAAGTGAGTGTTATACTACGACATCTGTGAGGACTCATCATAGAGAATCCATACCACTAAGGTTAGGACCACTCCCAAGCGAGCGTTATTCTATGGTATTTACATACGAATGTAGGAATACTCTCCATACAAGAGTATTGTTTGCAAAGAAGATCTCGACTGCATACAAAATTTCATTCATGTTGTCTATGAGGACTCATCATAGAGAATCCTTACCACTGAGGTTGGGATCACTCCTAAGCGAGTGTTATTCTACGGTATCCATGAATGAATGTAGGTACTCTCCATGTGAGAGTAACATCTACAGGGTCATCCTTAGTAAGGACCACTCTCATGAATAGAGTGTTATACATGCCATCCTCAAGAGAGGATACTATCATCCACAAATAATGTCGAACCTTAATCATCATTATCATCCATCATCGATGTCAGTCTTATCATCACTCCCCCTTTCTTGGGAAGTTCCATATTATCAACCTTCTCCCCCTTTGTCTAAGGAGGGTTCATGTCAATTTGACCCGATCTTCCTTTTCGAAGAAGGTCCATATCCTCATCATTTGTAGTTCCATCACTGTTCCTCCTTGCGAGGAAGGTATTTTTGAACTATGCCAAGCTTGTCACAAAAATATTCAAATTTTACTCGAGATAGAGGCTTGTTCAGTACATCAACAACTTGCTCATCAGTACTCACATATTGGAGCTTGATAGTTCCCTTTTGTACCATATCCCTTATATAAAAGTATCGGATTTCTATCTGCTTCAATTTGTCATGGAACATCAGGTTCTCAATCATCTTTATACAACTCTGGTTGTCACAAAGAATCATTGTGGTGTCCAACTCCATGTCAAATAATCCTGACATTATCTTCCAAAGCAATATCACTTCGCAACTAGTGGAGAAAGCTGCAATGTACTATGCTTTAGTTGTATTGAGAGAAACATTGGATTGTTTCTTACTAAACCATGAGATCATGGTAGATTCCAGACAATAACGTCCACTTGAGGTTTTTTTCTTGTCTGCGGCAATTCCTGCCCAATCTGAATCTGTATATCCATATAGTTTGTAGTCATGATCTATCCCATAGTAAAGTCCCAGTTCTATTGTACCTTTTAGGTACCTCATCACATGCTTTGCATCTATCAGGTGAAGCCGTCTAGGTTTAACTAGATACTAACTCAAGGTGTTCATAGCAAGCATTGTTATAGTTGATTTTACCACACTTAGTAGATCACACCTTCATGGACTTCCATGTCCCTCTACAGACTCCTTGGAACCCCCTTTCTCAAGTTATACTTTGATCAACCAAGAAAGTCCCCAAAAAACACTTGTTTATGTGTATACGTGACTTTTAAACCAATACCCGTGTGTACATGCAACTTTTAATCTAATACCCGCATGTACATGCAACTTTTGAGCCAATACCCACGTACATCGAGAAATGTGCATAAAGACAAAAATATTTGGAGTTTTCCTTATAGAGTCCCGAATAACTTGACTCTTGGCCTTCCATATGCCTGGAAATCACTCGGACTCGACCCTCCATTCCCTATTGGAGAGCCATATATTGAGCCTCTTGGATGCTTTGAAGGAGGAGAATTTGGAGAGAAAGGAAACTATAGTTCATTGTTGCCTCACTTGTTTATGCTTGAGTCTGCATCCCTTTGTCCCTTTGGAGCACACACTCTTGATTTTCCCAATATTTCCTTTGCTTTGTAATCTTTCCATTGAGATGGAGGATTGAAGCCGTGGAGACCTAGGTGGAGGACTCGGTTTCTCCATTTCGACGAGGTGCCGACAGATTTTTTCACTGTTCGGTCTATGTTTATTATTAATATAAATATCCATTTCCTTTCCAATACATGTGCATAACTATGAATATTTTGTCCATGGATGTAGTTATATTTGCTTATACATGATGGTTTATATATGCTAGAGTAGGCCTAACACTTTGATATATAGCATGCTTGTCTTGTTTGTTGTTGTTGAGAGCGAATTGTGAATGCAAGCATGTTGAGAAATCTCAACGGGGATCTACATCAACCGTCTGGAAGAAGGAATGCTTCATATCCCTTAGTGTTAGATGCATTTTATTTCTCTTGCATGTTGGAATGGATTGATTTCTAGTGTCATTCATTCTGTTGTGGTCTACCCCAAACCATAGGAAATTTCTCTCCGTAACTAGAATCTATTAGGAGGTTGAGAGTCCCTGTGGATTTACTTCTTGAAGTTAGATTGAACTCTTCCTCTTTTGGTATGGGTGGATAGGTCTTGATCATATTCTTTAAGTAGAGCTTCTATATTGGCTACTCTAGCCTCCTCTTGGATGCAATATTCCCATACAATGTCAAACTTCATGCTTTCCTTTCTGGTACACATAGTCTGTATGAATGAATCCCAAGGTCTAGTGATACCATTGATAGTAGTCATAACTAATTCATCTTCATCAAGGGAGTCTCCAATGGCTTCTAGTTGCTCCTTGAACTGGGAGACCCTTGTGAAGTAGTCTTGAATGGATTCTCCTTGGCTCATCTTGGTACTCTTCAATTGAGCTCTCAAATTCATCTTTCTATTTCATACATTCTTGATAGAGCATCATACATCTCCTTCGTGGTCTCTTTGGATGATACTTGAGGAATCAAGTGATATTTTATAGAATCAACAATGATCCTCATTTCCCTAATTAGGTCCTTCTTGTGCTTCTCCTTGACTTCATCTTCTTCAGGTTCCGCAACCTCTCCTTTGATGTATTTGTTAAGATCATTCTCTCTAAGAATGATGCCAAACCTATATTTCCATGCTCAGAAATTATCTATGCCTTCTAGCTTGTCCTCAAGCTTAGTGCTTGGGGCCATCTTATCCACGAGGTCACTAAAAATGAAATTTCTCAAAATGCAGAGCTGACCTTACCAAGAGATCCGCTTGACTGAGGTGAGTTTACTGGTACACTTATTTCTGTAGATTCCAAATATTCACCTCTCAAAATTGAGTTGCGAAATTCTAGTCTGCAGTTTTCTAGTCCAAAGCCAAACTAGGGTTTGAATTCCCCGGAGATCTACCCACTCAAAAATTTTGATCAAGGGCTCAATAGATGCGCGCTAGGGAGGCACAAATTTCTATGCAATCAGATCTCCAAAATTTCAACTTTGATAGAAAACCTAATTTCTTGTTAGAGGGAGAGGAGAGAGAGTTTCACCTTGTGAAAGTTGTCCACTTCAGGCTAGCTCTGATACCATGTTAATATTATATATGATTATATATATATATCATTAGTATTCAATTCAATTTCAAAACAATAACATATGCAGGATCACTGAAAGAAACACAATCACAAGATAGACACAGATTTATCCTGGGAAACCCTCTAGGGGAAGAAAACCCAGCGAAACTTCATCTATATAGATGTATCAAAAGTACAAAGATAAAACCTCAAATAGGTGCTCCTTCTCCTTGCATATTTCTCTCTCTCTCTCTCTCTCTCTCTCTCTCTCTCTCTCTCTCTCTCTCCTATGCATTATACACAAGTGAGTGCATGTGTTCAAATGAGGAACACACCTCCGCTATTTATACTTTATCTTCCACTTTACTTTTTCCCTAATAGGTCAGCCTCAACAAACTTATTGGGACGACTTCATCTAGAAAGACACAAAACAACATAATATTATATTTTGGAGGGTTCTATTGACCCGACTCACACCAAAGGTTTTACCTCATGACTCTATGATGACCAAATACAATAGTAACATCTCGATGGAGGAATAATACATCTCTGGTAGATTACAACAATAAAATACATTTAGAATATTCTTCGAAGTTACAATATTTCAACATGAAGTGTGATTGTTGTCTAGTAAATCATTATTGTAAAATTTGGTTAACTGTGTTGATTAATAGATGAGTGGTAAAGCTCATTGATTTGTAAGTTTTCCCATTAGAGGGGTTTCCAAGGTAATTCATGTGTAGTGTGTTGATCCTTTGTGTGTCATTGCTTAATGTTTAATTGTGTTTAATTATATGAATCAATATGCATGCTTACTATAAACAAATATCAAAACCCAACAATCTTAAAAATAAATATTATTTAAATTATAAACTAGATTCAATCAAGAAACATATCCCCTCACATTTGGTATGAGTGCCTAGATTCATGTTTATCAATTTAAATAAAACAATAAGTATTAAAAAAATAAAAGATAAAAGATAAATTGTAAGTAAATATTTAATGAGATTTTATCCATTGATGAGTTTTTTTGGGTAATATAACAAGTACTAAACCTATAGGTGCATTACACATAGTTGAAACTAAAATAAAAATGAGACAATATTCAAATGATGATGTATGTGCAAAAAGTATAGATTAATGCAGTAACATATAAAATGTGATAGTGAATCATAGTGAATTTCCTTGTTAATGCAAGGTAGTGGATACATGCATGTATATATATTTTCACATTAAATTTTTAATGCATGATAATACATGCATATTTTATTGTTATTATATCAACCAATGAATATAAAAAGATAATATAACAATTAATTATTGAACACAAAGTATTTCAAATTTGCTCAACCTCAAATTAATAATTCAATGATGTGAAGGATTAAGTATATAATATAAAAATAGCCACAACTTTCCATTTCATAGCCATAATATATATAGGCATTTCCAATCAATTGTTAAAAAAATTAACGCATAGTTTAAATTATGGAGAAGCCATGTTGTATTGAATTTATGAGGGGCTTATATATTTTACTAAGATTACTTTAAATTATGGAGAAGCCATGTTGTATTGAATTTATGAGGGACTTATATATTTTACTAAGATTATAGTTCTCACACACACGCAAAGGAAGTTGACAAATATGAAAATATGAAAAGTATATCTAATATACGTGATTAATCAACATTTTAAGATGAAAAAAATTATATTTTCCTTGCTCAACAATATAGATGATTAATGAAGATTTTAAGATAGAGATAACATGTGCTTCGTTCAATAAGATATTATTTTAAGGATAAATTTACGATTGGAGAATATTTAGTGGAGTCAGTTTTTTTTAGCAAAACCCTACATGTTTTATTTATAAGGAAAGAAAACCACAAACAATATATGAATATTTAAGGGAACATAGTTGTATTATATGGTTGTTACATTGAATTATTTCAATAATTGAAAGAGGTGATTAAACAAACAAAAAGGGATGAATTATGGATAGAATTTCACAATTACTTTTAACATCGTGATTGCAATGTGTTAGGTTAATCTTAACTTGGTTAAAAACTGATTGAATATAACCTTGTTTTGTTCAATAATGGGTTTAGTATTAATAGTTTACGATCCCATGGTTTTGGGTAAACCTGTGGTATTTGCCCATGGTTTTAACTTATAATGATGATGCCTATTTAAAGGGTTGGGTTTTCATTGTAAAAGAATTTGTTCCTCTTATGTGCTTTTTTTTTGCATACAAGTTGTGCCCTAGCCAAGCGAGAGTATCGTACTTTTCATACCCCGAGTCGACTATTTTTAAGTCTCGAGTTTCGATAAAAATGATATGGAATAGAGGTATTCTAATTTATGTAGAGTTCCATGTGCCAGAAAGCCATTTGTGAGTCAATCCTAAGCAGTCATGCATCCAAAGCTGCAGATGTTGAATATGATTGTAGCGAATGAAACGAACGAAATAAATCCCATGTCCCTTAGTGCCCGATGCCTCAATAGTAACGTTTAAAAATCCTCGTTCCTTAGATAGTGGAGATTTCCCTTAATAGGTAGCCACTTAAAGGCCTCATTCCTTTGATTATTATTTTCTTAACAATGATCATTTTTTGAAAGTTCTCTAAGTTATTAAAAATTTCTCTACTATGTATGACAAATTATAGGGAAAGCATGGGACTTATAAAACGAGAATGTAAAAAGATAAAATAACATATAATAAAAATTAAACCCGAGTACATTGGGATACTCTATCAAAATGTAATAGTTAGAGGGTTTTGTGATTAGTGACTTACAAATTAAATCCAAATACATTGGTTTATTCTATCAAAATGTGGTAGTTAGAGGGGTTTTTTATTAGTAACATGATTTTTTAGGTTGTAAGGGAAATAAGTGAGATGATTATATATATAAAACAAGGTGTGTACTATATGGTTGGAGTAAAGATAATCTTATTTTTATGAATATATTTTAATTAGTTGAAGTGTTGAATATAAAAGAGGTGCGTCACATTTTAATAGTGTGTATATAAGAACCAAGAAAGTGTGGGGATAATAATTCCTTAATTTGCTTTGAATTTTTCTATAGGTTTCTTTTTTGGTTATTTAGATATCATTTATAAGAGATACGATTAAATTATTAAAAGCAATTGTGGGATTTCCCTAAAATATATTGTATATCTTAGGATGATTAAAAATATTGCAATTTATGTCTTTAAAATACACAACAACAATAACAAAAATGTAGAGGTTATATTTTCTTCCAGGATGGAGAAAATTTCAAATGAAGGAGTGCATGTAAATTATGTGACAAAATCAATATATATAAATCAACACTTTGACCACTCTATATAAATTTATCATTTAAAAATGTCCATCCTACTAGGAATAATCTTGAATAACCTAAATACGAATTTATTTTCCAACTTCTAGACTTTTTCAAAGTTATAAAGATATTCCAATTTGAGATCGTATTAAAATAAATTTGTTAAGGATATGGAGTTAAGTTATTAGTTTATAAAGAGTAATGGGTTTAAATTTGAGTTTGATCACTTTTGTTGCTTTGTGGGCTTTAGAAAAGCATTTAATATAGTTCTTACAAAAAAATTATAAAATAGATTAAAAGGGATAAATGTTTCTTTGGAGTTGAGAGTTATTGTGACAAGGTTATACGATAATGTCATTGTCAAGTTTAAGAAAATTGAGAGTTGGTAGAAAAATATTTATTGTAATATTGGAGTTAAGCAAGGTTGCACCCTCTCCCCTACCTTTTTCAGCATATACATCGATACGCTAGAATATTTTTCAAAAGAAGCAGGTTGCACTAGCATGACATTAGCATGAACGTTTTAATGGAGGGTGCAAAGCTTATTTTAGTCTTGAAAACAATTGTAAATCAACAAACCTTGTGATATTGAATAAAAAGAAGCTCCCCTTTCAAAATTTCATCTGTCATTATCTTATATGGTTGTGAAATTTGGGTTGCGACATCTCTAGAGAATCTTGGAGAGATATTGAGCAAATCGAGAAGCGTTTTATAACTTATAACCTCAAAATAAAAAACAATATGCATTGTCCTATCATCTTCACAAAAGTGGCATTTTTCCCCATTAAAAGCATGGCTATGACTAGGTACTAAGCACAAAATAAATAACATAGGATACCAGAGGCTTCCTAAAATTGCTTTAAAATCTAGACAAAACCACCTACAGCTCAAACAAGGTTGGCATAAAGATACCCTCTCTTGGTTAAACCATTAGAAAATTAACGAAAAATGCCACTTTGTAAAATATCAATAATATTAAAAATACTATTACATCTAAGTTTAAAGAGAAATTATGTTATGATAAAGATTTAGAGGTTTAAAGAAAATTAAGATATTATAAGGTCATTAACACTAATCTAGAAGATCAAAAGTATCTCTCTATTTTAACTAGTATAAAGAATAAGAAAAATAATATAGCCAAGATAAGAAAAATTATTATGAGCTCCATAGTGAAACAGGTGGTTGGACAATTCCTAAAAACGGTGGGCTTTTCCATCTCTGTGAAACTATGAACGTTGAGGATAAAAATCACTTTCTCTTAAAGTGCCCTAGATACATCCATATTAGATATCAGTTTCAAAATATGTGTACAATACAAACCTTCCTAATCTTCTAACATATCAAAATTATAATGAGTTTGGAATGCTTCTGTTCAAGCTTTTTTAGCATAGGAATAAAAATTTAAAGCAAACCAAATAATTTATTTCTAAGGTCGAAGACCAAAGTTGGTCTCAATGGACATTAACCATCATCATCATCAACAACGAATCTAATAATACTTTATTATAAAAATAAAAGTACAGTATTTTGGTAAGACATTTTAAGTAGAAATACTTATTAGTACATTTATAATAATACACACTTGTATTATATCATTTTAACATGAGACGATTATTATGTATGTATGTATATCTCATGTTACATAGTGAATATTTATGATCTAAGCTTATGCCTATATTTTAGTGATTTTAATGAATGTTAACTAAGACAATATATAATGTTTAGTTATGTATATTTGTATATTATATATTAGAAAAATAAGGCTAAAGATTTTATTTTCTTATCATGATTTATTTCCACCATGATAATATACAAATACTGACGCACTTAAAACTCTAGTAAGAGAGATAATGAGGAAATAAATAATAAAAAGAAGGTATGTATCAATCTTTTTTTTGAAAGAAAAATTAGACAATATATATTTCATGCAAGAAAAGTATGATACAATATCATATATGCAAAGCATATTATATGTGTATAAACAATGTTTTCTCTGAAGTGTTGAGAAGTGTATATATGAATGTACAATATGAATGCACAATAGGGTATACATGAATACATGATAAGTTATGTATTTTTGAGATCATAAGAGACTATATATCTATGATGTTTTTTTTAACAAATCATAATCCACAAAGTGAAGGTCATCATAATCTATGAGAATTATGTTGAGATTATGCACCATGAGAAATAATATCTTAGACATGGTTGTGATGCTATATGAAATATCATTGCCACAAGTGTCTATAATCCAAATTAAGTTGTACTATTAGATAACCACATAATGCTTTCCAATGGATATCCTTAATTGAGAGAATCCCAATAGTTGCACCATTACTCAATAGTCTACTAGTGATACCATATCCATGATCCTACATGTTATGACTAGGAAAACATCCCTAGATAGGCTGTAATAGCAAAAAGGCTCGATTTAACCCAAGTCAAACAATAATTAAAAGGAAGAAGTTTAAGTATTGGGATGAGTGTTGGAGATATTGAAAACCAAAGCGGTCGTTTCATGTTCGTTGATCTCTATAGTGTTGTGATACCCAGTAATAGATTGCATGATGTGATAATTGATCATATGGACTCATAATGTGGTATTATAGAATTTAAATGCATCCAGATGCTAAAATAAAGGGAGTTCCTCTTGGTACTAATTATTTAATTATTATGTGGATATTTGTCTTGAAATAATCATTGGTTTTTTAATCTATGGTTTTATGCATTTCATCGAAATAATTTTGTGATGTTTGTTATTTATCGATTTTTGTGATGATGCTTTAACATCTGAGAAAAAATAAGAAGTTTGAATCTTTTACAAGATATTTATTTTTGAAAGGATATCTCATACTGAATTTTTAATGCAGATGGAATCAAAGATGATGAGGAGGTCATCAATTCAAGGAGGAGCGAATGTCACGTACCAATATCCCCATGTAATAAATAAAATAAGAGTTCTTGGAAATCAAAATAAAATGTAAAAAATTGAAATTAATTAGTTATTTTATCGTTATGTAATATCAAGGAGTTACAATATAAAACATAAAGGGTCATTACTTTCTAGTTTTGATTCATAGAAATGCTATTTAACATGAATCATTTGGTTTGAGAGGTACACCAGAGGAAGATTGCCACAAGAAAAGGAGTGGGGTACGGGAAAGACCATGTACATGAGGGGCTTGGTCCATGTTGGTAACATATGGGGTTTACCATGTGCATGAGGTTCAAGGTGAGCTCAATACTTGACAAGATATGGGAGGAAACTATGAGTTTTACCTCCTCGTACGAGGGAACCAGTGTACCCTCCAAGAGGCCAACGTTCGCATTGTAACATATAAGTGTTTGCACCTGCATTTTCTATTCAGTAAAAAATGTATTATATTGTCACATATTGTTGAAACCCAGAGTTGATAATATATGTGTATGTATATTTTTTCTTTACTTCTTTATAAAAATAAATACTATTTAAATTATAAACTAGATTCAATTAGGGAAAACGTTCTATCACAGTTGACCCCTCATCAAGCAATTTTTTTGAATAATGGAGATCCTTCAGAAGGGTAGGTCGACCCTTCCCTCAACATAGTATTCTCATGGAGGGGGGTCACAGAGAATGGTCAGTTAATCCTTCCTCAATGATGGTTTTCTTATTGTGGGGTATCTAATAAAAATTTTGGCCATCCTTTCTTTAAGCATAGTATTCTCATAGAGAGGGAGCAAGGAGAAAGGTCAACCGACCCTTCCTCAAAAATGTTATTCATGTCATTGAACATAATATTCTCATGGTGGGGGTGCACATGGTGGGTGTCTTACATACTAATAGACTTACTAACTATATAGGCATATTAATGGAAGATTCTATAATTACTACTTATTATTTGCCTTAAAATCAAATATAAATTTATACTCATCTTTTACAAACTAAATAAATCATTAAATAGGATTCACACATAGAGGACTTGGTCAACTATTTACATCATAATGTGATTTTTCAAAAAGCACAAACACAGAAAAATGATAAGACAAGAATTAATACTTTATTTATAGTACAACATATTTGTTTCCAGGTCACATAACACTATTTCCAGTGTGCAATAATTTAAAAAGAGATTGTCCAAAATAAATCAGTATGGAAGGTTCAAGACTTTAAACATATCTCTGCAATGAATTTTTTTTTTAACAATATACAAATGGAGATTGTTGACTAAATTGTCATTGATGCCAATAGGTGTGTGTCGGTGTGTCTTGGTGCCCCTTGAGGAGCCTCTGAGCGTTAAAAAAGTATCAATGTCTAAGGAGACCTTTTGAACTTGTCCAAGCCCAAGTCTGAAGCCCTTGGAGCCCTTGGGACAATGACAAAATCCCTAAACACCCTGTAGAGTGTTTAAGTAACCCTAAGTTGGTTCTATGGTTCCCCAATTGTTTCCTTGGTTCCCTGGTACCACAACCATGCCCTATTTCCCTAGAATGTGTCTTTGGTAGGTTGAATAAGTTGCAAGTGTCCAAATGACCCTTTCAGTGGTCATTTGTGTTTGTTAGAGGTCATGATACCCTAAGAGAAGCCCAAGTACCCCACACCTTGATGGTCGTGTCCATAAAGCATGTGGCAACCTTGTTGACCTAACTAAAGTCCCCAAAACCTTTTACCTTGGTTCCTAAGCCTACATTTTACTCTATGCCTTGAAACTCTAATAATACCCCAACTTTATACAGAGATCCCCTATACATAAAACAACAACAAAATTTGTAAGAAGTCATAAGGATTAAAAGTTAATTAAAATAATATTAAATTGAAGTACTAAAACATCTTATAATAATTTAATAAATTACTTAACCCCTCTTAATTAAAACTGATTTTAAATTAAATACCTAAAACCCTAACCTCTCTTTAATTTTTTAATTAAAACTTGCTTTAATCAAATATTAAATTAAAACCTTGATTAATAAAACAATTTAGAATTGATCATTTACTTAAAAGAATTAAAAACTTACCAGCATACAGGTTATTTAACCCTCCTACGAAGTCAGCCCCATTAATAGTTACTTCCAACGTTGTAACTAGTATTAAAACCTTTTTATTAATAAAACATTCAAATACCTACAATCAGGTCGGCTCCACTAACCAATGGTATATTAAACACACACACACACACACACACACATATATATATCCTTCATCAAACGGATATAAATACAAAATTGCCTATCCTTTTACATCATTATAAATTCGCTAGGCAGCTGAGGATTCTCGGATTAAGGAGAAGCTTTTTGAGTTTTTTCGTAAGGTCTTTACAGTAGAAAAAGAGAGGCAGGACCAAGCTTGAAAACATACCTCCTCTCTCTTTTATTTATTTTGGCGGAGTTCTGGAGTAGTAAGTCTGTGGAGTTCTTTTCGTGGGTGTTGGCAGAATAAGAGAGGAACAAACCCAAGTTTTAAGAGGATCCCAGTTTAGCAGCAAAACAGTCATTTTTCAAGGTTGTTACAGTCCAAGTTTTGTGTAGACTGAGGCATCTGAATTTTCACAAGACACGTACCCTTTTGACAGTGTTTGGTTTGGTGTTGAAGAACCGATACTTACAAGCAAAGCATGGTCTTACTGCTCCTTAAAGTATGGGGTTAAGGTCATCATACACAGTCCCAAGTTTTCATGAGATCTAAAGGTCAATCACATTCACAAATTGAAGCAATGAAAGGTCAATTTTGTAAAAAGGTATGTATAAAATATCATAATAGTGAAGTGTCTGTACTATGATGAGTTTATATGTATAATAAAATGTACAAGTGAACATATACAGTAATGAGTAAATAGTGCATGTACTAGTATGTGTGCCACATGTGCAAAAACAGTGAATGTGGTGTGTGAACAGTTTGTGGTTTGTTTTTGTGATAATACTCTTCCATGCTATGATGAATTGTCTTTGATACACAATATTCTATACACTCGAATTTGATGATACATGCTTGGATAATGGTGATGACATGATGCATGCTATGGTGTGATGACATTCTTCTATGCACTATGATGTGTACTTTTTACACACATTACATTTTAATGATGATGGCTCATACTTTATGACAATAATACACACCTATGATTTGTTCAGTGTTTGTGTATGGTGATGTGTACAAGGACCTACATGAGCAGTGTGTGGAATTGATATATATATATATATATATATATATACGAGGATGATTTGGCAGTGATCAGAGTGTAGATGTTATCAAGAGCAAATTCATAGTTTGGTATGTTATAGGTCCACAGGTTCAGCAATTTCTTCTTATATGGGTGGCAGGACAAGGAAAGGAAAGGTGTGTATTGTGCAGCTTGTTATTTTTATACACATTGATGATGTGATGTGATTGGTGATCATCAACCTGTTTTTGATTAAAATTTTAAATAGTACAAAAACGGATTCACTCCCCTCTCATTATTTCAACAATTGGTATTAGAATAGGTTCCTTCAGAACATACTAATCGGTGGTAGGTAATCATGGGAAATTTTGCTAAACAAAGCAAATCTGGAACACCCTTGTTTGATGGGAGCAACTATACATTCTGGAGCATAAAGATGAGATCCTTCATTGAAGCTCAAGGAATTGAAATATGGCAGAGTATCGAGAATGGGTACAAAGTACCAAAGATCGTGCCAACAAATGCAGACGAGTTGGTTCAATATAACAACAACTCAAAGGCCAAAAATCATCTCCTAGGTGCTATAAACGGATTCATCTTCAACAAAGTGATGAACTGCCCCTCTGCAAATGAAATGTGGGACAAAATCCAAACCACATATAAAGGAGATAGCAAAGCCAAGGAAGCCAAACTTCAAACATACAGGGGACAATTCAAATAGCTAAGGAAGAATGAAGATGAAGACATAGAAACCTATATTCTTCGGGTTGATCAGCTTGTGAATACCATCAGAGGTTTAGGAGAAGAGGTTGAGGAGGCTATAGTGGTTCGAAAAATTATAAGAACTCTTCCTAAAAGGTTCAACCCCAAGATCTCTGCCCTAGAACAAAGAACAGATCTGAAGACTATGACAGTGGATCAGCTACATGGGACTCTAGTAGCCTAAGGAATGTGAATTGAAGACAAAGACACATCAAGAAAGGAAGCAGCATTCAAGGTCTCCTCCAAACAAGCTGGGGAGAAGAAATCAACAAAGGACAAGACAACAAGTGATGAATCTGATGATGAAGAAATAGCCAACTTTGTTCGGAAATTGAAGAGAGGCACTGGAAAATACAAAGGTAAGCTGCCTCTTAAGTGTTTTTCATGTGGAAAGATAGGTCATTTTCCTTCTAAATGTCCATATGCAAAGAACTCAGATAGTGATGAGGATGACATTTTTAAACCCTACAAGAATAAGAACAGAATAAAGTTTGCAAGGAAGAAAAGTCTCTACACAAAAAGAGACAATAGCTCATCCAGTGGTGACTCTGATTATGACAGTGATAGTGATTCTGATGATGACGGTGAGCCCGATAAAGTACTCTTTATGGCAATAAACTCAAATAAGGATCCTAATAGTAATGAAGAATCTGAAGATGAAGGAGAAGTACATCTTGAGGCAAAACTTGTAAGCGCCTTGAAAGAGCTAAAGAAAGTCAGGAATGAAAATAGGATGCTTAAGGAAGAGGCACAACGGTTTGAACAACCCATTGTTGACTTGAAGACCAAACTAGAAGAATCTAAACGAGTTGAAGACTCTCTTACTGAACAACTAATGACAAATATAATAGAAAAGGAAAATCATGAGGCTAAGATAGTATCTCTGAAGAACAAGCTGCAGACGAAAGATATCGCAAAAGGTTATGACAACAACTCCAAGGTTCTAGAACAAATCATCAGCAATAAAAAGCCATTATTCAACAAGACCGGTATAGGATACAAGCAGAATACCAATGAAGCCTCAAACTCAATGTTGACAGATAACAAAAAGAAGCCAAGAAGTTATGCAGAAGTTGTCAAGGACTCCACAAATGAAGAAGAGATCAAATGTAAGCCAGAACAACCCTTATCAAAAGTAGGGCCAACAAAAAGACTAGATCTCAGAAAAGCAGCTCTTTCATATGTTCCCAGGTATGGATACTTCTTTTATGGGCATTGCTTTACATGTGGAAAATTTGGACACAAAGTTGTAAATTGTTTTCAAAGAAGAAACTTTGAGACAAGGAATAACCTTGCAAGCCTCAGACGACCACAGTACAATAAAATATTTGGTCCCTTGACATCGGAAATAGAATGTTACAAGTGTAACAACTTTGGACATATAGCCGGGAGTTGTAGAATGAAGATACCAACAGTAAGAAATGCATACATGCCCAACAAGGTATGGATCAAACACAAGAACAACTACGAATGTGGAATTGTTCTTCAAGCTCAGAATCACAGCTTTGGTAAATGGTATGTTGACAGCGGTCACTCCAAGCATATGACAGGTAACAAAGATGCTTTTGTCAATATTGAAAAGGATAAAGGATCTGTATCGTTTAGGAATAACAATTTAGCAAAAGTATTGGGAAAGGGCACAGTAAAGCTCGGAAGTAAAAACTCCTTGGATGAAAATGTCTTGCTTGTAGACAACATGAAGCATAATCTGCTAAGTGTCAGTCAGATGTGTGATTAAAGACATGAACACACTTTCAACTCAAAAGGATGAAAAATAAGGAAGCAAGGATCAAGGAAGTTAGTAGCCACAACCACTAGGACTCCAAACAACATATACGTGTTGGATGAGATTGAATTCGAGAAATGTCACTTGGGAAAAGAAGATGAAAGATGGCTTTGGCACAGAATAATGGGGCATATACATTTTGACAATTTGGTCGAAATCTATAAAAACCAAGCAGTTCGAAATATGTCGAAAGTTACAAAGCCTGCTAACTCTGTATGTGAACAGTGTCAACATGGAAAACAAACAAAAGAGCATTCTTCTACAAAACCTTTGGAGCTCGTTCACACTGACCTATGTGGACCAACCAAAAGAAAAGGACTAAATGGTGAAAAATACATCATGCTACTCATTGACGACTATACCAGGATGACATGGGTATCTCTTCTCAACAGGAAGTCAGAAGCATTTGGATGTTACAAAACGTTCAAGGAACTGGTCGAGAATGAAACAGGGTCACGAATCAAGTGCCTCAAATCTAACAATGGTGGAGAACTCACTTCTGATGAATTCAGCAAGTACTGTGAAGAGCATGGAATAAAGAGACAGTTTTCAGTAGCCAGAACACCTCAACAAAATGGAATTGTTGAAAGAAAGAATAGATCAGTAATGGAGATGGCTCGAACCATGTTGAATGAATCCAAGTTGAATGACAAATTTTGGGGACACACAATTTATACAACAGTACACATCTTGAACAGAGGATTACTCAGAAACAAGTATGAGAAAACTCCCTACGAGCTATGGACCGAAAGAACAGCAAGTGTACGACACTTCAGAATCTTCGGAAGCAAGTGCTACATCAAAAGAGAAGATAAAAAGATTGGAAAATTTGACTCTCGAGTAGATGAGGCCATATTCATTGGATATTCATCCAAGAGGAAAGCTTACAAATGCTACCATATGAGATTAAACAAAGTGATCAAAAGCATTAACGTGAAGATAGATGAAAGCAGACTAACATCATACAGAGAAGACTCGGAAGAATCAGACGATGAAGAAGAGGAAGGTTTCAATAAAAAAAAGTGAAGAAAATTAAAGTGGAAGAACAACCAGATGAGGATGAAGAACAACTCACGGAAGATGAAGAACATAATCAACCAACTGTCGAACAAGAAGAAAAAAAGGATCAACCAACACCTCAAAAATCGTACCAGAATAATCATCCATCAGATTAGATTATTGGTGATAAAGTTGCCAGAATAGGAACCAAAAGAAGACAATCCGAAAGAAATGAGCAGGTACACTTCTCTCTTTTGTCTACAACTGAACCAAGAACTTTTGAAGAGACCAATATAGATGAGCAGTGGGTCAAAGCTATGGAAGAGGAATTGGATCAAATTGAGAAGAATGAAACATGGGAACTTGTCCCTAGACCAAGTAACAAGTATGTAATTGGCACGAAGTGGGTTTTCATAAACAAAATGAATGAAGACGAACATGCGATCAAAAATAAGGCTTGGTTGGTCTGCAAAGGATATGCTCAGAACGAAGGAATAGACTTTGAAGAAACATATACACCAGTAGCCAAAGAGGAAGCTATCATAATGATTTTGGCTTATGCTTCCTCCAAAGACATCAAAGTGTATCAGATGGATGTAAAATCAGCCTTTCTGAATGGTGAATTAGAAGAAGAAGTCTACATTGAACAACCAGAAGGATTTCAACTCTCAGGAAACGAGGAATATGTATGCAGACTCAAAAGGGCCTTATATGGACTGAAACACGCTCCTAGAGCTTGGTACTCCAGATTGGACAAGTGCTTACTACAACAAAACTTTAAGAGGGGAAGTGCAAATAGCAATTTGTACATCAAGCAGGACAATGACAACATACTCATCACTGAAGTTTATGTTGATGATATAATCTTTGGAAATGATGATGATTCACTGAGTTAACAATTTGCTAAGGACATGCAGAAAGAGTTTGAAATGTCATTACTTGGTGAATTGGCCTTCTTCTTGGGACTCCAGATATCTCAAAGAACAGAAGGCATTTTTATTGCTCAAACAAAATACATCAAGGAAATGTTAAAGAAATTCTAGATGGAATATTGTAAACCTGTGAGTAATCCTATGATCACCGGTTGTAATCTAAGCAAGGACGGTGAATCTAAGGAAGTAAATAAAAGGCTCTATAGATCAATGATTGGTAGTATACAATATGACAGCCTCTAGACCGGATGTGATGCAAGTCATTGGACAAGTTGCAAGATTTCAATCTACTCCAAAAGCGACTCACACTATAGCAATTAAAAGGATCTTCAGGTATCTCAAAGGAACTATGGATTTTCGACTTTGGTATCCAAAACGGAATGAGCTAACACTGATAGCTTATTCAGACGCACACTGGGTAGTATGTGTTGATGCTAAAAGAAGCACTAGTGCAACATCTTTCTTTCTAGGCAATTGTCTGGTATCTTGGTCAAGCAAAAAGCAGGTTTCAATGTCCTTATCATCTGTAGAAGCAGAATATATAGCAGCAACAACTTGTTGCACTCAGATTCTTTGGATGAAGCAAACCCTGCAAAACATACACGTGACATGTAATGAGCCGATTCCAATTCTATGTGACAATACGAGTAGCATCAGTATCTCCAAGAATCCAGTTATGCACTCCAAGACCAAGCACATTCCAATCAAGTTCACTTTCTTCGGGAATAGGTCACAGAGAATAATATCAAGTTGGAATATATCAGGACAAAAGAACAGGTTGCGGACATTTTTACTAAGCCTCTCCCAAGAGAGACTTTTGAGTTCCTCAGAGAAACATTGGGAGCCATATTATCTCCTAATTGAATTGATCTTCAACAACACAACAGTATGACATGGGAGCATGACAAAAGTACCATTTTCCATTGATGCCAAAGGGGGGGGGAGGGGGGAGGGGGGAGATGAACAAGGAAGGTAAAGGAAGCTCATTCAAAGGGGAAGCTTTGGAGTTGTCATCAATGAGAAAGGGGTGTTAAATTTTCATATGCTTAGCTAAGACATCAGTATTTCATTTCATTTTCATGACAAAAGCATATAAACAGGATCACTGAAAGATAGACAAGCACAACCATAAAAAAGGAACACAAAGATTTATCCTGGGAAAACCCTAAAGGGAAAAACCCATCAAAATCTTCCTCAATAAAGATACCCCAAAAAGATAAAAGATAAAACCAGCAAGGAGATCAAAGCCTGATCCTCCTCCTTCTCCAGCTACTTCTCTTCTCTACTAATGCGCTACACAAGTGAGAGTGTGTGTGTCACAAATGAGGAGCACTACATCTCTATTTATATTCATTCGTTCACTTAAGTTAACTCATTTAACATGTAGGCTCGAGTTAAATCATGTAGGCTCGAGTTACACATGTAGGCTCAAGTAAACACACTGGGGTGTTGATGACCCACCTTTACAATTAGAGGGGACTACCTCATGACTCTTATTAGTTCTTCCGATTAGGAGCATCGGGGTACAATGTAATACAAGTGGTTCTCTCGGTAGGACCATCGGGGACCACAAAAAGATACATATAGAATATTCTTCGAAATTACAATATTTCAACACTCCGCCTTAACGAGAAGGGTATTCTACAGCAACATCAACAACAACAAGAGTAGAGATAGGGGACATCATCAACATCAGCAGGGTAACACATCTATAAATCATTGGAATATTTTCAACATCATGTAGTCTTCATCTTCAATCTTCAGTCTTTATCATCAGCAACATCTTCAGTCTTTGATCAGCAACATCTTCAGCATTTTGATCTTTCAATTAGCAACGACATATTCAGCACTTGGACCTTTCAATCAGCAACATCTTCAGCACTTTGGCTGTTCGATCAGCAGCAACATCTTCAACATTTTGACCTTTCGATCAGCAACATCTTCAGCACTTTGACTTTTCGATCATCAACAACATCTTCAGCATTTTTTCCTTTCGATCAGCAACATCTTCAGCATTTTGACTTTTCAATCAGCAACAACATCTTCAGCACCTTGACCTTTCGATCAACAGCAACATCTTCAGTACTTTGATCTCTCGATCAGCAATATCATCATCAACACTTTTCCCTTTCGATCAGCAGCAACATCATCATCATCATATTTTGATCTGTCGATCACAATCATCATCACATTCTGATCTTTCGATCAGAAACATCATCATCATACTCTGATCTTTCGATCAGAAACATCATCAACATAGAAACATCATAATCATACTCTAATCTTTCGATCAAAAACATTATCAACATACTCTGATCTTTTGATCAGAAACATCATCATCATACTCTAATCTTTTGATCAGAAACATCATAATCATAGTGCGTCATCATCATACTCTGATCTTTAGATCAGTATGTCATCATCATCATTCTTTGATCTTTTGATCAATACGTCATCATACTCTGATCTTTCAATCAGTAAGTCATCATCACCATACTCTGATCTTTCGATCAGTACGGCATCATCATCATCAGCAACAACCTGCAATCCACAACTCAAAGACAGAATGTCTTTGGATCATTTTTGGACTTAAAGTCCAGGGATGATACAATCCCACCACATTCTTGACAACTGAAGTTACCGGATTGATTATGGGAGAATCAGTCCCTATCACTTTAGGACTAAGTCCAAGGACAATGCAATCCTACCACATTCTCGAGGACCGAAGCCACTGGATTGATTACAGGAGAATCAGTCCCTATCACTTTAGGACTATGTCCAAGGACGATGCAATCCTACCACATTCTTGAGGACTGAAGCCACCAGATTTATTACGGGAGAATCATTCCCTATCACTTTAGGACTATGTCCAAGGATGATGCAATCCTACCACATTCTCGAGGACCGAAGCCACCGGATTGATTATGGGAGAATCAGTCCCTATCCCTTTAGGACTAAGTCCAAGGACAATGCAATCCTACCACATTCTCGAGGACCGAAGCCACCGGATTGATTACGGGAGAATCAGTCCCTATCACTTTAGGACGATGTCCAAGGATGATGCAATCCTACCACATTCTCAAGGACCGAGGTCACCAGATCTATTATGGACAGATGTCACGGGATGATACAATCCCTCTTCATTCTCGAATACTGAGGTCTCTGGATCACTTTAGGGCAAGTGCCCAGGGATGATACAATCCCACCACGTTCTCGAGGACCGAGGTCACCGAATCTATTATGGACAGATGTCTCGGGATGATACAATCCCTCTTCATTCTTGAGGACCGAGGTCTCCGGATCACTTTAGGGAAAATGCCCAGGGATGATACAATCCCACTGCAACATCACTACTCCCCCTTTCGAGGAAGGCCTTTCCGAACAACACCAAGCTTGTCTTGAAAGTGTTCGAACTCTACTTGAGGCAGAGACTTCGTCAGTACATCATCATCTACATCTTCAGTATCTGAATACTGATCTATCACCATCTGTATCTCCAGTATGTGAATACTAAAAGCATCATCATCTATATCTTCAGTATAGAAATACTGAAAGCATCATCATCTCTATATTTAGTATAGAAATACGGAATCACCATCATCTATATCTACAGTATGTAAATACTGAAATATCACTATATCTTCAGTATGTGAATACTAAAATCATCATCATCTATATCTTCAGTATGGGAATACTGAAACATCATCATCTTTATATTCAGTATAGAAATACTAAATCACCATCATCTGCATCTACAGTATCATCATCTGTATCTTATCTTGTATGTAGAAATACCAGATTTCTATGTGTTACGTTGGAACACGGGGTTCTTTGTCATCACAACTATGGTTATCACATAGAATCATTGTAGTGTCCATCTTCAGGTCAAAGAGACCTAATATCAGCTTCTGAAGCCATATGGCTTCACAACTTAGTAGAGCAATCTGCTATGTATTCTGCTTCAACCGTGCTAAGAGAAACACTGGACTGTTTCCTGCTAAACCATGAACTCATAGTAGACCTCAAACAAAAGCATATACCTGATGTGCTTTTCCTGCTTGAGATACTTCCATCCCAATCTACATCTGTGCAGCCATACAATCTATACTCATGGCTACCATCACAGTATAGACCAAAGTCTATAGTCCCTTTCAGATATCTCATCACATGTTTTGCAGCTACTAGGTGAACCCGTCTTGGTTGAACAAGATATTGACTTAAGGTGTTCACAGCAAAACAAATGTCTGGTCTGGTATTTTTTAAGTACATCAATGACCCAATGATCTGTCTATAGTGAGTCACATCCACTAACTCTAATGAGTCATCAGCTAACAGCTTCAGGTTGGAGTCCATGGGTGTGGCCATGACTTTGCATTCCAACATATTGAATCTCTTCAATATCTCTACCACATACTTTCCCTGGTTGAGAAAGATTCCTTCTGAACTTTGCCATACTTCTAGACCTAGGAAATAATGCATTAACCCAAGGTCTTTCATCTCAAATTCTTCTGCTAGTTTCTTCTTGCTTTCCATGATCTATTTTTCATTCCCTGTCAAGAATAAGTCATCCACATATAGTAATAGAATGACAGGTACATCTTCTACAACCTTGTAGGAAAGGTTAGGATCAACTTTACTCTTGGCAAAGCCCATGCTCATCAGGAAACTATCTATTCTTCCATACCAAGCTCGGGGAGCTTGCTTCAGGCCATAGAGGGCCTTCTTCAACTTGCATACTTGATTCCATCTGTCTTCAACTTCAAATCCTCATGACTATTCGATGTAAAAATCTTCCTCAATCATACCATTAAGGAAGGATTGTCTTTACTTCATCATGGAAGAAACTACCATGATAGTTTTGAAGGAAGTGTACCTTGATTCCTGGAGTAAGTGTCTCTTCAAAATTAATTCCCTCTTTCTAATAGAAACCTCTAGCCACAACTCTTACCTTACTTCTATCAGCAACATATCTTATCTTGCAAATCCATTTGGAAAATACCACATTCTTGCTTTCTAGTTTGAGTACTATATCCCAAACATCATTCTAGTATCATAACATCTTCTATGAGTTTGTCTTCTCAGGTCATCAACATATCCTAGTCTTCTTCATTCAACCTTGAAGGTTGGAACCCACTTTACTCTTGGTAAAGTCTCGATCCATCACAAAGCTATCCATCATGTCGTACCATGTCGAACTCAGATATAATTTTATGTAGTCACTCCCCCTAAAGTGGAGTATTATCTTCCCTCTTCATTCTGTACAGGTGGTTCTATGCTTGATATATACTGGTCAATAGAGTATGTCATGTCATAGTCTATTCTTTCTGGGGAGAATCACGAAC